>JACVQZ010000112.1:48656-294452 GCA_019828575.1 Talaromyces thailandensis
AGAAACCAAGCAACAAGCAGACGCGATAGAAAGACCCGTGCAAGCTCCTTCTACACGAGTAATACCACGTTGGACGCCGGGACGGGCACTCGAGCAAGAAATCAAGCAACAAGCAGACGCGATAGAAACACCCGTGCAAGAAACCAAGCAACAAGCAGACGCGATAGAAACACCCGTGCAAGAAATCAAGCAACAAGCAGACGCAATAGAAACACCCGTGCAAGCTCCTTATACACGAGTTGTACCACGTTGGAAGCAGGCACGGGCACTCGAGCAAGAAATCACGCAGAAAGCAGACCCGAATGAAACACCCGTGCAAGCTCCTTCTACACGAGTAATACCACGTTGGACGCCGGGACGGGCACTCGAGCAAGAAATCAAGCAACAAGCAGACGCGATAGAAACACCCGTGCAACCTCGTTTCACACGAGTAATACCACCTTGGGCGTCGGCTCCAAAGCGTGGGTATTGCACAGATTCCAGAGTCTCTCTGGATGATAACGGGAGGCAGTGCGGGGTATCTAAGCCGGAAGTAGCGTCGATCCAAGAGGACCGGATAGTTGAATTGGCAAACAAGGACGCAGTGATATCTTTGGTCTCTGATATAGAGCCTCCAGGCGTAATGTCTCAAGATCTACTCGATAATACCGCGGAGCCCTCTATTGCTAGGGCCGACCACACCAAACCTCAGTTCTGGAGCTATAATCAATACAAAACCCCAGACGGAGGAAAGATCGGTATACATTACTGCAAAAATCTTGAACATGCCGAGCGAGCGGCAGCCCTATTTTCTGACAGTAAGGTGTTAGGCTTCGATATCGAGTGGAAGCCACAAGCTCAGACATCAGCTGGTATCAAGAGCAACGTATCTCTGATTCAAATCGCCAATGAGGAACGCATAGCACTGTTTCATATTGCGCTCTTCAAGGGCAACGAGATCCATGAGTTGGTTCCGCCGTCGCTGAAACGATTGCTCGAGTCTACCGATACCGTCAAGGTAGGCGTGTCCATCAAAGCAGATTGTTCGCGCGTCCGCCGGCATCTGAGTGTTGATACAAAGGGTCAATTTGAACTCAGCCATTTGTACAAACTAGTCAAGTACGGGTCAACGCAACCAAAATTGGTTGATCGGCGCGCTGTCAATCTGGCTCAGCAGGTTGAGGAGTTGTTAGGGCTACCGTTGAGGAAAGATAATGATGTGCGGAAGAGCGATTGGACCAAACCTCTGGATTATGCTCAAGTTCAATGTGAGTTCCTACTGCACTCCTTTTAGTTCATATCACATACTAAGTGAGTACCCTTCTTTTGATTTAGATGCCGCCTCAGACGCCTATGCATGCATATGTCTTCATCGCACACTAGAAGCGAAGAGAAAAGCATTAAACCCCGTACCACCAATGCCGTCTTTTGCCGAACTCAATCTTCCTATTCAATTGGCCGAGGAGGATAAAGTCGAGATAGAGGACAAAGTAGCCGAAATCAGCGTGCGCGTGAAGGAGTCGTTGGAGGTGGTGGACGCGGGAGAGGAGGATGTTGTCGAGGTCAGCGATAAAACCAAGAATTTGGATTCGCATGCCATTTGACTGCATATATATGCATCAAGTGTTTCTAGACGGGGCGTTCTGTCACGTTCAGAACATATTCATTTTATACATATCACCCCTCTCTTAGCACTTTTCTTCTAGAGCGCAATTTCTTTGCATTTGTCTAGCGTCAAACTCTCACTATCGAACAGAATTCTATATTCTTTTTCAAGCCAAATCAAATGCATTTCCACGCTCCAATACAGTAAAGAAATGACACCAATGATATCACATAATTATAGCATATATACACATATCAAATGTCCAACCCTTAGAACCAACGCCATCCTGCCAATCCAAGCACAAAACATCAACCTCGAACAGGCAAAATCTTCGCAGGAAGAACCTCCTGCCTACACAACGGACACTCCGGCTTCTCCCTGACCCAATCCCTAATACAAGTCCAACAAAACACATGCCCACACGTAGTCACACTGGGATCCTTGAACGGCTCAAGACACAACGTACACTTCTGATGCTGTCCCTCTGGTATCCATGCAATGGCCTGCGGATTTTCGGCTAGATCATACCGTGCCATTGTAGCGGTCAAAGTCGGGATAGATATCGGATTCTGCACGGAGGATAACGGTGCATCCCCCTTTGACGCCGCCGGCGCATCTGCGATATTCTCGCTTTGAGAAGAGGATGATTGCTGTAGAGTCTCGCGGACGTGCACAATGCCTTGTATTGTCATTTGTAGAACTAGAAGCACACCGAGGACTTCATACCCGACTCGCTGTTCGCTGTCGCCGATTTGTTTTGTGAAGACATATCGAAGGCCCCAGAGACGTTTCGACAGGTGGTAATATGCGCCTGTGAAATAGAACGTGGCCAGACTAAAGGCATAAACATGTGAAGGCGAAGTCAACGAATCGAGATGCTCGAGGATATATTCTTGGATGCGCAACGGATTGAATATCGACTGGCTCTTCTTCTTCTTCTTTTTCGTCGAGCTGCTTGTTTGTAAAAGAGTGCTTTTCAACGCCGCCCTTGCCCGTTGTCTGGCTATACTCCGCTCTAGCCGTGCTCGAAATCTCGCTCGTATCGACGGTAAAGATCGACCCAGTACCCAGGGGATTATTATGCTGCTAAATATATATCCGCACCGCCGTACGATGGAAGGTAATTGTAACGTATCCGTTTCGAGCTGCACGACATCGCAATATTCTTCGCCTAGCGTTCGATTTCCGATAAAGGTTGTGAGAGAGAAATAGAGGAGTTCGGTCAGGTTCTTGATCGTTTCCGCATTGCCGTGGGCGTATCGCGCGCCCTTGATGGAGCGGATGATTGATTGTGATTGGTTCGTGAGGGTCGAGACGATGTAGGCGTCTTTTTCGTGAGAGCGGATTATATCCGGAGATGTCGCGAAGGGGTAGAAATGGGATGTTGGAGCGGAGTTGGTTGGGTTAGCGGGCGATTGTTCGGAGGGCGTATCGGAGCTATCTGACGTCCTGTCGGCCATTATGATCGAATGTGTATGCTGCGTGATCTCATGGACGGCATCAATATAAAAAATTATCCTAAGTTGGTGTCTCAAATTAGAAAAAGGATTCTATCGTTGATTGAGTAGGTAGGGTATAAGTAGGCTGTCGTTCACATACTTCGTCTTTATTCCGGCCGAGGCTCTCCTCGGCATGCCCCACGTGACTAGCCCGGGAGCTTGTTTCCTTTCTCGGCCACTCCAATAATGATGCAAATGTATCAGCTTGTCATGTGACTTTACCCTGTCGATCATCTTGATCTTCGAGTCAAAATCCAAATTTTAGAGCACTCCAACGTTCTCTTTCTCACTATCGCATTCTGAAGCAATTGATGCATCTCAATTGCATGCCTGTTACTGGAGTATCTGTTCATATTCCACATCCAATGCCTCTATCATGATTGTTTCTGCCTGACCGAGACGCCTTTCTCTCCCTATTTCTCGTCTCGATCAGCTACGCCTTCGCGGCTCTTTTCCGTCTCCTGAGACCTGATACAAACCTCCGCCGTTCTATCCATCATGGCCGATAGCGGCGGAGTTCAGCCTACAGAAGAGCTAGACGGCTTTGGCAACTTTTTCCCGCTTCCATTTCGTGTAGCAATTCTTCTTGTGGCAGGTAAGCACGAGCCTCGAATCAAGCGGTTATCTCTTGTCGCTAATGAGAGTGTTACACGACGCTAGGCTTTTGGGGATGGGGTCTCAATCTTCACTATTTGTCATTGGCAAAAATAGTAAGTGGGCTGGACTTTGATACGTACCGGTTAGGGTATGCTAATGCCATGCGCAGGATGTTCCAGCCCTAATTCGATATCCCTCTCGCTCCTCGCCGCATCAACTAACGCACCACCAATCGACGTACCGTCTCGCGACACTTCTCTCGATTCCGCTTGGAGTCTTCCTGCTCCTCTTTTGGATGATAACCCGTGGCTCGACAGAAAGGGTACTTGCATGGGAAATCATTCCACAAAGTTACATCATTCTATTTCTGGTCATACTCCTATTTCCATTTCACCGCCTTTCGCGAAATGGTCGCAGTCGATTTTTCGCTTCTCTCCGACGGATCAGTGTGGGCGGATTGGCCGAGGCGCAAGACGGGAAGTTTGGAGATGTGCTGCTGGCCGATGCCTTGACAAGTTATTCCAAGGTTCTTGCGGAGATTTATATCAACTACTGCATGTTCTTTTCTTCGGGCAAGTCGAGTACAGGGAAACCGGATCGGATGTGCGGGGGAAAGCTTATAGTTCCTCTACTCATTGCGATTCCGTACGCGATACGTTTCAGGCAGTGTCTGATTGAATTCTTTCGTGTGCGACGCGGCGGGCATAGGAATGACGGATGGGGTGGACAGCATTTAGCCAACGCGCTCAAGTATTCCACGGCCTTTCCGGTAATTATATTCAGCAACTTAGAGCGCAACTATAGTCAAGAGACAATCCACGGACTCGGCGAAGTCACCGTTTCGCGCCTTTGGTATGTCAATCTCCACCCGTCTTTTTAGCCAAGTCGTTCTGACTGATATAGGGCCCTCTTTTGCTTCATCAATTCCGCTTATTCTTTCTACTGGGACGTCACCAAAGATTGGGACCTGACCCTCCTCTCCCCCAATACCCGCACCTGGCACCAAGACTACCCATTCGGACTTCGTCCGCGCCGCATCTTCCCCCGCGACGAAATGTACTACGGGGTCATTGCCGTTGACCTAGTCTTGCGATTCACATGGTTATCCCGCCTTTCTCCTCATTTGGATAAAGTAAACAATTTTGAAAGTGGGATTTTCCTGCTTTTGTTCTTGGAGATTGCGAGACGCTGGATATGGATATTCTTTCGGGTTGAGACTGAATGGGGTGAGTGTTTACCTATCTATATCATTGTCGTAACTGGCCACCCTGCTAATTGTTGATTTCTTATATAGTCCGGAGTAATCGCGGACCTGCGCTGGATGATGTATTACTGAGCGATTTTAATGGGAAGTTTGACGAAGACTAGAAATAGATGATGATTTATAGACGTCAACTGGTTTATAGTACGGTGTTTAGTGATCGATTATATACCCCCCCCCCTGATTTGGCAATTTATTTAGCAATTGATTTTCATGGACTTGCGCGACTTCATCCTCCTGCACTAACAACGTATAAACGATAAAAGTACAGTATGTAAAGATACATTCGCCTCTCGAAAACACGACACAATGTTATGATAAGTATTTGCAATATTACATTCCCCGGTAACTATATAATTATGAAGATCTCTGATACAAAAATGTGCAATCCAATAGCACAGCAGCAGCATCAACAATACAGAAAAAAACGCCAATTGCCCGACACGCCAGAGTGACATGTACGTCATAAACCGAAAGAGAATAACGAGGAGATGTAGAGAGACAAGTTGCGTTGGTGTTATGTATGTATATAGACACAAATGACGGAGTTAAAAACCCGGTATTCGATGCATTTATGCTTCTTTTTGTCTTTTCAAACAAACAATAGGGGAAAACGAAGTTCATTAAGAGTGTAGTGATTTATTGCCCATGGGGCCGAGGAGGATGGCTATTGAATAGATCCTCGAGATAAGCACTCGGCACTCTTCCCTGCGGCGGCGCATTCAGGTTCAATGAACTAGTTGATGCAGCCAAATGATGCGATGAGCGGTTAAAGGGGGCATCGAAGCCACGACTTGGAGGTGAAGTCGGTGTACCGGGGGGGCTTCGTCCGAGGTTGACCTGACTATGACTTCCCATTGCCGAATTGCCAGCCGCATAATACCCAGCCGGTAAGAAAGTGGATGTCCTGTTGATGGAGTGATGGCTTCCGGCGCCCGCAGTTGGCGAAAAGAAGAGACTGCTTTGCGTAGCCGGGGTTTTGGTGGATACGTGACTATGTCGATCAGACCTTGGAAGTTTCTCCATGTTCACCGATGTACCGCGTGTTTCGCGACGGGAACGACGACGACCACTGGTGCCAGAGCGACGGTGGGATTTGCGTCTACTGCTTCGACGTAGGACGGTGGCGGCCTTGATATCGGATTTGGTCTGCTGGTAGGCGGCTTTGCGGACGGAGCGGTTGATGGACCATGCTACCATCGCACGCCATATCAGCACTGACAATCCGATGAGTCCCAGTGCGCCTCCGACGGCGATGAAGACGGTGCCTTCCGGGAGGTTGGATTGTTGCATGTACGGTGCATTGGAAGTTGGTGGTACGGTGGCGGTGGGAATATCGGTGAGAGAGCTGGTTGTTGATGTTAAAGGCGGAAGACCTGTGCCCGTCGATGTCGTCGCTGTATCTGTGCCTGTAGTTGTCGATGTTGACGTCGATGTCGACGTAGTTGACGTCGAGGTCTCGGTGGCCGTGCTGAGTCTGGGAAGACCGGTATCTGTGGCTCCATGGACTTGACTGAGTAATAGGAACGTCGCTAGCAAAAGAAGGAGAAGAGAAGATGGCCTTGAGGCCATCCTGCTGTGAGAGATGTTCATCGTGATCGTGACGATGTATGATTATTGGCGTAGAAGGTACGATGGAATATTCCAGGAATGGAATGTTGATCGGTCAATTGTCGCACGTCCCGCTCATCGATCAAAACGTCATTCCTGACGCCGTCTTTCTTCTTGGTGTAATTACCAGAGTTGAGATCAAGAGTGAGTCGTCGTCAATAAGCAAGGTTGCAATCCGTCAAACGCCCGGGGTAGTCAAAGCGCCGGCAAACAATCACCAGGATGTCGATGGCTGGTGACTGGTATGAAACGAGGGCTTCCGAAAGAGAGAAAGAGTGTCGTAAAAAGCAAGCGATGTGTGTCTGAACGAGTGGAAACGAATTGATTTCGAGTTTGAGACGGAGTTAGACGTTGTAGTTAGAGGGGTGATGAGGCGCTGTTCTTCTGTTTAGTCCATCCTGAATTCTTTCCTTGGCGCCGCCCCTGTTGAATAATCACGTGGGTTTCTATGAACCAGTGTCTCAGAAAAAGAGAACCTAGTTTCTGATTCTACGGTGTAAAATTTATCGTCTTGTTGGTGAAATATGTTTTTCTCCAATATTATCTGCATAAATATCATTGAATGGCCCCCCTACGCCAACATAATACTAAAAGTCAATTCATTGCGACCCAATATACAAGACGGTATACAGTCAAATAACGAAAATGCAAATAGCGAACCAAGCGCAAAAAATCAAGCCGTCATTATGATGGTTTATTGCTGCTTCTTCTGGGAATTGGGCGAGGTGTCCTTCTCGAAAGCAGCATACGGGACCTCAAGACCGACGAGCGCAGAGATACCGACATACAAAATCATAACAAGGACGAATGCAACGACGAAGCCCATGAAGATGCCTAAACATCGTGTTAGTGGCATGACTGTGTCAAGAAATGACTACTTTTGTAGCATACCTGGGCTCAGAAATTGGTATTTCTGAAACAGCGATCTGTTATCAGAAGTGTCATCCTGTCGGGACTCTGCGAAGTCGCGTTTCAAATCTTGGTGAATAGGTGCTTGGAGATCATCTTCAGAACCGTAGGTAATAGAGCTTAGGTCTTCATCTTCGTACTCGCGGGGAGTGGTGGCGTAGATGAGTGTATATTTGGAGGATGGGATGTGGTCGAGAACATCTGCAAGTAAGGCATCTATACAACCCAAGTCAGCACCATGCTCAATGAACTTGGATAGAGTCAAAATACCATTCCGGGACAGTTCTTGTAGACGCGACTCTTGCAAAGACGGAGCAGGGAATGTAATGTCTATAATTCTAGGTCCACCTTCAAACTCAAGAGATGTACCGCTTGCTCCTCCATCAATCGATGTCACTTGTGCACCGCACTCCTCTTCCAATCCCTTTCGAATAGACGTCGGGTCGAAAAGACCCACGACCTCCGTGACTGTTACATTGGAGCGAATCGCCTTGTCGTTTCCCAGCACCTTTTCTCGAAGACGCGGTGTTGCATTCTGAGTTGAGTAGTCGGTAGCGTGGACACCGGGCTGGGTCGCAATGATATAGTAATCCGACGGGCAAGTCTTTAAGCTGCTCCAGACGTCACTGAGTAGAGAAGTTGCGGGTAGGACGTTCGCGGAAGACGAAGAGGAAAGCAAGCTAGTTATCGTTCTGTTAGCCAGTGTGGTTGCTCCAAAATGGCAAGGTAGGCTTACTCTGAAGTGGAAAGAAGAATGAAAGGCGAAGTATCTCTGAAAGCATCAACGACGCCAGCTCCGAGAGCTAGCACCAGTAATGTCCGTGGAGTCATCATGTTGATTATATTGTGGTGTCCATGTAGAATAGTTGGAGTTCTGACGTTCGTTGAGCGGGCGGATTGGAGCTACAAACTGTATGGTAGGCCCCGAGGCTTGGCATCGTGAGCTTCCCGCTGCCCGCAAAGGATTTTCCGACAATTTATTTTGACGGAATTACTACATTTCAAAAGTCGAACCACATTGCTATTGCCTTTACGAATCGCTGCATATTATTTGGAAAAATGGCACCGCAACTGAAACGACGAAAGCTGGAGAGTGTAGTCGAAGAAATTAGCTTCGATCCGGACGCCAGACATGAGTTTTTGACCGGCTTTCACAAGCGCAAAGTGCAGAGAATAAAATTGGCACAAGAACATGCAGAGAAAAGAGCGCGCGAAGAGAAGAGGGAGGAACGGAGAAAGGTATAACATTACCGAATTACACTCGGCTCTTGATCCTAACTAATGTATATTCGTAATGCAGATCCGCGAACAAAGAGCAGCAGAAATCGAACAAGCCCTCAATGAATCCAAGAGAATGCTAGAACAAATCCGCGGCGACGCCTCGTCTCATGAAAGCGGCTCCGATTCTGAGACCGAGGAATGGCAAGGATTCGAGGAACCCGCACCGGTAGACTACGAAGAAGAATATATCGACGAAGACAAATATACTACCGTGACAGTCGAAGAAATGGGGCTCTCGAAGGATGAGCTTCATAAGCAAGATAAATCATCTGACGACGATGACGAAGACAAAAAACACGAAGAAAAGGAAGAAGCGCCACAGAAGCCAAAAGCAGCAAAGAAATATGGCTCGAAAACGGGTGCTCCCAAAAAGAAGAAGAAACAATTCCGTTACGAATCAAAAGAGGAACGCAAGATTACGAGGAGAAAAGAACGAGCGGGAAAAAAGAAGAAAGCCAGCGCTAGGCAGGAACGCTGAGAGATCGTCAGCTTCTGGATGCTATACGAGTCATTTACAGCTACGTCCGTACTTAGATGTTTGGGAAACTTGATTAAAATATCCTTTATTTACCAGATGAAACACCGCGGAAGGATAAAACACGGGGGCAAAGCAAGCTGCAAGAAAACAACCAGGACTCTGGTGACAACGACACGCCTCAAATCAAAGAAATTCCCTTCCAACATAGTGGTACACTGTTCCTTCGACGGGACCCCAACAGCATCCGGGGAATCACACCGAAACAGGTCGTCCACAGTCTGAAGCGGGTAACAGGAGGGTACACTGTTGTATTTATGATGATGATGATATAGGTCGCTATTTAAACATTGCTGATTGAAACCTCCAACTCGTGCAACTCCTTCTGCAGATCGGAATATTTCTTGGCCATCTCCTCGTACTTGGTTTCCCACTGGCTGTTGGAGACTTCGAGTGCTTGAACCTTTCGCTCGTAGTGGCCGGCTTTAACGTCGGTCTGGCGGAGTCTATATAATCGATTAGCCACAGGTCACTTTCAGATCTCAATCCAAGATAATCCAAGACATACTTCTCGTTGGTCTCGCGCAGGTTCTTGTCCGCTTCTTCGGCCTCCTCCTCAAGTAGCTGAAGACGTCTCTGCAAAGCTTCGTTCTGGGTATCGTGCTGAGCGCTGACATCGGCTTTGTCCTTGTATTCCTTCATGTTTCCTTCGATCTTCTCAATCTCTCCTTCGAGCAGTTGGTTGCGGTGCGTCAAGGAAGTGATTTCTTGCTCCTTTGCCAAATTCTCCTGTTCCAAAGCTTTGATCTTGGCCTTGAGCTCCTCGACCTGCGATTGAGCCTCGTCCGCCTCAACACGGAGGGCGTTCATTCGCTGTTAACAAGAAAGCATAATTAGTATGCCGCAAACAATTCGCTCTCACTGATTTGTGGGATCTGGTCATTCTGCTGATGTCGCCGTTGGCAGACAACAACAATAACATGAGCTACCCCGCCATCAGGGGGGCAGAATCATAGGGGAGGGGTTTCTTCGACGTACCTCTCTGATCTTGTCCATTTTGAATAGTGATTCGACTTGCTGAGTGTTGTGAGGGTATTTGTGAAAGTAGCGAGAAAGTTCGCTCAGCGAAATTTAGCAACTTTGTGTGAATTAGAAGAAGATAGTATGGAGCTGGAAGGCAGTCGAATTGTTGAGTTGTCTGTCTGGCGTGTGTTTTGCCCAGCTGGAGACGGTGCTAAGCCTACTTAAGGAGACAAGCCACTCCCTTCCCGGTCCCGTGGTTGGATGCCTTGGTGCCTTCCTGCTCTTTCTTAAGGGGCTGGCCCTTTCCTGATCGGGACACGCTAACTTGTCTGGGTTAAATGTGTCGTGGGGCGGAAGGAAGGTGAGACCCGTCTCCACGGGCAACCGCCGAATCAACAAAAGAACGGCCATTGCCGCCTTTGTCTCTAACCCACTCTACGTCAACCGACTACATAACTATGACTACAAACTAACTAATTGAAGATCATCGACATCCATTCACAAACTGATGGTTTAGCAACACACAATCGACACTGCGCCGCCAGCATGCTCGCTCGACGCGATCAGGAGAATCTGGTGCACTCGCACCAGATGACCGCGGCATCCAAGCCTTTGAATCAAGGCGTTCGACAGCTACAACCAAAAACTCCCGGCAATAGAGCCCCGAAGACGCCCTTCAAGGTCCCGCTACACGACGAAAATGAACCACTGGCATTTGGAAAGAACATCGTGAAAGGCAACGGAGGAGGACTGGGCGGAAAGGCCTTGCAGTCTGGCAAGGAAGCTTTTGTTACGCCATTGGGTAGGGCATGAACGTGACTTTTCAAATTGACTGGAGTGCTTATAAGCTTATAGGCCCTCGAAATCGCGCTCCTCTAGGAGCAAAAACTACCAATGCGAAAGCAGCATTCAAGACCCCAGGTTTGCAGGCCGACTCGTTGAAGACGCAGAAAACCAAACACAAGGGCTCCAGCATCAAGAAGCCAAAGAAGGCAGAAATTGAGGTTCATCAGGCTCCGTCACAGGCCATTGACGCGTCTGACATTGATGATGTTCCTGATGTCGAATACGCGCCCCCCAAACCGAAAGGTAAATTATATGCTGACCATAGGAGATGGTTGCTGTTTTTTAATACTGACGTTGCACGTTTAGAACTCCCTGATCCTCCAGAAGACATTACTTACGACACTACATTTCCCCAATTCAAAGGAGCGAACATGACCCGGGGCTGGCAGCAAATCTACTACCATGGTGATATTGGAGAGGACGGCCTTACTGATCGTCAACGCAAATTTCAGGAGCAGATGCGTGCTTCCGAGAAGGAGATTGATCAACTGATCCAAAAGCAAGTCGATGATATCGACTTGAAGGAACTTCTTCTGGAAGACAAGGCCGAGCCGCTCCTTGAAGCTAGCTCCAGTAAAGCATACAAAAAGGAACATTGTCGCAGTTCCTCGGCCATGTTACCAACAAGAGCGAGTACTCTGAAAGCACGCAATGCTGCGGCTGCGCTGTCTCGACCTGGATCCTCGGCGACAGTTCGCAGCGACACCGGCAGGTCTTCTTCTGCTGCAGCTAAGACTAGAAAGGCCGCTACTCCTCAGGCCAATCCGTCGAACGCCAGACATGCTGTCGCTACAGCCAGTTCGCGTACCACTGTGGGCTACTCTAGAGGCAGATCGGTATCGTCTGCCCTTCCAAACAAGCCAACCACAGCCGCAAGAAAACCGCCCCAATCGAAAGCCATTGTGAGCCCGGAGACCTACGTGCAACTCTACGGAGCTCCTCCGGTTGGCAGTGAGATGTGGTCTCGCTGCGAAGAAGCGGGTTGTCTCCCTGAGCAAGAGGTTGTCCCTATTTCCGACGAAGAAATAGATCTTCCCCTTTTCGAAGAGGATGAAGAGACACTGAACTTCCAGCTCACTTTGTAACTCAGACGGCGTTCAAGGAAGGAAACGGCGGGGTGCAGATTCAACGGACAAGGTGGCGCCTGAAGGACTATTTTTACTTTTGACTTTCTCTTCACTTTTTCCAAGACAGAATGGATTGGCTTCGTCGGGTTTTAGGTATAATTCGGCGTTATCGAGGTATTATCATCTAAGCATTGGTCTACTACTTGGTTCATGGGGTGTTTGTTATCAATGGATATGTACAAATACTCACTACATGAATTCGAAATTGGCTCAAATCGTGTATCAATTGATCCTAGGTGTCGGATCAGTGTGCTCACCAATCGGCAGACTCTTACAAGTGATATACACGGTTACACACATTGTAGATGCGAAATTCAACTGATAATAGATATTTATATGTTGAGTCGACAAGCGTAGGTACCAGCATGTTTTCACTCTTGCGGTGTACGTTTTTTTTTTGTATACGTAAATCTGGGACCCCTGGTACCGTGCCCAAGCTCTGGAGTGGGCACGAGCTCGGGCTGCTTGGCGTTCTGTCTGAGAGATCCCCTAGCCGATTATTATTATTGCTCTCCCAGACACATCCCGCTCTTTTCCTGTCAAAAACATCTCCTCGCCATTTTTTGTCTCATCGCACACAGTCAGCAGGATCAAGTGGTCAATTGACTGTGAAAACATGGCCAGAACCCATTCAGAGTCCACCGATGACTTTGAATTCATCGAGACTCCTCCTGCGCCCGCATCCCCTGCCCCTGAGGACTGCGGTGTGAGGACAACGTCGGTACGGTCCCTGAAAGTTTGAACGTGGCCTTGTTGATTGTTCGCCCAACTGACTCCAATCGCAATCCTAGTACCCTGCCATCAAGAATGCGCCCCTTCCAGCAGACTCTGCCGGCAGTGACAGCTTTTCCAATGTCCTCTTGATCATCCTTTTGATCGGTGTTCCGTTCTACATTGCTCGCCAATTCCGCGGTGGCTTCTGGACCACGATCTTTTTCGCCATCTTCACCACAATCCCCGTTTTGATGGTCTTCTGGACCGTTGCATCTGGAGCTTCTCCCCGCAAGAATGAAAAGGCCAAATACCCCGGTCGTCCCGTCGAGCACTACTTGGAATTTCACAGCGAGCATGACCGCGTCAAGTACCACGGCAAGAGCAAGATCCCCATGACAACTTTCTTCGAGAAGTACTTTGATGGAGATGTTGACTTCAAGGGTGATGCTTTGGACATTCTTGAGTACCGACATGACTGGGCAAGCTTCCGTTTCACTTGGCAATTGTACAAGCATTTCTTGACCGGCTTCCTTCCGGAAATGCTTATCCACTCCCGCTCTCAGGGTAAGCAAGCTCTGAGTCGATACGTGGTATAAGAATCAAAGCTAATTTTTGTACAGACGAGGAACAGGTTCGTGACCATTACGACCGTGGTGACGATTTCTACGCTTGGTTCTTGGGTCCTCGCATGATCTACACCTCCGGTATCATCAGCGACATCAACAAGGAAGAGACCCTTGAGGAGCTTCAGGACAACAAGCTGTCCGTTGTCTGCGAGAAGATTGGTCTCAAGCCCGGTGACACCGTCCTCGATCTCGGCTGCGGCTGGGGTACCTTGGCTAAATTCGCTTCCGTTCACTATAATGCCCACGTTACTGGAATCACCCTCGGCCGCAACCAGACCAAATGGGGAAACAATGGTCTCCGCAAAGCTGGTATTGAAGAGTCTCAAAGCAAGATTTTGTGCATGGACTACCGTGATGCTCCCTCCGTTACTGGTGGCTACAAAAAGATTACTTGCTTAGAGATGGCCGAGCACGTCGGTGTCCGTCATTTCGGCTCTTTCCTTTCTCAGGTCTACGACATGCTTGATGACGATGGCGTCTTTTTCCTTCAGATCGCTGGTCTCCGTAAATCATGGCAATACGAGGATCTCATATGGGGTCTGTTCATGAATAAGTACATCTTCCCTGGTGCTGACGCTTCTACTCCTCTTGGCTTCGTCGTCGACTCTCTCGAAGGTGCTGGATTTGAAATCAAGAGCATCGACACCGTTGGTGTCCACTACTCTGCCACTTTGTGGCGCTGGTACCGCAACTGGATGGCCAACCGCGACAAGGTTGAGGCCAAGTATGGCAAGAGATGGTTCAGAGTAAGCCTTTTGTCCTAGTACTTCTTAATGCGCAGTTATACTAATCGAAGGACAGATTTGGGAGTACTTCTTGGCTTCCTCTACCATCACCTCCCGCCAGGGTGGTGCTACTTGCTGGCAAATCACTCTTGTCAAGAACATCAACTCTACTCACCGTGTGGAGGGTATCCCCTCCCAATACGGCCTTGCAGGAGCTCGCCAGGCTGCCATTGACCGTGTCGGTCACGGCAAGGTGCCCAGCGCTCACATCCCTACCAAGGCTTAGATGTTTTCGACCTAAACAACCCTGTGCGTACGCACACAGGCTGATCAACTAGACCTGCCGCTGGACGGTCTACTTTCTGTTTAATTACGAACGAGTCTCATTACGTTTTTCCTTAACGAACTGCCTATTCAAGTGTTCAAGGTGTCTGTTTGTAGACATCACGCTGCGCCTATAAAAAGAAGGGAATGAAAGACATGACCGCAAAAGATATGACGTCGAGTTTTTGTTTCTGTTCCACGCATGGATACATCGTTTCTCTACCGAGGCTTTTGTGTTTTGTAATGACTTCCAAGAATGACTGCGAATTTGTGCTTTGGAGAGGAGAGAATGGAAGGGGGTGATGGGTTGTGGTTTTCCTGTTTCGTTTCTTTACGTGCTATCTTAGGATTTGACAGAAATAATGATATAGATTTCATACTTTGTCACTTTCAATGTTTCTGTTGACATTCCGTTCCGGAATAACATTCAAATAGTTGAAAATAGCACTATATATTCCTTGCCTAAATTAATATTCCCTTCATCATTCATTCAAACCGCCTAAAGACCACTATCCAACCGTATCACCCATGCAGAACTTTCGTTATAGGAAGGCTAGTCAACCCTCTTGTACAGCTTCGCCTGTTCCATCCTAGAGCCCGCCTTGTCATGGCTACAGCACGAAGCAGCAGTATCGCTATGCAGGGTAGATTTATTGAACGACTGCGCTGAAGGCGGCACATCCAGAGCCGGGTTCTTGGTGAAGAAGCCATCCGGTTTGAGCATAACGCTCACCTTTTCGACCGGCATGACGGGGAAATCCTCAATACGGGGGTTGTGCGTGAGGCCGAATGCTATACGCATCGCGTTAGTCCAGCCATAATTTTTTTAAAGTTTAGAGGAAAAGGGGACGTACTATGCCACAAAACAAGATCCTCATCTTCCACCGTGTCGTTACGAGCAACCCACTTCTCAACACCCTCCGACTGCCGACTCTGATTCGTAAACTCGCCTGCAGCATACAACTCCTCTTCCTGGAACCTCGTGACCCAAATAGGTTTCGAGGCGAACTCTGCGCGACGGTAATTGAATGATTTGGGACCCATGAGAAGCATCTGAGCCGGGGATGTTTGCAGTTTGTACGCTACAGGTTTGTAAGTTATTGGATTGATGACGCCGTCGTTACGGATTTTGAAGACGCGGTGGCGTTCGACGGAGGTCTGGGCTGAGCAGGATTTCTTGAGGATTGTCTCCTGGGAGATGTAGCCGCAGCCGTAAGGGTTGTTGTCGTCCTCGGGCATGGCGACGCTGTCTTCGTAGATGACGGTGTTTTTGAAGCCGTCGATGGCCGGGTCGATACGGAATGAGAACATGTGTTGATGGTTTGCGGCTACGACGCCGGGACCGACGTTTGTGCCCCAGGGGACTGTCTGGCCATTCTCGTTGTCGAGGGGGGATGTGGACAAGATACCGGTGGCGCGGACCTCGAGCTCAATGCCAGCTGCTTGGTCGAAGATGTAGGCAAAGATGTATTCGTAGTTGGCTACGGTGCAGATCATCTGAACGACCAGTTGGCGGTTGCGTACGACCGTGGCGGAGTTTGTGCGGTAATTGGTGTGTTTGTGTTGGAGGCCGTTGTCTTGCTCGTGGAGACAGATTACGTTCTCCAAGAACACGGGTTCTCCTTTGCTGTCTGTTCGCCAGCCGTTGAAGTATTTGATGTGGCCTAGACAGTCGCATCCGAGGGAAAGCTGGTTGGCTGTGATGCCGAAACCGACATCACCGACATCGAAGGCTTGCTTGCGATGGAATGGTTTGCGAGGGTCTATGCTGTTAGCCACGAATTCTAAATTTGGAAAGAGAGACTGCATACCTCCATACGGTACTGTCATCTCGCAAAGTGACAACCTATAAAACAGGTTACGACCATCATATGTGACATTGTTAATCACCAATCCGTCACGGTTATTGAAGCCAACCCTGAATCGCCACTTTTGCCAGGTCACGAGATTTCCGTCCACATTAAAGGAAGGTCCCTCGGGCTGCTGCACAATATACGGCTTCAAGTCCGTCCTTAGCGGCTCATCGAGCAGCTCATGTGCATACTGAATGGTTTTGACTGGCTTCCAGGGAGCGGTAGCCATGGTCGAATGATCGATACCTGCCGGAAGATAATCCATCCGGACCAACTCATGCGTGAGACCATCGAAGACAGGCGAGAATTTGACGGGTGTTGAGTAATGGTTGTTCTGGGGGTGGTTGACCTCGACTATATACATATAACACTGGATCAGACGACGACTTTCCTCGGGGTCGTCTGTGCCGTAGATCCATGGGTCGTTGCAGACTGTAACGCCCGGAGGTAACTCCATCTTTTCAATTTCCTTTTGAACTTCAGGATGTTCGAGACATAGCTGCTCAATGGCAATCATCTCATCCACATCGATAGGGCCCTAGCGGCAACAAATTAGCCCACGAATTATCGCGACTGTCTTTTTTTAAAAAAAAAGTACAAACCTGAACATGCTTCGGCATTTCCTTTGCATAAATCACAGACTTGGTATCGGCGTTAATCAACGCCTTGTAAAAAGCGCCATTGTCAAGGCGATGGAAAAGGGTATATAGCACACGAGCCGGCTTGGGCGGCAGACTCTTGCCTAGCCTTTCGGCCTCGATATATGGGATAACATCTTTCTTGAATGGTTCTTGCACATCTATACGTTTGTACCTCAATTTAACGCCTGGGAATGTCCCCTCCAAGATCTTAACGGCCAGTTTGATTTCTGAGGGGGTGAGAGGGTCGAAGGGATGGAGTTGGGCCGAGCCCGTCTGTGAGACTGCTTGAGTAACGGCCGACATTCTGAGAGATCTCACTTCAAACCCGTATATAATTCGACGTTATTCAGGCTTTGTAATGAGAAATAGTAGGTTGAGAAAGGAAACGGTAAAATATAGGTTGATGGTCAAAGATAAGAGTAGGTAAGTACTCGGTGCCTGAGGCTAGATAGCCAATTGGCTGGGTGGACTTGCCTTTTCGGGAAGGAGTCGCGCGCACTTTCCTTATCGCCGCTTATCGGCCGTTGATAATATAACGCAGGTGCTCTCTTTCTTTACATCCTTTGCCTGAGAGAACGCTTTGATACGGGCTTTGATATGGCTACCTTTATGACTATCTGAACTTCTTTCATCGTTTCAAATTCTAGACTTACGTACAGTACAGTCTTGCCGGATCTGAGATGAGATAAACACTGATTTTTCCTTATCGCGGTCTGATAAGCTCGGCGCAAGTCTTTCCGTATGCGGTATAGCGCATCTGGTTCCCCTCTCGAGTCTTGAGTTTCTGAGCATATCGCGAAAAGATTCCAGATCGTTAGTTTTTTCCTTATGCAACACGAGAAAGGAATTGAGTTCTCAAATGTGGGTGCATTCGATGGCCCTGGCGCATCTTTCTCCCGATTCAGTCATGAAGCAATAATCGCCTCGCATATCGATACCCGAAAACTCTGCTAAGAGGACTCACGCAAACGAGCCTGCATCCATCAATCAGGACTCGGAGCATTTGATATTTCCTAGACGCACTAGCAAATCCCATAACTTGACGCATGGCAACTTCGCCTGCCCCATCAGAGATCTCATTGGCAGGACTATCGCCATCCCGGAATGTGTCATCCCTTCGGGTCAGAGGTAGCTGGAGCCGTTCGGGGTGTGTGACCTGCAAGAAGAGGAGGAAGAAGTGTGATGAGCAGAAGCCAAAGTGAGTATCATCTCCTTGGTGGTAGATGCCACAAAGGCTAAGAAGAAAAGATGCGGAAATTGTATCAGATTGGGACGTGATTGTGAGGGCTATTCAAATTTATGGATCACGCCGATGAGTACGACCACGACAACTTTTCAGCAGCAAAGAGTCTCAGAAACAAAACGCAGAAAACTTTCAAAGGTCTGTCATGATGATAGAACTATTCACTCGCCGTCTGCGGAGTCAACTCCAACTTGTAGCCCAAGCGAAAGGACTTGCTGGACAAGCCACCCATCAACGCCAGAGTCAATCTCTACCCCTGATGCATCAAGAACATACGAACACGAAGACACACATGAAGCGATGACTACCACCTCACATCATGAAGCGATATTCGAAAACAGCATCACCCACGCACTCACATTATTCCAACCTCTTGAAGCATTCTACATAAAATACCACGTCGAGCGAGGATCCCACCTAGTACTAAACGTGCAAATGGAACGAAACCCTCTAAACGACATACTAATCCCGCGCGCATTATCATCACCGCTCCTCCTAAATGCTCTCTGCACTTTATCAGCTGGCCACATGTCAAACTGGGATTCACCAAACGGAGACGCATTGCGAAAAGCCGAAATGACATATTACGGTAAAACGTTGTCTGGTATTCGGAATGCGTTGACGGAGTTGTCGCAGTTGGTTTTCATGAGTCCGGCGTATGTTACCTTGCTTGAGGAGTTGCTTGCTACCGTTGCGTCGCTGTGCAAGTATGAAGCCGTTAGGGGTTCAGTTAGGTGTTGGAGAGGACATTTGGAGGCCCTGCAGAGGCTTGTTATCTCTTGTGGGGGTTTGGTTAATCTTGATCGAGGGATTGCCGATTGGCTATCTGGCTTGTAAGTTCTTAGAAATCCCGCACATGTTGTATCATATAACTGATAATAGTCTAGGTTGACGTATTGGCAATACATGGCCAATCTCATGGCCCCAACCCTTAAACCACGCTTGATTTGCGAAGGTCTTTATACAACTCCCAAGATAGACATATACCTGGGATGTAGCGAGCAGATAGTAAAAGTCTGTTCGCGAATCGCAGATCTCCGTAGAGTGGATGATTTTGCATTCTTAAACCAAGAGATATCCAATATGTGCGTCGTCCTCCCGTTAAGCTATGAAAGGGTCCGAACTGACGAGCCGCAGAAACGACTACCTCACCAAGTGGTCATGTAGAGAACAATCCTTTATCATACCCGAAGGCATCACAGAAGCAACAATTGACCGACTAGAAATGGTGGCACACTGTTTCCGCTATGCAGCATTCATTTTCCTACATTCTAGCCTTGAGAGAATGGCGTGGTCTACCACCACCTCCACCATGGTACAGCATGACATATGGGATAAACTACACTCTCAAATATCACACTCCAAGTCTCAAGCGCTACAAAACATCATGTCTCTGTTGCGCTCTCACCCGCCAGATAACCACACCGAATTCTCAGCACTCACTTTTCCGTTGTTTATTGCCGGATGCGAATGTGAAGGCGAAGAAGAGCAATTATCCTTGATTCTCGGCGCACTGAAGACGCTTGAAGCCAACTTTGGGATTCGGAATACGATCCGAGCTCAGGAAATGATTGAACTTTATTGGGGATCGGATTCTTTGAGGCAGCGAAGGCATTGGTTAGATCTCTTAGAGGATATGGATTGGGATTTACTTCTGGTCTGAATCGATTGAAAGGCAGATTCAAGAATATGTCGCTAGAAGACTTTCGATAATATACATGAAATCCATACATGTAACAACAGGATGCCCACGTGCAATGACTTAGAGCTTAGCCTTTAGCTTCTCATTCTCCTTCTTAGCCTGCTCCTTGAGCACTCGTCGCAAAATCTTCCCACTGACACTCTTGGGAATAGCCTCCACAAACCGCACACCACCTCTTAATCTCTTATGTTGAGCGACCTTGTCGTGAATCCAAGCAACGATCTTCGCCGCCTCATCGGCATCACTGACGCCAGAGGCTTTACTAGCCGCACTTCGAACAACGTATGCCCTCGGAACCTCGCAGCCGTGCTCCTCACTATATACACCAACCACGGCAACGTCATCAATCAACTCGCTGTCAAGAAGGATCCCTTCAAGCTCGGCCGGCGCAACCTGGAAACCCTTGTACTTGATGAGCTCCTTGATGCGGTCCGTAATGAAGAATTTGCCATCCTTATCCTGATATCCGACGTCGCCCGTCATGAACCAGCCATCGGGCGTCAGGCAGCCTTCAGTCGCTTTCTTGTTTTTGTGGTATCCCATAAAGACGTTTGGACCGCGCAGCCATAACTCGCCTACTTGGCCGACGGGGACTTCTTGAGGCGCCGAATCGTCCTCGGGTGTGGTCATGTATTTGGCTTCCATGTTCGGGTGCAATTGGCCCACGGATCCAATGTCCTTGTCCCAGTCTTCCCAGGTCTGAGTATGGGTTGTCGGACTGGTTTCAGTCAATCCGTAACCCTGTTTGATGGGGACTCTGATTCGTGCGGATGCAGTTTGGACGAGTTCGCGGGTGAGTGGTGCTGCGCCGGAATTCAGCATTCTCAGGGAAGACAAATCGTATTTGTCGACGACGGGGTGTTTGCCGAGCAATAGAATCACTGGAGGGGCGACGAAGATGAATGTGATTCTATAGTTTTGTACGTGGGAGCAGAACTTTTCGATCTCGAATTTGGGCATGACGTACACGCTATATCCGGCGTGTACGCTGACGTGCAGGATGCACGTGAGACCTGAAATAATTAGGAGCGTTCAAAGAATCGAATCAAGGATATCGACTCACCATAAATGTGGAAGAATGGCAAAAGTCCAAGCATGCGATCTCCCTTCCCATCCGCATTGCCGTTCCAAGAGAGATATCTCCCCTCGGTATTCTTGCACTGCAAAACATTGGCAACCACGTTCCTGTGCGATAGCATGACACCCTTCGGCAACCCCGTCGTACCAGACGAGTACGCCAGATACGCAACATCCTTCTTCGCATCAATGCGCTGCCGACGAAACCTCGTCGTACCAGATATATTCCGAATAGAGGTAAAGTGCTTCACCATGCCACTCGGATCCCGCTCGTCGCCAATCAGTATAATCCGATCTTCGGGCAGACCAACTTTCTTCGCAGCCTCGCGCGCAACGGGTAGTAGAGCGCGCTGGGTCGCAAGGCCCTTTGCTTCAGAGTTACCTAGCTGAAAGGCCAATTCGTCAACGGTATATGTTGGGTTGGCAGGTGAGATGACGCCGCCGGTCCAGGCGACGCCGTACATGAGGGCTGGAGTGTCGACACAATTAGGGGAGAAGATGACGAGTACGTCGCCCTTTTTCCAGTCCCATGTTGCTTTGAGACCGTGGGCAAATGTTACTGCGCTGTCGCGGAGCTGGCCAAATGTGTATGACCGTTTGGTATCGGCGTCGACAAATATTTCTTTCCCAAATGTTAGACCTTTGACTTGCTCTTGAGGCTGTAATTAAATCTACCTTTGTCCTCTGGAAAGGGCCGATCTTTCCGTTCAAATAGGAACGACCAAATATCGGTGTCTGGGATTTCGAAATCCGGATAAGGCGACTTGACGGGCATTGTGAACACGATGAGTGCTGATCTCCTATATAAATGTATGAAGACTGAGAAAGCAGAGAGAACAGGAAGCCCAGACAAGACGAACGCAAGAGAAATAAGAGCAACAGGGTGCTCGTTAAATAGTACGTACTACTCCGTAGTTGGCAGGTCACTGGACCCCATGCCTACTAAGCATGGAGTGCCCACTTTCGGGAATCCGGGGTCAATGCCGATACTTCTGATTGGCCGGCGCTAGCTAATGATAAGAAAAATGCCGAGGCTTAACGGCTAACGCGCAATTGCGTGGCGCTGATTGGCTGAGACACTTATTCTCGGTTACTACTTAGTACTTACTACTTAGTACTATGAGTATAGCTCAGCCAATCACTTTACTTATTTCGCTGGTTACACACGGCCATATGGCAGACAACTTTATTGAATGACCAGGTCGAGTACTATGTAATATCGTATAGCTAACTTGGCCGTATGGGAAGCCCCTGTATGGGAATCCGGGATACGTGAATCAGAATGTCGAGATTAAGCGGAGACGGAGACGGAGATCTACGGCCAAAGGAGACCCGTCGGATACGACGTCATACTTTATTTCGCTACCCTAACCCTGTATAACCCTATCATCAATGAGGGACGAGCATGGCTTAGGGTTGACTGAAGTCACGTTCTCATATTGGGTGTCCGGCATCACGGTGGGGAAGATGCACGATTTATTTACCCCTCAACTTCTTCTGTGTTTCTTCAATTGTGCTTGTCCTCCTTGTGTTTCATGGGGGCTGATCATTTTCTGGAGTGAGAGTGCGAGTAGGTACGGGGCATCATCGCAAGTCGCTGCTTAACTCACAATTGAAGCATACAGTCCTTGCAACATTGCAAGTTTAGACAGGGCTCGCAGGACAGAGTATATACATAGTACTACGACGTACTTGATGCTCTTTGATCGCTACAACTAACTCTCGTTACCATTGTACATGGCCCGATTCTTCGTCATATAATCTCATTCGACACATTTGACATACCACCAATCGATATTTCTTACATTGCACCTTTCTCCAGCTTGACTTCCATACACCATCGCTATCACATGGTAAGCGACATTTTCGACGTTCCTTTTGTGGCCTCAGGCCCCCTCGCCGCAACAGCGGGCACTAACCGCAAGCGACCCAATCACCGCTGTCCTATCCAACCCAACCCTTCCCATCACCTCCCATATAATCCATTCATTTCCTATGCCTAATGCCTTCGGGCATTTGGTCAATTTGAAACGATACAGAGAAGATTAGCATGGCCCCTGCACTAAGGATGACACGCTCAATCAAAGAGAAGCTACCAGTTTTTTTTTAAATTCCTGCAAGTAATTTCGAGGTAGGAGTGTTTTTGGAGGGGTTGGGTGATGAGTTCGATTCCGGGTGGGAACGATTTTTGTGTGTTCTTTTTTATTTCTGTTGATTGTTGGTGCCTTGATTTTCAGGCATGCACGCCTGCTACAACAACAACAGACATTTCCTCCATTTGGCTCTCTCTGTAGATCACATATTGAGTAAACAGAATGCATTACTATGGCATATTACTGTATTGATCCTTGTACAAAAACCGTACGCCTTTCACCGTCCAGAAATGACATCGCTTAACCTTCCCCATATACAAAACACATAAACCTAGTATTCAGAGACAGAAAGAGAAAAAGCATTCTTCTAGATATCCATATCGTCATCAAAGCCATCAAGTTCGACAAAAAGCAGACGAGTGCCGTTGCCGGTGATTTGCCAGACCTGGTTCTTGTTAGTAAAAGGCAGTTGATAAACAGCGATGAAATACTTACATCCAATTCCTGGTATTCTTGAATAGTCTTCGTGAGCTGATCCTCCGTGAAGCCCTTGGCAAGGACCCGCTGACGAACTCTGCGAATACTGAGCTCTCCCTCTTGACCGTCCTCGGCTGCCGCAGCGCCACTCTCCCGCATACCACGGATAAGGTTGTAGATTTTGCTGCTTGGTGTCTGGTCTCCCTCTCCGCGCTGTTCATTATCCAGAGAGGCTTTGCTGACCTCGACAAGTCGAAGTGCTTCGTCAACGTCGTCGGTGACAACAGTATCGCTGAAACGCAAACGCGCCAAAGCCTGTGAAAGACGTACCACACCGAGGAGGGTACGAGGCGTGACGTGAGAGAATTGCCGTTTGTTTGCCTCGTCCTTCTTTTGTTGTCTACGCATACGCACGTAGGCACCGACCATGTAATCTGATACTTCTTTCGGGACTGTTGGGCGGTATGAACGAGCACGTGCCACGAATTGACGAACTTCGTTCGGGCTGAAGACGACCGCAGTATCGCCAGTCTCTGGGTGTTTGTTGTGCATGTGGACGTAAGTGACGTGATTTGCCAACTCCTCATCGGCATCCCTGGATGGGGTGTCCAGCATGAGGAACATGACGTCAAAACGTGAGAGAAGCGCGGCGGGAAGATTAATGTTCTCAACAGGAGAAATGCGAGGGTTGTAACGACCATACAGAGGATTGGCTGCGGCCAGAATGGATGTTCTGGCATTGAGGGTTGTGGTAATGCCGGCCTTGGAAATAGAAATGGTCTGTTGTTCCATGACTTCGTGAATAGCTGTTCGGTCCGAGTCGTCCATCTTGTCGAACTCATCGATACAGCAGATACCGTTATCAGCGAGAACAAGAGCACCGCCTTCCAGCACCATTTCATCAGTGACTGGGTCTCGCATAACAGCAGCTGTGAGACCAACTCCACTGCTACCACGACCAGTAGTGTAGATACCACGAGGAGCGACTTTGCAAATGTATCGGAGCAGCTGAGATTTGGCCACACCAGGATCACCCATAAGGCAAATGTTGATGTCTCCACGGATGTGCATGCCGTCGGCCATATCCTTGTTCACACCGCCAATCAAAAGCAACAACAAGGCCTTCTTGACATCAAGATGTCCATAGATTTCAGGAGCGATAGACCGAGCGAGATATTCGTACAGTTGACCCGAATTCTTGTACTGTTCCATTCTCTTAATCGTACGGCTGTCCATGATCATGCTGTCGTAAGCCTTCTTGTGTTGAGTAATGTGTTGTGCTTCGAGGTATGTGTCTGTCAACAGGCCAGCGCGAATAGCCCTGAATCCGGTATACGGCGTGGGAAGAAAAATTCCCGCAATATCAACGACGTCTCCCGGGTTGAGTTGACGTGTGAGAGTGCCATTGCAATGTACAGTCAAGGTTCTGGGAATATGCCCAACCGGAACCTGATCTGCCATTTCTTGAATCTTGACTTCCTGGAAAGGAATAAACTTTGAAGCACGAGTGGAAAGGAACAGTTGTCCCTTGGTGTTGTTGGCAATACAATCGTCGGAAGGACATTCAGTCATGGGTAAGAATGACTTGGTTGTGATAGGTTGGAAGACTTCACTGCCGCATCGATCGCATGTATATGCGTTAATTCTGACAGCTGGCTTGACATCGGACACTCGTGTCACGATACCACGAACAGTAATCAAAGTACCCAGATGCTCGCCTCGCACGTAACGAACGGCCAGCGCCTTTGAGCCCTGTCCACTGCTCGACTCAGACACCGTCAAAGGCTTGAAGTTCAATGTGTATCGTCGGGTCAACTCAGGGGGAAACATCGCTTGCGGCGGGCTGGTGTCCATGTCAGCCTCAGCGGCCATTCGCATTGTCTCGTTTCGCTTGTCACGTTGCGACATGATGATATCGATAACGTCGTCTTTGAAGCTGATTATTGTCAGTAATGCAGTTTATGTTGCCGTACTTACGCACACTCACGATATTTCTTTCGTCTCTTTAGGCATGACAGCGTCCACAGCATCCGAGAAAACGTCCACATAGCGCTTGGTATTCGATTGACAGGATTCTACCAGCTTGAGATCGGCGTCTTCAGGAAGGGATTTTTCATACTACGCGGGGCACACAGTCAGTCGTAATTATCATTGGCGCACATAATCTCAAGGACAGACATACAGTTGCTAGATCGTCCAGCTCAATCAAGATACTGTTGCTGTCCCTGTTTGCGACATCTTGGAGCATCCGCATGTATTTCGTTTTGGGATCACGACGTGCACCTCCTTCGGTCTCAACATCGTCCATGAAATCGTATTCGTCATCGGTACGGTCGCCATCGATGCGCAATCCTTGAATAGCCTCTGTCGCAGCGGCTTCTGATGCTGACTCAAAGCTCTTAAAGCTTTTCAAGAAGTCCTTGAAAGCCTCCTGTTGGGCGGCATAGTCTACCGGGGCAGGATATTGGAGGAGAGCCATATTGGCGCTAGAAAGACGAGATAGTAGATTCTCGTCTGTATGCGACCCGAATAATTGTGTTAGCGAACAGGTGTGTAGACTTATATGGCCTGCATACAAGGTTCAAGATGTGTTGTCGAAGAAATTGGAGGTTGGTGGATGCCAAACTCGGGCATCGGCGCTAACCCAAAACCCGCCAAAGCGAAAGATCAAACCGACGCGTCGCGCGACACGTGGAACGCGTCGACATTCCTTAATTGAAGACTAGTCTGATATAGGGATAGTGTAGTGGTCACGTGCGCCGGCGCGGATTAACCCTCGGTTCGGCGGTCGGCCGCGCCTTCCCCAGGGCGGCTTCTGTTGTGGACCGTGGAGAAGCTCAAGCCGAAGGTTCATCGCATACTTGACTTAAGTACTTGCCGGCGAACAACTATGCGGACTACGAACATCACTCCTATTCTTCACCTTTTCGTTTCCTGACCCGCTTATAGGGAGCCTAAATTCTGAAATTGCATGCGGGTACAGATTCACTCTTTGCGACATGGCTCCCAGCAGAAAGACTGCCACGACTGCCGAAGTCGCTTTGGTACCCCTCAAGTCGTGTCTCGTGAACTTGCCAACCCCAGTCGTTTCACTGTTGGTGAATGCTAATGCAGTAAGTCGCATACACTCATATGAAGGCGGTGTTTAGTATACTGATTTGAATGTTTTAGGCTGCTCAAAATGTCATTGTGGAACTCCAGTATCGACCGTCGAATTCGCAGTCTACCGCTCAAAAGTCCTCGTATCTAGGATGGACGGGCATGCCGAGTAAGCGGAAGCTGGCTCCCGTGGTTAGCAGGGATGGAATCAGTTCGAACACATCTGCCAGAGAACAAGAAATTTCATCTATCGAGATCGATACCACCTTCGCTAGGGTGTTGGGCCTAACCGAGGGTCAGAAGGTGAGTGATTGTCGCAACGAAAACCGGAGAGACCTAGGCGCTGATTATGTAGGTCGGACTATTTCTACACCTTGACAATCCGATTGCGCAAACTGTCAATATCGAACCGTTGACACCAGCTGATTGGGAGAGTATGTATGACCGTTGCGCCTTGCTGGAACATGTTCTCACGGTAGTCTAGTCATCGAACTGCACGCTTCATTCCTGGAATTGAACCTCCTGCACCAGATCCGAGCTCTGCCTAATCCCGGCTATACCAGTCCAGGATCGAATCCCACGAACCATTTACACCCACTTACATTACACCTTTCACCGACGTCTACCGCAAATATAGTTGTTACCTCGCTGACTCCCGCTCCTCCCGCGACTTCACCGTTTGCTAAAATTGCGCCCGATGCCGAAGTCATAGTGGCGCCCAAAGTTCGGCCGAAATCTGGTAGAGCCAATAGGGGGGAGAATCGAAGCACAACAAGCAATAGTCGCAAAAGTGTCGGTGGAAGAAGCAGTAGCAGCACGGTGCGGCCGAAAAGTCGGGGCTCTGAATCTGACGAGCACGCAGTCTACCTTCGAGGAGTGGACAGACAACATGTTAGAGACTGGTTTGACGAAGACAACCCCAACCATACTAATGATGGTCTGAAAGTATGGGTTGATCGCAGTGTACTTTCAAGTCATGAGCTCCGCGGAAATCAATGGGTAGCTGTTTCTATTATCCAGCCAGCAGGACTGCAACCTCCCATTGACCCCCAGCAACAGCTACAACAAAAAGAACAAGAATCAGGTGAAGCTGGGCGGAGTTCAACCAAGATTGTGGCCAAAATTCAACCATGGGACGATGCTCCTGATTCAAAGCATGTTGCTATCTCGTCACGTCTCTGTGCAGCTCTGAACTGCTCAGGCATTATGGGAGGTATTGTTCGTGTGGAAGCTGCACCCGCCCAGCTAAGCTCTTCCTCGGTCAAGGCGATCAAAATACACCCTTTCGTGTCGGACATCTCTAAAAAGCGAGATGGTCTCAAATTTGGAGGAGAAACAGCTGCATCTCGTACCGCACTGACCGAGCGAATCAAATTTATTTATGGCAGTACTGGTTCGGATTCTGGTTTTATGTCAGGGCCTCTTACGGACGGAATGCTACTCCCAGCAATTGATAGTCAGTTTTCTGCAGGTGCTTTCGACGGTGGCATCTTGCGTTTTGACCCACCTTTGAAAAGTACAGAAGGGGTATCTTCGACCGGCTGGATACTAGGGTCGGAGAGCAAATTTATCGTCGATGTACAACCTGATATACCAAAACCCATAGACACTGCATCGTCAAGTGTAGCTACAGACGAGCGGATACCTCTCACGCCACCGATTATGGTTGGGATCGACTCGATCATCAACCAAAGCCTTACTAATCTGTCGAGAGGGTCGTCCATTTTGTTGACTGGAGGTCTTGGGTCTGGCAAGACCTCGCTGTGCCAGTTGTTGGCAGCTCGTCTACGGGAAGAGCAACTCTGCAACGTATCTTATTTTCCTTGCCGCAAGCTGGTCACGGATGAAACTCGCGTGTCCACCATCAAGGAGACCCTGAATCGACAATTCATGTCTGCATCTTGGTGCGCTCGTCTTGGTGGTACGGCCCTTGTAATTCTCGATGATTTGGACAAACTCTGCCCTGTAGAGACGGAACTTCAAGTCGGAGGAGAAAATGGACGAAGTCGCCAAGTCAGCGAAATTATATGCTCGATTGTTCGCCAGTATTGCACGACGACATCTTCTGTGGTATTCTTAGCCACAGCACAGTCGAAAGAATCCTTGAACAATATTATCGTTGGAGGTCATGTCGTGCGAGAAATTATAACATTGAAAGCACCGGGTAAGGAAGGTCGACGGAAAGTTTTGGACAAGCTTATGAGCCAAGATAAAGAAGATCATGCGCTCAAAGGTCATCAACGCAATGAAAGTGGATCGGCGGAGGATTCCTGGCTCGATCCCTCGAATCCTGGAAGCCGACCAGGTTCTTCTGGCGCAGACGGCTTTGTACTGGCACGAGACTTGGACCTACTAGATTTGGCGGGCAAGACGGACGGCTATATGCCTGGCGATCTTGTGTTATTGGTATCTCGAGCTAGAAACGAAGCTTTGATACGATCGGTGCAGGATACGAGTGCAGATTCCACGAAAATCACATTAATGATGGGCGATTTCGAGCAAGCCCTTAAAGGGTTCACACCTGCATCTCTTCGGAACGTCACATTAACGTCTTCTTCAACAACTTTTTCTTCGATAGGTGGTCTTCACGCCACACGACAAACTCTTTTGGAGACCCTGGAATATCCTACGAAGTACGCTCCTATCTTCGCACAATGTCCTCTCCGCCTGCGATCAGGACTGTTGTTGTATGGCTTTCCCGGTTGTGGTAAGACATTACTTGCCAGTGCAGTGGCCGGTGAATGTGGCCTGAACTTCATCAGTGTGAAAGGACCAGAAATCTTGAACAAGTATATCGGAGCGAGTGAGAAAAGTGTTCGTGACCTTTTTGAACGCGCCGAGGCTGCGCGACCTTGTATTTTATTTTTCGATGAGTTCGATAGTATCGCACCAAAGCGTGGACATGACTCAACCGGTGTCACGGACCGAGTGGTGAATCAGCTATTGACGCAGATGGATGGTGCTGAGGGTCTTTCTGGTGTGTATGTGCTAGCAGCAACGTCAAGACCGGACTTGATCGATCCGGCTCTGCTTCGTCCTGGACGTCTTGACAAGAGTCTTTTGTGCGATATGCCATCGCATGATGATCGCATTGATATTATTCAAGCTGTGAGCAAGAAACTCAACCTCAGCGCGGACGTTCTATCCCGTGTCGGCGAAATTGCTTCGCGGACAGAAGGATATTCTGGAGCTGATATCCAGGCTGTTATCTACAATGCCCACCTTGAGGCAATTCACGATCTTCTGGGAGATCGCTCAACATCGTCCTCGGGTTCTACGGTCAAAAAGACAAACGGCGCGCAAGCCAACGGATCAGACGCATCAAGCAAGTCATTTATACAATTCCTCTACTCTGAGCAAGAAGCGGACGCTGGCGTCAATGGCAAACTTGACCCACCAGCAGTTATCGCTGCGAGATTGGCAGCCCTAAAACAGGCACGACGCCGTCAGCGACAAATTGAACATGGTACACACGACACCGCCGATAACCAAGAACAGCAACGAGCCAACGGCACAGTGACGGACAATGGCAGCGACGAAGTCATTATTCAATGGCAGCACGTTGAGCGATCATTGTCGACGACTCGCTGCTCTCTTAGTGACCGGGAAAGGCGACGCTTAGAGGCTATCTACCGTGAGTTTGTGGTTGGACGAAATGGGGAGATGCCGAATGGCGAAGGTGCGAGAGAAGTTGGCGGCAGGACAAGCTTGATGTGATAAGTAACTTATAGATTTTGTATATATGGACATACTCGTGTACGCCTATATGATTTGTACATTTTGTTGTATATAGCGATATCAAGTGCGTATATTAAATATTTTATCGTTTTACCAAAAAGAAATAGTAGAATCGTAGTCGTTTTGGAACATGAATAAAGGCTGCCCCTAGTCACAAGGCTGTTTGAGGCAAATTAAGCCCCGTGGCAGAGCCTCAAGAGACAGCCTCTCAGCCTGCCAGCCATCGACATGTCTATTTGAATTTGACCTGTTCGAGCTGATATTTCTTTAGTTGATATCCTACACATTCGTTCCCGGCATTCTTGCAAACTCTTTCCATTGCTAGTCAAAAATTGGCTTATGCCCACGCTGGAAATTCAAGCCCTGATATTGCTGGATTAGGATTAAGATCAAACACAGTCTCTGTCCGCCGCGCCGAGAAGCTGGCCTTTTTTTATTCTTCTAGACCATTTAGTCCTTCGTAATCCAGGCCCGATTCTCATTCATACTTTCAATATGGTCCGCTCCAATCGACGGGATCCTGCGGCCCCTGATTACTGGCTTTCGATCTTTTCTCGACGGGTTAGTATCTTGAAGGCTTCGGTAGTGAAGTCTTTGGCGACGGGTGGTGATTTCTTCGACGCTCGTAAGCGAATGAGATTGATCTTTATATTAATTTCCTGGAATAGTGTTGCGGGATATACGTGGGTGGTAAATGAGCCGTCCTCGTAGGTTGATACAAGCAAGTCGAATTTGTCTAACAGCGAAGAAGCCATGACTAGGTCTGATGCAGGCGTACATGTGTCTCCAATGACCCCGAGGCTGTTACGGTCCGTCTTGAACGAATGGCAAGGCCAAGTCACGTACTATGCAAAACAAAGAAGCAATGGCTGTGTCCCGGCCGATCCGGCCAATGCACAGATGGCCGCCACGCAGCAGGATAAGCTCCTGAATCCCCTGCAAATGGCATCGCCAGAACGGGGAGACGCCATGCTGTGTCTGTGGAGACAGAAAGGCTCGACAGGGCTTCTGGCGAAGCACAAAGCTCATACAGAATGGGACTCTTGGAGGCGCCCCCTGATGTTCTTCTCTGTAGATACCCAATCCGGTATGCAGAGCGCGTGCTATACCGCATTAGGACAAATATGACTGCCAAGACGAGATCAGATAAGCAACATGTGACCCACTTGGTGCGAGTCGTCTTCTGCTGATTGGTCAGCCTCTCAGCTGAATCATGCGTTCGCCGTTTGTAGTATACACGGCGAACAAAGTATATTAAAGAAGAAAAAATAAGCAATAGCTTAGCACTTAGTTAGGTATGTTTGGAAAGAACTCGATCGGCTGTGCTGTGTCAGTACTACTGTCAAAAGGGCAACCAGCGCGAGAGCTGGGAGGCTGAGTTCGAGATCTCTGGATAGATAAAGGAGAGACATTCATGGGGTCGAGATGCATTTTTCTTCACTCAAATCATCCAAGCCAAAAAAAAATTCCTGGTGCTTTCCGAAAATAAATCAGCCTATCTGTGAGCCCTCACTTCAGAGCAGAGTCTAGTTCTTCAGACTGATCTCAAACTCACAGCATTCAAACATCGGTACCCTAACCCCTGAAACATCACCGAAAAAATCTACCAATAAACAAAATGTGTCTCGCCTTGGGATACCTCGCCAGCAAGAAAGTCAAGGGTGGCTCCAAAGATCAGCCGCCACGTGTCGTCCGGCAAGGAGGCCAGTAATACTTCAATGCCTTCCTATTCAGACACGACTCTCCTTTGACACCCTAGGGCCGGGGTCCTCCGGTACGATACTCGAGAGCTATCGAGGTGGTGCTGAAGCTTCTGGTGTCATAGTGTGTTGCTGGATATTGTTGCCATCGTTGCACATGTCAACTGGTGTTATAAATGATGGAATCAGATGGATTTTTTCTTTCGAGCGATGAATATGCATGTCAGGCCTGAATATAATAGATGTCGACAGTTTACTTCATACTTGCCTCAGATCTTCATGTTGCTCATCATAGCAATTCTATGTCGTACGGTAATAGAGTCCAACAATTCGATGCTCGTAACCCAATGAAGCTATTTCGAGGAAATTAGGGCTACGTGGATACAAACCCCACTTTTTCAAAGCTTCTCAGGCTAATAAGCTCGAGTCTTGGCAATATTTACTTCCTGTTCGGGTAAAGATTCTGCCATCAGATTGAGCTGCCCTTTCATTTCGATGTACATGTTAAGTGCATTATTTTCAGTGGATTATGACCTGTGTCTAGCCACATTGCTGATTCAGAGCATACATGTTACGTGCTGATACCGCGCCGAGGCGGACAATTGAGGGATGGGCGATGACGTAGGAGTTGTCGTTATAAAGTTGTGTAGTTCTGGATCTCAGAGAACATTCTAAATGTCGGATTATCAATCTCATGATTCAGCGCTTCTACGGAAGCAGGCACCAATGTACGGGAACGGGATAACGTATCCCCTAGCGCCTGTATGGCAACCTCCTATATAGTCAGCTATCCTTTCCAGACCCCTACGGTTTTAAAAGATAGACCTTATAATATTAAATATTATATATTATAGCTTTACTCTTAATAGACTTATTAGACAAGTCTTCTCCCAATCCTATACTTTTATGATACAGGACTGAAGTAAATTAACACTAATTAGTAAGACCTATAGATCAGATTCTTAGTAAAGCTAAACTTAATTTATATATATTTATATATATAAGTATTAATCTTTATTAAATAGCTTATATTTATCCTACACTTTATAATATAGGATATAATATAATCAATTTGATATTGCTTATATATATAATTTTAATTTAGAATTGTCGGATTATTGATGCCACGGTTCGGCGCTCTTGCACCTCAGGTGCGGGAGCAGGCACGAACGTGCGGGAACGGGATAATATATCCCCTAGCACCTATACGGCAACCTCCTATATAGCTAGCTATCCTCCCTAGACCCTTATGGTTTTAGGGATTAGTTTTTTATTATTAAATAATATATATATATTAATAAGCTTATTACTCTAGAGCTATTAGACTACTCTATTACCTATTTATACTTTTATAATATAGACTATAATAAACTAATACTAATTAGTAAGATCTATAGATTAGATTAAATTATTATTTTTTTATATTTATTCTAAATTAAATTATTTACTTAGTTAATTTAATATTTTTTTTTTAATACTTTAAACTAAGTACTAAATTATTACTAATATATTTCTAAAAGCTTAGAAGGACTACTCTAAAGCTTTTAAACTAATAATTAAAATAATAACCACTATTCTAGCTAAAATTAAGAATATTACTATTTTTAATTAATATATTTAAAGCTATATTAATATCTATACTAAATCATATAACTATACACTATAGAATATATTTAAGAATAACTTTATTATATAAAATAAAAAAATCTTTAATACTATATTTTATAGCTTTTTATACTAGCTTTATAATATACTTTATATAAATAATATTTTTATAGTATATAAATAGCTATTTTTAAAAACTCTTACTACTATATTAATTAAATCTAAATCTTAAGTATAGATTAAAAATAATATTAAGTATTATATTAAGTATAAAAATATATTTAATTTATTAAAAATTAATTTTATATTTAGACTCTTTATTCATAGCCTCTAAATTATTAATACTAGAGAAAATTAATAATATATTATCTATACTAAATTAAATAATATTCCTAAATCATCTCTAGTTGTTTAATATAGTATAAAAATAAAGTAATAGCTCTAATAAAATTAAATCTAAGAAAAAATATTTATTTTAATAATATCTACTCTAATCTATAGCCTAATAATCCTTAGTGTAAGAATAATATATAAACTAATATAGATATTAAATATATTAGTAATATAAAGATTTTATATATATTATGAACTATAGTAGTTTATATATATAGTATTAAATCTTCTAAATCTATAAAAAGCTTTTCTTAATAATATAAAATATAGAAGCCCTAAAAAATTATTTAATCTTATATATATAATATTTATATATATTTATACTTATTATGAATACTATACTCTAGAGGCTATAAGAGAGGTATTCTATATTATATTTAAAAATATAATATTAAGTTACTATTAAACTAATAATTTAATCTAATTATAATAAGAAATTAATTCTATAATTATAATAAAAATATATTTTAAAACTAAAGAATATATTTACTAAGTAAAGAAAAAATAGAATACTATAAATCTATTTAAAATTATAGATAAAAATCTTAAAAAACCTATTTTAGAATATTTTAAGATTATATTTAATAAATTAAAAAAAAGATTTTATAAGTTTTAATTAAAATATTATATTAAAGCTAGTTTTATCTTAAAACTATTTATAGCTATATATTTTTTATAAGCTTTTTATAGAGTTTTAATAATATTAATAATTATAGTTTATAATCTTATAGAGTCTTTATAAAGGATAATTATCTAATAAAAAGATATATAAAAAGAAGCTGCTTCTTAGAGCTTTTATACTATTAATATTTATTATATAGATTATTATTATTATTATTAATAGTTATATTTATTATATTAAGGCTATTTACTATATTAGGCTAGATAGTATAATAATTATAGTTACTATAGTTTCTTATAATAAACTATATCTAAGATATATTATATATATAAAAAAAAAAAATACTAGTTAATTAATTATATAAAAGAGAAATAAAATAAAGTTTTCTAATCTTATTTTAATTATATAAAAGTTTTTTTTATAACTAGTAAGAATTAATCTCTTATAACTATAAATCTAAAAAGAAAAACTAATAATAATAAATTTAAAATATTTTTTATAGGTATTAATGCACCTACTATCTATAAAATATAGAATTATAAAGAAAAAGAACTATTAAAGATTATTAACTAGTTTATTATAACTAGTCTAGATTATAAAGAATTCTTTTAATCTTTTATTTAAGATCTTACTAATTATTCTATAGCTTATTTTTTATAATTAATACTTTAAACTAAACCCTATCTAAAGCTAATAAAAAATATTATTATAAAAATTAATTTATAATATAATATATTTCTAGTATTAGCCTAGTATTTCTTTCTAACTAAGCTCTAATATTTAATAAATATATTTATAAGAATTCTAGTTAATATTAATACTACTAAATACTCTATTATTAGATATTCTTAATATCTTATTTACTAAAGGATTGCTAAGAATACTATACTAGATATCTTAATAGCTAGTAAAATTAAGATTTAATTTAGATCTAGTAAATTAATAAAGTTAATTAGTTTAATTAATATATCTATATCTATTAATATAATTTACTTTTATATATTTAAAGTAATAACACCTTTCCTACTCTTAATTAAGAATATAGACCAGCTTAATATCTATTTTAATAATATAAAAAATATTCTTATTAGATCAAGCTTTAGTATAATAATTCTTATTAAATATTACTTTAGCTATCTATTCCTTATATAGGATTATATATTATAGTTATATTTAATTAAATTTTTTAACTCTAAAATATATTTTCTTATAAAGATTAAATTATATTATCTATACTACTAATTTAGCTATCTATTAGTTAAGAAGCTTTAGAAAATACTTAAATATATAAATTATAATATTAATACTAAAGTACTAAAGTATATTTATAAGTTTTATTATTATTATTAGATTTATAATAGCTTCTCTAGCCACTTTAAATTTATATTATAAAATAATATTAATTTTAACTATTTAATAATTATTAATATTATATATATTAATAATAAACTAGTACTCTATATTATTAATAAAATAATATACTTTAATACTATATATTAACTTAAAAAAATCTTAATAAAAATAATATGGATTATATTATAGATTATATAAATTAATATATATCTTAGCCTCTCTAATTTTATTATTACTAATACTAGTAAGAACTTTATTAATAAAGAATTCTTATAGAATACTTTATTAATAAATATTACTATTATTACTATATTTATTAAAGTATATTAGTTAATTAGTACTATTAAATATTATTATACTATACTATACTATTCTTATAAAATTATATAAAAGAAACTATCTAATATACTTATTAAAGTAATCTTATAAATAATTATTAAAACTATTAATAATAATATAATATTATAGTTCTAAATAATCTTATTCTAATCTTTCTTATATTTAGAGTTTATCTTTAAATAATTAAATATAATTCTTTATTATCTACTATCGCCTAGTAAACTAAAGCTATTAAAAAAATTATAAATAAAATTTAAAGAATAAATATCTAATATAAAATTATTAATATTATTAATATATAAAATAGATTCTTATTAATTATTATATACTATCTCCCTCTTAATTTAGACATGCTTGTGTAGAGAGAAGGAAATACTAAATATATAAAAAAATAAATAAGACTATATAAATTATTAATAATTAAAAATAAAATATATATTATTAAACTTCTTTATAGTCTAATCTTATTCTAGTCAACTATTATTAAGCTATATTACTCTAAATCTAAAATATATTTAGATAATTTTATCTCTAGTAATAAAGCTATATCCTAGCTAGATTCTAAGATTCTATCTTTATTATTAATTATTATTCTATAGAAGAGACCCTAGACTAAAATAATTATAGATTAATATTTATAATAAAAATATTATTTACTGGTATATTATAAAAATAATAGCATATAGTATATTTTCTTTAACTAGTTTATAGAGGAGTAAAAAAATAATTTATATAATTAATTTATAGCTACTACTCTAATTAGATTTAAAGATTTATAATAAAAAAAGATTAATAGACTATTTAAGTAAGAGGTTTTTAAATATATATTAGAGAAAGATATCTCTCTAAATATCTAAATCTTTATTATAAGATTTATTAATAAAATAAAAAACTCTAGTACTAATAAAGCTTTTAAGAAATTATATTTTATTATATAAGCTTATAATAATAGAGATAAAAAATATATACTAATATAATTACTAATAATATAATAAATTAGCTAATAAATCATTCTTTATCTTAGCATAATTATAAATAATATATATTATTATATTTATAATATTATGCAGGCTTATATCTAGTTAATAATAAAACTTAATTATAATTTCTATATATAGATTACACCTAAGTTTATAGAATATTTTCTTAAAGTTATATTTCTTAAGATTATATACTCTCTTTATAGAATTTTTAAAATAGATAATTACTAATTTTATATATATTATAATCACTATATAGAAAAGCTTAATATAAAAATATTTATTTATAATCTATATTTTTTTTACTACTCTAATCCAAACTAAGGATTTAGTATTATTAATATATAAACTAATAATATTCTTATTATTATTAATGATATCTTTATAGTATAGGAAGAGAAAAAGATCTAATATATAAAAATTCTCTATAAGCTCTAGAAAGAACTAATAAGTAATAATCTACTAAAATTTAATAATATAGTTATTATAAAGACTATCTAGGATATTATACTTATCTAGAAATATATCTATAATCATATTAAACTTATATAAGATTAATTAATAAATATTATAAATTTATATAGTAGAGTATAAAAAAGTATTATATTAAAAAAATAATATATTACTTAATAAGCTCTTAATATATATATTACTTTAATATCTTAATTTAAAGTTTTTTTTAATCTATTCTTTACAGCATAAATAACAGATCTTTAAAAAAATAATATAATAGTATTAAATAAGCACTTATAATAATAATTTAATAACTCTAAAAGAGAACTATATCTTATTAAGCTTAATAAGAAAACACTATATTTTATTATCTTTATTAATATTATATTTACTAATAATAAAGATCTATTCTTATAGCTTAATTATATTATTATATTAGTAAATAAGTCTAATAATATAAATATTCTTTATTAATTCTCTATAAAATATAAGAGGATTATCTAAAGTATACTTAATTTAAAAATATATATCTTAATAAATAGATTTAATATTATAGCTATAGTTAAGTTAATTCTTATATAATTATTTTATCTTATTAAATCACTACCTCTAGTTATTTATATTAATTTAAAGAGCTTATATAACTATCTTATTAAACTTAGTATAATATAGAAAAAGTAATTTATAATTAATTTTATATACCTTTAATAGTTATATAAATAATAAGAGATCATAAAGGTTAAATAAATTAATAGTAATAGTAACCCTATTAATACTATAATAAAAGATAAATTATGCTATACTTTATAGGAGCTTATTAATATAAATAAGCTCTAAATTAATATTAATAGCTAGATTAAAAAAGCAGTTATAATATATAATTCTAATTTTAAGACTATAAGATTTACTATACTATTAGAATCCTTAAAGTAGTAGTTATATAACTAAATACTCTATTTTATACTATTCCTTACTATTTTCTTATATTTTTAATATTTTTATTTTATTCTTTATACACTTATTTATTATACTAGATTATATATTATTTATTATATATTTTTCCCTTTCTTTTAGAGAGTTGCTAGTATTAAATTATTAATATTATAGTTTAGCGCTCTTACACCTCAGGTGCGGGAATAGGTATAAATATATAGGAATAAAATAATATATCTTCTAACGCCTATACAGTAATCTCCTATATAGCTAGCTGTCCTCTCCAGACCTCTACGGTTTTAAAAATCAGTCTTTTATTATTGAATAATATATATATATTAATAGGCTCGCCACCCTAGAGCTATCAGACTGCCCTACTACCTATCTATGCTTTTGTGATACGGACCGTAGTAAACCAACAAGAATAATTAAAATTTAATTATAATCCCTTAATTTATACTTACTATATTTATTTCTATATATAAGATCTTAGTTAGTAATCTATATATTCCTTTTCTTTATCTATCTCTCTAAAGGATTTATATATATTCATTTCCCTTAATTTATATGTTATATATTATTATATACTATACTTTATCTATATCTCTAATATTATAATTTAACTGTTGCTTCTAGTACTCTAGGAAAGGCCTAGATAGTATAATTAAACTACTATATAACCTAATATTATAATCTTATATAGAGGTATTACTACTCTGAATAGTCTCTAATCTTAATACTGTTCCTCTACTAAGAAATCTTATACTTAAATTCTTTATATATTCTTAATGCGCTGATCTATGTATTGAACCTGTCTCCATACAAATTCTTACTAGATTCTATGTACGATTTTATACACCAAGCTACGCACTAAGTGCTAGATTGGATCTCATATTAGATTCCATATTCCTAATTTTCTAGATCTTATACACTATTAATATATCTCTAATAGGCTTAGAGAACTATTCTAAAGCCTTCAAACTAATAACTAAAATAATAACTAACACCCTAGCTAAGATTAAGAATATTATTACTCTTAATTAATATATATAAAGCTATACTAAGATCTATATTAAATTATATAACTATTTATTATAGAATATATTTAAAGATGACTTTGTTGTATAGAATAAGAATATTTTTAATATTATATTCTATAATCTCTTATATCAGCTCATTAATATGCTTTATATGAATAGTATTTTTATAATATATAAATAATTAGTTTTAAAGACTCTCACTATTATATTAACTAAATTTAAATCTTGTATATAAATTAAAAATAATATTAAATACTATATACTATATAGAGAAATGTTTAACTTATTAAAAATTAATCTAGCGTATAGCATAGATAAATATAAGAGTTATAAAAGGTAGATTTTATTTAATTCTTATGTTCTGGATCCCCTAGTTTCTCGCGCTCTAGATCCCCCAATTTTTTGTGCTTTGGATCTCTTAGTTTCTTACACCCTAGATCCTCTAATTTTTCATGCTTCAGATCTCCTGGTTTCTTATGCTCCAGATCCTCTTATTTTTCGCGCCTTAGATCCCTCTATTTTTTATACTTTAGATTCTCTAATTTTTTACACCCTAGATCTTTTAATTTTCTATATTTTAGATCTCACAATTTTCTATGCTCTAAATCTTTTAGTTTATGAAGCTCTTTCTATTCTTAAGCTTTCTATTATTTCTAATCTAGAATTACTAGATCTTTCTACTTTTAATTTAGATATATTAGATCTCTCTATTTCTAAGACCTATACAGCGCCTGGACCCCCTATTACACTAGATTTATATATATATAAATCTAGCACGTTCAAAGCATATATTTTTAAATACTTACTTATCTGCTATTATTAGCTAAAAGTATTCAATTTTAGATAGTGGAAATAGTCTTATTTTTCCCTCTTTTAAAGAGCTCCCAGGGAATTCTAATTATATATTTTTCTACTGTTTTTTTATACTATTTTTTGCTATTTTATTACACTCTTTTTATGCTTAATTCGTATACGCTAGTCTTGATTCGCACGTTTATTTATATATTCAATTCGCACCTTTTTATTGGCTTGATTTTTGTATATTTTATATGTTATATTTTGTACCTTTCTATATGCTAGATTTACATTATTTTATATATCTGGTCTACACCCTCTTGCCCTCTAGATTCACACTTTTTCTATATCCTAGATTAGCACTATTCCCAAATCTTGTAAGGGCAATATCCTTATATATAACCTCGTTATTAACCCCGTTGTTGACCCCGTTATTGACCTTGTTGTTAACCCCATCATTGACCCTGTCGTTGACCCCATTATTGACCCCATTGTTGACCCCGTTGTTAACCCTGTCGTTGACCCCATCATTGACCCCGTCATTGACCCTGTTATTGACCCTGTTATTAACCCCATTATTGACCCTATTATTAACCCCGTTATTAATCTTATTATTAATTCCATTACTAATACTATTCTTGCTCTAACCCCTAAATCACACCAGGGCAATATCCTCATTTAGAATACAGTGCTAAAGCCTTTACAAAATACTATATAAAAATCTATCAATCTTACTCGTTTACTTCTTTTCTTATATATATAGAAGGCTTTATTTAGAGGCCTTATATATATATATAGAGACTCTATACCCACCTTTTTATATATATAAAAGGCTTTATTCGGAGGCCTTATATATATATATAGAAGTCTTATTCTTTTTCTTTATAATTATATATACGAATTACTAATATTCTATATAAATTAATAGCTTAATTACTTATTAATTCGCACTTACTAGATTTATACTATATATTTGTTTTTATATATTGTTATTATTTAAATAAGTTTATTTTATATAAGCTTATCCTATACAAGCTTATCCCATATAAGCTTATTTTTGTATAATATCAATATATGTCTAGTTTCCCTATATGTACGCGGAGATCTTATTTACATATATAAGATTCTATTCTTTATATATGTTCCCTTACTTCTTTTATTTATTTTTATATAATTTTTATATACTTTTTTTATATATTCTTTATTATATTATATTATACGTTATTTATTGATATTCTGTTTATTTCTATTCTTTTTTTGGAGAGTTGCTAGTATTAGATTATTAATCTTATGATTTAGCGCTTCTACGGAAGCAGGCACTAATGTATGGGAACAGGATAATATATCTTCTAACACCCGTACGGCAATCTTCTATATAGCTAGCTGTTCTTTTTAGACCCCTATGGTTTTAGGAGGCAGGCCTTATAATATTGAATATTATATATTATAGCTTCACCCTTGATAGGCTTGTCGGACAAGCCTTCTCCTAATCCTATGCTTTTGTGATACGGGACCGGAGTAAACCGACACTAAATTTATTGTTTTAGTTGAACAGAAATTTTCAACCTTGGAGTATGAGCCTCTAGTAAAAATCAAAAGCCCCGTCCTGGGCTTGATCTTAGAAGCCCTCCCGAACGCTCCTCATCCCGGAACCAGGCTACTTCCACATCTCCGGATTCCTCCATTACAGATAATGCCCATTTCGAAACTGGCAGCTACAATACCAATTTGAATGGAATCATCAATCACACCGATGAAGAATACGAGACCGAAACGGCCGAAATCGGACGGATCCCTTAAGTCGACTAGGTAAACAGCTTTGAACGAGACGAGAGCTCGACGAGAATGCTGATATTGTGTAAGGTCCTTCTCGCACAGATACCACAACAGGAAACAGAAAGGAAAGAGCCGTAGCCGAAGAGAAAGTGGACGTCAAATTGAACAAGAGAGAAGCCTTGACCCAGTAATCCAGACCCAAATAACTACGACAAAACTCAAAAAAGGGGTCTAGTAATGGTAGACTCGTCAGCGGAAAGACGCGTGGCAAGCTTGAGCTGCCTGAAGCCGCGGCTTTGATATATCCGGACCTGAACCGGGGTTGCCATAGAAGATGGCGAGGTATGATGATTGCAGCGATCAGAGGGCACTCGAGTTCTTCCTGAGTCCTGGACCTTTGTACCCGTTATGAAGGAAGATACTAATGAGTTGAAGGAGGCAAATAACGAAAGGATCATCCTTTGTCATACCATCCGATCATCGGAAGCCACCCAGATATCGCTTCAATGACCCCAAACATCCCGGAGACGGCGGCTCGTTAATCTCGACCTTTGCGGGAGGATATATCCCATTGTCCGGGATTGAGAAGATGATGACCGTGGCGCAGCAACAGGTCGATACTGAAGCGTCTTGTAAAGGGGAGATCTTTGGTTGAAAACGACACGAAAACAAATGGGCCACGGGGCAAAGTTTATTACTAGACGGGTAGTTAAGAAATTGTTCAGATGTTATAGGAGGATGTCTTGTTTTTGTTGGTTGTTAACCTGCCTAGCCAGCACGAAGTAAAAGAATCGGATGCGTGGTTGGAGAGTATAATGGAGGAGACGAAGGCTGTACTTAGCCAATAGATTGATATACAGAATCGATGATTTTAGTAATGCTTCCATATCCCCTTCGACCCAATCTCACCTACATGACCATCCGGATCCTCAAAATAGACACTCTTCCCACCAAGTTCCCAATCCATTCTACCCAAAATACGTACGCCATTTTTCTCAAAGTGTGCATTCCATTCATCTACATCCTGAGGAGATTTGACAGCAAAACAGAAATGTTGTTTCAAACCATTTCCGTTCTGAAGCAAGGACTCGTTCGGGCCGTGACCCGGAATGATGCCGCGGGATTTTTCAGTGTTGATCGTGATATCTTGATGAGTTGAGCCTAGTTTGAAGAGGAGTAGAGTCGTGGAGCCGAGGTTGAATGCGGTGACTCTTGGCTATACATTTCATTACTGTCAGTTTGCACATGTTGTTTGATTAACCAGTTGAGGCATGTTCGTACAGTATTCAGAAAAGGCTCCATGTTCAAGGCGGATTTGTAGAACCTGGTTGACTTGTCTAGATCGCGTACGTAGAGACATGTTTCGAGGATGTGGGTTATAGCTGGTGGTGAAGAGGAGGTAGACATTTTGACGAATGGTGCTATGCGCGGGTTCCGGTTGATTGTTGTGCAGTATCGGGCGAGAGTTCTACTCGATCGTAGAAACATCATCCAAATAGTAGCTTGATTGACGATATAAATAGTATGGAGGATGCGATATGTGCTATGTGCTATGACTCAATGACTACTATTCAGTGTCTAGAACGACAATATTATGAAGCCTAACGGTCATGAGATAGCCTCATGTGGGGATGACGTAAGGACAAGCATCAGACGATTTGTCATGAAGCTTCAACGCCCAAATCTAGAATTTTGATTCAGTAATACCTCTCCGAATTGATTTAGATATTTGTAACGCATTCTGGTAGTTCATGTGACACCCCAGCATAAACTCGACTTAGCTATACCCGCCCATTCCACCGCCACTGCGTGCATCACAACGTAGACGTCTTGGACAAGGTCGTCGGATTGTGCACAACTCGATCGCCGTGTTGGTCTATAAAGATAACCTAAATATCACATTTATTAGTCGGATGCATCGCCAGACTAGAATGGACTTCAAATACTTTGGGTGGATTAGCAACAGCCTCCTGCCGAGCTTCGCGTTCATCCATGACGATTTTCTGGACCTTTTTACTCATGAAGTTAGCATATGTCGCCGTCAATAAAATTGTGATTCTGAAGAGAGAAAAAAGACTCGAAGAATATAGAAAAAAAGGGAATGGTCATACATCTCCCTCTCGCACGCCGCCTCGATATCGTGTCCAGACATGGTCGCCTTCGTTGATGTCTTCGTCTTTGCGGTCTTTGACTCTTTCGACGGACATTTTGTCTTTGATGAATGAGAGCGAATATATATGGCCAAGTGAGTAGTGAAGCGATCGTGTCTGGTGATTGGTATCCAGGACAGACAGTCTTCTTTTTATATGAGGCGATGTTGATTGACATCATGGTGATGCATCTTGATCCGTTGTTCGTTCAGCCTAGTCTGAAATTGTGTTTGTATATTTCAATCATGAATAGTATATTGCTATCATAGATGTCAGGAATCTACAAGCCAACATCAGCGTGTGAAGTGATGCTATTGTCAAATTCTCGATGTAGGGTTAGGGCTCGGGCTAGTCACCCACCCAGCCTCTAGTCTAGATGGGGTGCATAAATGCTTCTGCACTCCACCTCCACAATCTCATACTCATAATGGTGTCAAGCTATTACCGACAGAATCAAGAATTTGTGATGGTGTTCATGTTTCGATTATTCCATATTGCAAAAACACCATTACATCGCAGAAAAGGACCCCAATGTGATCTTCATGATCGTCCGAGGTCATTCGCAGAAAGTGTGCGCGACTTCCAAGTTTCAAGCACATATCGACCGTCGAATGTCTCAGGTTGTCTGAGCACATACTAACGATGAAACTACGGCACACTTCGTTAGTTATGTATTTCGCATTCTGTATAACTATGGCATATGCATTATTCAATTCCAGGGTAAGCTGACACCCGTTGCACAGAATAGTCCCGGATTACGAAATAGCCTAGGCAGTTGTCGTTATAGCAGTACGTACAGGGAGCAGTATTCAATCAGGCCAGCTGTCCATTCTGTGTCGCAGTACTTCACAGGTAACAACCGGTTGTAACTTGTAACTTAAGTTGTGCCTAAGCATACTAAGTTATGATAAAAAATGAACAGCCTTGAAACTAAAGCTTATCGATCTCGATAAGAAATGATAAGCGTACGGTACGGCGTTCTCGGCGCTGATTGGACAGAGAGTACTCCCGACCGTTGCAACTGTTACATCTTACAAGCTGCGACATCAAAATTTGTTACCGACGGCCGTACTTCGACACATTGACCTTTGATAGTACTTGCAGAGCAATGGTCTGTATATAATGTATGCGCTGTTACCGAAACAGAGGGTCTTCTTTGGTGTACAAGGTGTCGGTGTAAGTTGTCCCCTTACAGCTTCCATCATACGTAGGAATGGGCCGAGTCGAGTTTGCAGTGTCCATGTTTCATGTTTCAGGGGTGTCGATGATTAACTACTAACTAGTTAAGTTACTAACTAACTAGTAAGAAGTCAACCCAACTTCCCCAAGTCACCAACTGAGCAAGATTTAAGATGCTAATGTAACACTATCAGAGTCTAGCTTGTATCCACTTGGAGTAGTGCCCGAACAACCACGCGGCAGCCTTGGCATGGGCGTGTTGGCGTAGATGTAACTGTCTCAACCTGTTCTTTCGCCGAATTATCCAAACATGAGATAGGTTGGATGATTGGATATTGAATCTGTTGATGCTGACTTGAGCTAGGTCATGCATTAACTAGGCTTAACCAGCCGAGTAACATAGTAACCCCCTTCATAGGAGGACGGAGTGCCGCTCTTATCTAACTTACCATGTACCATGTATTAGTAAACTATCCTGCGTACCGAGAGTCGGCTAGCGTGGATGGGCGAGAGTCGGGGACTCAGGCTGTGGAGAAGACCCGGTTAGAAATGATCGGAACAGATCCAATGCGACGTCGAAAGAGGAAGCTGCGGGAGATATCTTAGGGTTAACTGGGTAACTCTGATACAATCTCCATTGTTCACTTCGTACGCTGTACGAGTCAGGCCATAGACAGTACATATGGCACCATCTTACAGAAGCCCTAATACTACCGTGTCGGGGAATATTCTCAGCATAGAGAGTAATGCTGTGCACGCTATACTATTCAGTATTTACTAACTATTTAGTATGTACTATGTACATATGAAAGTTAAATGTTACTTTTCTGGCGCGGCTCCACGCTAGTGTTACTGTGTTACTGTGTTACACTGCCACCGCCCAATCACATCTTTACCGCTAGTCCATTTTTAGTTAGTGTGTTCTTTCTCGATGTATCCCCCCCGTCAGCCAATCAGGCCTCTTCAATGCTGCTGCTGGAAAGCATCGCATATACTATATACTATATAGTATATAGTAGTTACTATTTAATATCACTACGCATTGGATGGATGGCATCATCTTTGGCACGTTGATATACATAGTACTGTTGGACCCATTGCGAAGGCTCATCATATCGCCCATTGAGCGATCAAATATGGACCGTGGTACAGTACTACTACTGCCATACGATCCATCAATCGACAACACCATCTACTACCACGTAGCTGTAACGTCTACACTGTACACTTCGACGCCATAGATGGAGCCAGACGAAGCATTCGTATTAGTCCCGTGACATTCGGCTGAGACCTGTCACTCACACCATATTATTGTTAGAACTTAGTGGACTGTGGTAGCCGCGTCCGGAGTTTGCACGACAACGTTGCTTAGGGTTGGTTGTGACAGCATGCTGCTTCTCTAATAGCACCATAATTCTCTATGAAACTACGTATACATAACCAACAGGAATGGCCATATCATCAATCATCAATTCATACATTCATAGCCGAATCGGGCTAGCCTCCCCTCCGTAAGCAGATCTTCCGGTGCTACCTCACCCCGTCATACTCTTAGCACCAAAATGTTACTACCACCTTAACTCGTTCGTTACCTTGCCTAACTCTTTTCTGCGTCGTCCCCATAAACAACTGTTCTCCTTGCTTTCGTTCTTCTTCTTCTTCTCTCTCTCTTTTATCCTATTTTATCCTATCCATTCCGCCATTCTCGTCACTACAGTACTACTACCGTACTACTTACTACTCTCGACGTACTTATCTCTACATCCCGCTCCGCTCGGGATCCCCCATCAACTCCCCGGAATTGGAGTAGTCAACATTCCATACCTGGCTGGTTCCCGGAGCAAAATACCATTTGCGAAAAATAAAAACAACATTACTACCCTAGCACGATAATTGAAACCAGACACAATCGACTGCTTTCTCTTTCGAGAAATTGTTTCGTCGTGATTGTCTGTCTTTCGGCTCGTCGTACCTTCCCCTCACCACGACAGCTCATAGCCTCCAACTCGATACTATATACTTGATACCTACAGCTCGTTCTAGCCACCTCTTCCTTTGAGCAGCCTCGCAGCTTGCTCAGAGGAAACGGTGCCGGTCGCTTGTTTTTCCTACGGACGAACGAACGAATTGCTCTTTCTCGTCCACCGTCAACATGTCATTGTCGCTCGCTAAAGTACTGCATCGCATGCAGGAGCTCTTCCAGAATCTGGTCGCTGCCCTCGAGGCCGCCCTTTTTGGAGAAGCACCGCGCCGACAACGCTCCGTATACGGTCGCAATGGACGCAAGCGGCGTCGCTCGCTCGAGGAATTGGCTCAGGAAATCGATCGGCTGTTCAACGCACATCTCAGCGCACAGAATATGTTGACCATGGCGGCCAAGATCAAAGACCAGCTCAAGTCGTGCTTGCAATCGAATCCGTCCTGCATGCTTCCGTCGTACAACCATGCTTTACCTACCGGGAAAGAAACGGGCACGTTCCTGGCGTTGGATGTTGGCGGGTCGACGTTCCGAGTCGCTTTAATCGAATTGGGCGGGAGAGAAGAGGGCATGAAGATTGTTAGCTCGACGTCGATGGTGATTGATGAGGAGGTCAAGGCCTTGCAGGGGACAGATTTTTTTGACTGGATGGCGGAGCGGATTGACAAGTTTTTGACTGGGGTGGACGCGAAATACGGCCGGGAAGAGACTCCGTTGTCGATTGGATTGTCGTGGTCGTTTCCTGTTGATCAGACGTCTGCCAGCACGGGAAATATCCAGGGAATGGGTAAAGGCTTCCGATGTTCGGACTTGGTGTTGGGACAGGAGCTGGGCGGTTTGATCGTGTCTGCGTGTCAGAAGTTGTCGTTGAATGTTCGCATGGATGCAATTGTGAATGACAGCTCTGCTACTTTGTTGACACGCGCCTACGTCGACCCCAAGACCCGAATGTCTCTTATTCTCGGAACCGGTACGAATGCGGCTGTTCACTTTCCCGTTCATGAGATTGGTCTCTCCAAGTTTGGTGTAAGACCCCCTGGATGGTTCGATCGTGCCAAGCATGTCATTATCAACACTGAATTGAGTATGTTTGGTGGTAACGTGCTTCCGATGACGCGGTGGGATGATTACCTCAACCGCACTCATCTACGTCCGGACTTTCAGCCTCTGGAGTATATGATCACTGGTCGTTATCTGGGAGAGATTGTCCGATTGATCATTGTCGAGGCTGTCGAGACGGCGTCGTTGTTTGGTGGTGACTTGCCTCACTCAATGAAGGAGCCATACTCGTTAGACACGGCGATTGTTGCGTTTATTGAGGGGGATAATTCTCCATCGCTAGCTCCGTCTGCGGCTCTTTTGCAGAAAAATCATACATTCTCCGCTACACCCACAGTAGAGGACCTGACCTTTGTCAAGCACGTGTGCAAATGTGTCTCAAACCGTTCGGCAGGTTACCTGTCCACTGCCATTTACAGCATGTGGTGTCTGCGGAACGAGGCCGAGTTTCCAGTTGACTCGACGACCGAGGCCGTCAAGAAACTCGAGCCTCAAGAGGTTACTGTTACAGAGCTCGAGCAGCCCACCAAGAATCTGAGTATCGCTTGCGACGGAAGTGTGATTAACAAGTATCCCGGTTTCCGGGACCGATGTCAATCATACCTTGACATTTTGACACGAGAAAGCAGCGACTCGGCTACAAAAGCGAAGGACAAGCCTTCAATTACGTTGGAGCTTGCGCATGAGAGTGCCATTTGCGGCGCTGCAGTGGCAGTCGCCATTGCCGTCGCAGAGCGAGAGTCTTCTTAGTATTGAGGTCTCTTCAGCACTTGTAATGATCTCACTTCATTTCTTTCGGTCCATTTCCTTGCATAGGGCGGTGTCTGGAACGGGCGTTTTACATTTTACATTATACTAAAGAATTATGTTTGCTATTATCTATCATTTGTAATTGGGTCCTCCTTTCATGCACATATATTGGACTCTCTCATCTGATGCCATTTCCTGCTTTGCTCCATAATACGTAGCAAGCCAGCCTATTATGTGTTATCAGACATCGTCTGTCTGCATAGATTAGGAGTTTGAGAATCAAATCGTTTCTCTCCACGGTATTGTTCATGAAGAGAGATCAACCAGTAAATCTAACACCCTCCTCTTCAACGCTTCTAGTTCTTCATTTGATATCTTGGTCACTTTCTTACCACCCTCTTCTGCTAAAGTAGACGTCGTCTCACCACCGCCTTTCTCATCTTCGTCAGTAGATATCAGAGCCCGATCAATGCAGAAAAACGGAACCCCCAATCTGCGTAGTTCGGTCTCCATGGCGCGCGCCATGTCGAGGGAGGCACCGTACACTTTTGAGTCGTACGCTTTGAGTTCCGCGGCGTTTTCTTGTGATATTTTCTCCTTTCCATGCCCATTTAGTATACTTCTATCAAAAATTCTGAATGGGTTCATGAGAGACGTACAATCGTATCCTCGTCTCCAGTACTTGCAGCTGTATTCGCGCCAACTGATTTCCTATACCGGTACACCATCAGCACCATAATTACACACCACAAGGCTAAGCGTGGCACTAACAAGACCTCCTCAATCCGCCTCCTCTTCTCCTCCCGGGCTGCCTGCTTCTCAATCAGCGCCTCGCGAGCCTTCCACCACGTCCGCTCGTGCTCGCGCTGGGATTTGATGAGGTGTTGGATGCGAGCGGAGAAGTCGGCGTTTTGGGTTGTGAGGTGCATTATATGTTTTAGGGCTGGGGGGTAGGAGGTTATTTGCGATGCGCTTGGTTGTGTTTTCTTGAGAGCAAGGGTTGAGGATGGTGCTCCAGGTGTAGGGGTATGGGTTTGGGTGGGTGGTCGTTCATGTTGATGATGTTGATGATGTTGTTGCTGCTGCTGCGGTGGTGTTGAGGCAGGGTTTGCAAAGGCAGAGAGCGTCCTAAGGACGGAGGATAGATCTGGATTCGAGGACGCCATTTGCGTCTGTAATGTAGCTGTTTCTGTATTAAAAGTACGTAGCTGTTTCTCTAGGAAGCAAGCAGATGTCAGATGTTCGAGTGGATTCCGCCTGCAACCGCTCTGATTGGTCAAAACGCGACAAGTCGACGACCTCTAAAAATTTCCAGGCGGACCGACGGACCTCATCTATCACCATCCCTCCATACCTGCGTACTCCGCCTCGATGAGTCTTTTATAAACAAGATTATATCCAATCGTGCTCGCTCGACATCGACACTGTCATAGTCATCGACACAATATGTCCCGCTCAGCCGCAGACGCAACCCGCTTCACGGCCACAGGGCCGTACGTCAGTTCCAAAGCTCCATATCAACTGCCCGAGTCATTGAAACAAAATAAACAATCTACACCGTTAAACTCTCAGTCTACACCGAATTCATCGATACCGAACCCGTCACCAAACTCCTCGTCACCACCACCACCCCCCGGCGAAACTCCAAGACAAAAAGTCGAGCGACTCCGTGCCCAGGCGCGCGCCGCCCGACTCGCTCAGACGGGGAATGCGTTCGATAGGATAATCGAGAGGGGTCGAAGGGTGGCCAATAGCGCTCACAAAGTGATGATTTATACCCTCATCACTGCATCTGGTACCTTCACCTCCCACTGCTTAGTTTATACATGCCCGTGATGCTCACTTAACTGGTTTACAGGCGTCTGCGGCGCCCTAACGATCTACTCCGTCGTCTCCCTAACGATGTGGAACCGCCGCCAGCGCGAACTCTGGCTCGACAGACAACTCCAAGACCTCCAAGCCGCGCGCGAAGCCTTTGTAGCTGGCACCGCCACACCTGCCCAACTCGAGATTCTGCGGAATGAGAAAATAGGCGAGATTGAGCAGCAGAAGCGGAAGGAGGCCGAGGAGCAGACCTTGTGGAATAGGACGAAGAGGGTTCTGTTTGATGGGTTGAAGAAGGAGGATGTTCCTGACTCTGCGGTCACGACGACGGAGGCGGTTAGTGAGTTGGTGAATAGTAATAAGACTGAAGGACAGACGAGTTCGTTTGGGATATTGGAGGCTGTGAATGCGAAGAAAGCTGAAGCTCAGAACAATATCAACCCGCAGGGACCGGGGTCATTAGATGCGTTGGCCCTCAACGTGGAGACGACTGCTAAACAATCCGTCAAGGGGTGGACGAGCTGGATCTGGGGACAATAGCCACCTCTCCTTTTCATATGCATGATATTGTGTGTATGTGTGTGTGTGTGTGTGTGACTAGAAAGAATGTATTATTGACTAACCTCTTCCCTCCGACTGACTCTATTCTGCTGTCTGGGCTTGGGATTCACATTCGGCGTTTGCATCTTGTTCTTTTTCTGTTGATGTATTATTGGGCAGTCTTCTGTGGTTTGATATACTTGCTCGAGTGTATGCTTGGTTAGGTATATAGATAGGTAATGGATGTACATAACTCTAGACCATTATTTATTACTATTTATTCACTGGGTTTATAAACTGAGACCAGTTATCTGTATAGTAGTTCAAGGTGGTTCATTCTCATGGATCATACAACAGAGCTAGGATCACTAGCATTTTGATAAACAAAAAAAGACATTTTGAGCAGCAGACTAAGCACTTCCATTAGTAGTACCATTCCTCTTGGTAACGGTGCGACGCGCGCGCACGGCCTCGGCCAAATCCTCAAGCACAACCACAGTCGACTCCCAATCAATACAGGCATCGGTAATACTAACGCCCTTTTTAAGGCCCGAAGGTCCCTCGGGAGGAACCTTTTGGTTTCCCTCGTTGATATTCGACTCGATCATCACACCGATAATACCAGTCTCACCTTCACGTAATTGGTCGGCAACCTCCTTTGCGACGAGGGGTTGATTGCGGTGATTCTTCTTGGAGTTTCCGTGCGAGCAATCCACCATCATGATCTCGCGTTGGCCGCGGGCCCGCAAAGCCTCGCGGCCGGCTTTGATGCTCTCCCGGTCGTAGTTGGTTCCCTTGGTACCGCCACGCAGAATCACGAAGCCGTGCTCATTACCAGAGGTTTTGGTGATAGCCGCAAGCCCTTCTTTGGTGACACCCAGGAAATGGTGAGGGTGCGACGCGGCGCCGATAGCGTCAATGGCGACGCCCAGATTACCGTCTGTGCCGTTCTTGTATCCAATCGGGAAACTGAGACCGGACGCCAGTTCACGGTGCAGTTGGGACTCGGTGGTTCGTGCGCCGATGGCGCCTACGGAGATCAGATCGGCCAGGAATTGCGGGGAGATGGTGTCGAGCATTTCACTAGCAATCGGCATTCCAAGACTGGTTAGGTCTGCGTACAACTTCCTCGAGACCTGAAGGCCCTTGTTGATGTTGAAGGATTCGTTGATGTCTGGGTCGTTGACGAGACCCTTCCATCCAACTGTGGTGCGCGGTTTCTCGAGGTAGGCGCGCATGATAATGCACAGATCGCCGGCGAGTTTGTCGGAGAGCGCTTTGAGGCGATGCGCGTATTCGATGGCGGTTTCCGGGTCGTGGATGGAGCATGGTCCGACGACGACGAGGAGGCGGTCATCGCGCTGTTCGATGATTTCGATGGCCTGGTTGCGGCCTGATTTGACGGTTTCGCGTGATGTGGCGGGCTGTACCTGTTAGCATCAAATTTTTTTTTTTGAGGCCGGTTGATGACTCACCGAGGGAATTTGAGTCTGGAGGTAGGCAGGGGAGAGGAGAGGATCGTAACCCAGGACTATTTCCATCAGCTTGTCTGTTGTTCTCGGCTTCAGTCGTGACATACCGCGGGTGTCCTCGTTTTGTTCTGTTTGGGGTTTAACGAGAGGCATCTTTGTGAAAATATGTATGAAGCTTGATGAATATCAAGAAATCTAACCGCAATGCTGATCTGATACAATGATGATTTTATCTGCTTTTCTGTTCTCAAACAAAAAGTCAGCTAATGAGTCATAAGCATCAGATCGCGAAATTGAGACCGATGCCACACTTTATGCGAGGCATGTCATCGCTCGGGGGCCACGAGTCCGCGTCCGCTGGTGCATCACGTACCTGGTCAATAAACAAGAATCTACTGGACTGCAGAATCGCTTTTATGTAATGAGGCAATGGAAGTTTGTCAGTAACGAGGGGAAACAAAAGGAAGGTTGCATGACAGACTGAATACCTCAAAATATTTTTGATGCCCCGCTGTCTTGGTGGGCATTTCACATGATGCATCAAAGGCCGCCATTGGCCAATGACATGCCGCGAATGAGACCACATTCCGCCGGTGTCGCGGGCGGTGAGCCTTGAGAGGCAGAATTCGACCGTGACTCACCTGTCCCCAGCCAATTAGAGAGCGCACATTATAGCTTTTCGTAATGTTCTTCCCCCGTCCCGTAATTACGGGTACCGAACGCGCTCCGGTGAGTAATTCTGCAAAGGCGGGCAGCAGGGACTGGGCCGTAATATCCTGTCATGGTTAGACCGTACCGGTACAACTGCCGATACTCTATGTACATTGTACACTGAAGATTACTACGTCAAGCACGCCCTAAACAGGAGCTTACCATAATACGTCATACGACTGTAGAATGGTAGATGATCTACTTGGCATTGATCAGCACTTCGATATACTATATAGTAACTATGTAGTATGTGGTCACTAAGTGGTAGTGGTACACAGCACATGTACGGAGTGTTCCGTAGTATTGGTTAATAACTTGATACATCATACATGTAGCACATAGGTAGTTAGTTATCTGATAAGTCGACCGATAAGATGGAGCTGAGCTGCTCCTTGCCGCCGCTAGCCCTCCGCCGCCGACCACTAACACCGCCCAGCCAGCCTCCACCCTAGACTCTATTTTGATAGCAGCTTAATTCTGCGCTCATCTGAAACCATCTTCTTACATCGTGCTGCCACTATCTCCCCAGACTTGGCTGTGCTGTCAGTCCCTGAAGAATTGCCTGCCCCTCAGCTTGTTAATCTGACGCTGAGGCTGGTGGGGATTTGTCCGTCCGTGCTTCACCTGTCTCATGTCACTTTTTTTGACGGGCATCTCTCACATCCAGAGTCCACCGCATTGATTGTTATTTAATCTGTCGACCCGCCACCTCGATGAACAAAGCGGTTAAACAAACGGGCTGTGTTTTGGCTACACAATTTTTTTTTTAATTTTTTTTTTTAAAAAAAGGGAAGACATACAAAGAAAACATCTGGGCGCTAAAACTGTCCCCAAACTGAGCCATGTCCTCGATTCTTGCGAAACGGCCGAGAGAGGATGATGGATTCGGCGACTACGGGCACAAGGTATGTTGTGTTGTTCTCACGGTGTTGCTGAATGATGAATAGAGAATAACAGAGTTTGTAGAAATCGCGTCTTGATCAAAATACACAAACCTCCTTTCTATCTGCCCGGTTCCCCTTCAACAATCCTACGCTCTCGCCTCCATTACGACCCACCGAATCCTCACAAGAAATCAACCACAACACACCCTTTGAAAACACACTACCCGAGCCATTCCGGCAATGGCGCGAAGAAAAGAAACAGCCATCCCTGCAGAACCGCCGTCCCCCAACTCTAACCCTGGATACCGCCATGGACGTCGACATGGTGCAACCCTCACCACTCCCAAACGGCGATAATTTATCGCCCTGGCCCATCGGTGCAAAAAGCAACGCCTCTTCGACGCATCTCCAACCATCGCCCATTCCTCATCATCTACTCAATCAGTCTTTGACCATCAGCGGAGGCCGCACCTCCACACCGATATATAGTCATTTCACGCTGAATATGAATAAGGATATGATGGCCGATTCTTCGCGCGACGTTACCAGTGCTGCTTTTACACCCGCCACACGGAACACGAATGAGTCCAACTGGTGGCGACGACGGCGGTTACCAAGTCCGATCAGCGAGGGCGGTGACATCTTTTGTGAGACGGAGCCTACAACCAGTATGGACAAGGTGAATCAAAAAGACTGGCCTGATTCTCCTTCGTCTATGGATGTCGATGGCGACACCCCATCGAATATATACCTCCAAGTCCAAGAGCAGAATCTGGGATTTCCCACTCAAGTACCTGCCAAGGTTGAAACTGCACCTATCATGCCTATGCCAGCAACAACCGAATCGACGAAACGTCCATCACTCACGGCCCCCAAACGAGAAAAGATCAGTTTCTCAATGGGCTATCGTGCCGATTGCGAGAAATGCCAAATGAGAGTTCCGGGACATTATAGTCATATCGTTCGATCATAGATAGATATGACATAGCATCTTCACGATGCAGTTCATGAGCTGATTGAGATATCAGCAGTCACGACTTACCTTTTACTTTTTATGATTGTATTATACCCTTATACATGTTTCTTTCTATTCTCAATGCAGCGTGTAGACTTTGTTCACGATTTATCAAGAATAACCAATATCAATCTTTTGCCTAAATTAGGATGAGAATTGTTAATCTGGTGCGGCTATCCGAAAAGCCGACTTTATCCGGGCCCACATCCGAAATCTACATCCCCGTACGGCGTACATGAATCTTCAATCCCTCATTCATACGGTAGTACATGATTAAAATCTAGTAGAAAAATACAGATCTGTCGACTACCAGCCGCTAACTTGAAATTAAACATATTTATTCCAAGTAAAATTTTAATCTCGGTGATAGATGTGCTTATTCCTGAACCTCTCCACACTTTCCAAATGTAGCGTCTTAAATGTTTACCCCGGCATTTCGTCTCGGACTGGACCATAGCCGATGCGCGCCCCAGTCGCCGACTTTTTGTTGAAATAGTCGGGGTTGCCTCCATCTTTCTCCTTTTTTTTTCTTCTATTTTCTAATTATTTGGTTCTTCGCTGCTCGGACGATACCTGCTGTTTAAACAGATAGTACGAATTGGCAGCTGGACATTTAGCGCGACGTATATACACAACACATATATAAAAAACAATGGCCTCCCCCATCCCCCGAGGCCTAAAACAGGTTCTCCAAAAATCTCCCTCGGACATAGTCATCCTCTCTTCGGTGCGCACAGCAGTCACCCGCGCCAAAAAGGGCGGCTTCAAAGACGCCTACCCAGAAGAACTACTCGCGCACGTCCTCAAAGCAACTCTAGCCGCAAATCCAAACCTCGACCCAGCGCTCATCGACGACGTAGCCATCGGCTCCGTACTGCAAGAACTGGGCGGCGCAAAAGCAGGGCGTATGGCACAGATCCACGCCGGCTTCCCGCATTCAGTCTCATTTCATACGATTAACAGGCAGTGTTCGTCTGGGTTGGCGGCGATTACGACTATTGCGAATGGGATCAGAGCGGGGGCGATTAACGTTGGTGTCGGTGGTGGAATGGAGTCTATGACGAGGAATTATGGATCGAGGGCCATTCCGACTGTGCTCTGGCCTGAGCTTAAGGAGTCGCATTCCCAGGATGCGAAAGATTGTATTATGCCTATGGGTCTGACGTCGGAGAATGTCGCGAGTCGTTACGGAGTGACGCGGGAGGATCAGGATGTCTTTGCGGCTAACTCGCACAAGAAGGCTGCCGCGGCGCAGGCGGCGGGTTTGTTTGACGAGGAGATTGTCCCCGTTACGACGAAGTTTTTTGATGCTGAGCATCCTGATGCGCCGCCGAGGGATATCACGGTTGATAAGGATGATGGTATTCGGCCTACGATCTCAGTTGAGAAGATGGCTACGCTGAAGCCGGCGTTCAAGGCGGATGGTACCAGTACAGCTGGAAATAGTTCGCAGGTTAGCGATGGTGCGGCTGCGACCTTGCTTATGCGTCGCTCCACGGCTATGGAGCTCGGTCTTGGATCCTCGATCAAGGGACGATGGGTTGCAAGTGCGGTTGCCGGCTGTGCGCCCGATGAGATGGGTGTTGGTCCTGCAGTTGCGATCCCCAAGCTTCTCGCTCAGACTGGATTGGACGTTTCTGATGTCGGTATTTGGGAACTCAATGAGGCATTCGCTTCGCAGGCGCTGTACTGCGTTCGCAAGTTGGGTATTGATGAGAGTAAAGTCAACCCCAAGGGTGGTGCGATTGCGATTGGTCATCCGCTAGGTGCGACTGGTGCTAGACAGGTGGCTACTTTGTTGCCTGAGTTGGCTAGGACGGGACAGGATATTGGTGTCGTTAGTATGTGTATTGGGACGGGTATGGGTATGGCTGGATTGTTTGTGCGGGAGTAGGTGGCCTTGTAGATAGGCATGTTGTACATATAATGAAGAATAAAAATTGTTACTGAGTTATATCTCGTGCTTGTCGTAAGTTCATGTGAGGTTGATGCCTGGGTAGGCAGGCGTCGTGGTGACGGCACTTCCTTCCATGTGTGCCTGTCTACTTCTAGATGTTTCAGTGGTGTGAGTCAACTTAGAAAAACACCATATATGTATTTCCGTGGAACTGCCCTCAGGGATCTTTCAGCCAACCTGCCATAGTCTTGTTAGCGTTTTTCTGCGCGCCCTTACTGTCTGACTATCAACCCTGACCGGATCTTGAGAATGGCTCGGTTGAAAGACACTGACAGCAATCATCTACCGCGGCTACTCAGGCTTCTTGGTCTCTCAGAAGATTCCCCTGGCATGTCCCACGTGGTGTTTGTAGCAATCGATTTCGAGAATGTACAGAGCGTCTGGAGAAAGACATCCGCGAAAGTGGGATGTCAAGTTGGTGTTGCGGTTCTGGACACTAAAGAGCTTGAAAACAGACTAAGTGCCGCTTCTTCACCAGACGGAGAGCAGGAGGATTCGTATTTAGAGAAGGCAGATGACCTCATCACAACGTACAACTTTGCCGGAGGTCCCGTCGACTATTGTGAGAGACCAAAAGTCAAGAACAGCTTTGTCTTCGGTACGACGGTTTATATCGGCTTGAGTGATATGCTGGAGAAAATCGAGTCTTGCATACCGCAGAGACGCAAAATCATTCTAGTCGGTCATGGTCTTGACAACGATCGCAGGGCACTTGAGAGCTTGAAGTTCGACCTCAAAACATACTCGTCCAGGAAAGCAATCGACACTCTGTCAATTGTTCGTCAAATGTTTCCACTGAGCACCAAAAACAAAGTTCGTGATGTTCTTCGAAGACTGAAATGCCCTTATGCTGGTCTGCATTGTGCTGGTAACGATGCAAACTTCACCCTGAGAGCAATGCTCCTTTTGGCAGCTCGAGCTTGTCAGGAGACCCATCTTGAGACGTCCAGGGTCTTGAGAGCAGTTGCCACGACATCTTACTATTACTTTGGACAACAAGAGCATGCAAAGGTGCAGGAGAAAAGGCTCAGGAAAAGAGAGAAGGAAGAGTTCCGAGAGATGAGGGAATACCTTCGAGACATTAAAAGGATTGCACGTGCTCATTGAGATTTTACTGGTGAAGTACAACATGAACATTATTTTTTGGAGGAGGGGGATCTCTCCAGGCTTGAGACTTTCTGCCATGATCATGAAAGAGCTGCTGTTGCTGAATCACAGAACGAGGACGATGATGTAGAAAAAGGGGTCCTCCGCTGGATTGAGGTGCCCCGGAATGATCAAGGCTAAGCATGTATTGCTAGGCCATGGGGTCTGCAGTGGGTTATGATGCATGAACAAGCATGATGGCTTATTTATGTGTGATAGTTAATGAAGTTTAAAACAACTTGTCCTAGGTATATAGAGAGTGATCACGTGAGGTTCCGGCCAAATAGGGTTAGTGCCGCGGATATGCTTCGTAGTCCGCAGAAAAAGTCTAGGAAGCAAGACCATCCAAACAACTTCTCATCATAAGCATACGCAACAATGCGACCACCAGTACGGCTACTCAAGCCGCTGGAGGCACCCAGCCTCCGCAACTCAAAAAACGCATTATACGTCTGCTCCAATTGCCGCTCCGATGCCTCCCTTCTCCCGTCCCAGCACAACCACCAATCTCGTCGCTACGCCAGCGGCAGCGGAAACACCCCCTTCACCGAAAAGCTACGACGACGAATCTGGGGAACCGATAAACCTCCCGGCCTTGAAGATCCTTATGGCGGCGAAGGTGTAATTGCGTCCGCATGGTCAAAACGCAAAGCTCAGTACCTGGGTGAAAGCAAACCCGGGCAGCAGCAGCAAGAGGAAGGAGAGGAGCTAATCCCAGAGGAAGAACTTGAATATGAAGAAGGGGAGAATTTGATTCCGGAGGAATTTACACCTGCTACGACGGCGCATGAGTTGCCGAGGATGGGCCATTTGAGTCAATGGAGCGACTTCCCGCCCACTGAGGCTGATGTATATCAACCGTAAGTTCGAATTGGTCTGGTTTGGGTATTGGTCGAGTAACTAATGTTCTCTGTGTGATAGGTTTGTTTCCGTCAAGAAAGCCAGCACTGAAGCTCACTTCCGCTCAGCCGCTCATTCTGTTGCCGTCGAATTCAGTCTTTTGCACGAACTCAAGAAACCTTTGTCGTTAGCTTGCGATGTGCCCAGGCACGATGAGATGATTTGGAAAATGATTAGGAATTGCCAGATCAGAGATGGCAAACTACATTTCCATAGTAACAAGGAGAAGGAAACACTGCTTTTTGTCTTTAACCAGCTTGGAGAGACCCCGGCGGCTCAAACGGAGGCTGCTGCCGAAGTTACCGAACAAGTCGAAGCTGAAGCAGTGGCCGAAGACGAGCTCAGAGTCGAGGAGCCTACTGAATCAGAACCGCCTCACGGAATAGCTGATGCTGTTTACTCCTATGCGCTGAAAACGAAACATTCCCCTAAACACGAGGGATACCTTGATTTCTCCCTTGCCGACCCCGCAGTCAAATTCGCCGTGAGTAAATCACATCATTCCATCTACTTTTCAATACTAACCATGAATCAGTTCTTCAAACGATACTCTCAAATAACCGGTCACCACATGCAAGACATCTGCGCCTACAAGGCCCGAACCATCGGAGACGTAATCGCACACGTCGAAAGAGTTCAGATCCGCCGTAAGAAGCTTGCGCCCGAACTCCTTACGCTCAAAACCGAGCTCGACCTTCCGAATGTGGCCGTCTATTCCAAGCGATACACTAAAGGACGACAGGACCGTGAGAATGGTAGAGCGAAGCTCGTGGAAGCCGCTTTGAGGGAAAGGGGATTGCTATGGGGCGAGCAGGAGGATAAGAACAAGTTCAGCTTGTAATTTTAGCCGTGTCGCTTGCGTATGGGTTACCGCCATGTTGCCATTCATATATGTATTTTCACCACGTTTTTTTCAATCTCGTGGTCTTGAGCTTTCTGGGAGTTTTGTCTCATTTGATGTATTCAAGGTGTTGCATATTGTATTAGTGTATATTAGAATATGATTGTTGTCTCAATAACAGGCCTTCCATCTATGTAAAATAGGATACGTGAAGCATTCTAGTTGTGGAGATACAACAATCTAAAGATTCTTGATTGAAAAGATATTCAAATATATTGTGGTAGTATATACATGTACACAAGATGCCTCCTTGCATTGTAGGTAGACCTTTGACTGCAAAAATGAGGAATTCCATCCATATTATCGATCCCTTCCAGAGGCGAACTTAGGACGCTGTTGACCGAATTCATCGACCTTACGTGGTCTCGATCGTTGCACTTTGGCGAGATGATCCGTCTAGGATGCAATCTAATTCGAGCGTCAATTTCGGTCGTAGTGCGATTTCTAGGGATCGGTGCCGTTGTTATGGTGTATATCATTGACCCAAGTCGTAGTCTGCGTTTTATACTTTGCAGGGCGCCCACTCACGGCACATATGAGTATGATTTCACTGCCCAGGTATGACAGCATGTGGAAGAGTCATTCGAGCATTGCCTCGCCAAATATACTGCGATCATAACTCGAATCATCTCCGCGCGTCGGCAGGGATCGAAAACCCTCTCGTCATAAAATCTCCATCCTTCATCTTCCGCTTATCATTATCATTATGGAACAGACTCTGCAAGTTCTCACTTCGAGCCAGTTTCTGTCTTTTCTTTCTTTCTTGCTCTTCTTCGAGAACCTTGGCTGTTAATATAGCTGTTGAAGTGTTCTTGATGCCAGACGCTGAGGGAATTGGCGGTTTATCTTTATCGATGGACTCTGCTTTCGCTTTCGTTGACGACGCAGCTGGCTCTTCAGTAGTTGCTGCTGTCGAAGATTCGCCGTTTGCATGCTTCTTGCGCTTCTTCGACCCGGAGAGCTTTTTGAGGGAATGTGTGAGTCCTTGTTCGGCGAGTTTCAGGCCTCGCGACATTAAGCGTTGTTTGTCGGCTTCTCTTGTAGGGAGGATGACTATGACGTTTTCTTCTGTGTAGGGTTCGTTGCACTAGCCGAAAGTCAGTTGAATAATTATGCACGTAAATTGGAGGAGAAAACAACCTGTAAGCATGTATCGCCCTTCATCTCCCGAACTGCCTCCTCGGCAAAGACATGGCCGCAGGGTACAATATAAACCGACTTGACCGCAGGACCAAGCTCCTTTGTAGTAACCGGACAGATCCATCTCTCACCATTTCTATTTTTCGATTCGCCTTCAGTATCAACCTCAAACTTGAGCTCAACCACATCCTTCAAGCCTTTAACTCGTCCTTGCAAGATCTCATCGCAATCCGCCTTTGAGCTTATATCATCGTCTTCGGCGCCAATCAGATATTTCAATATAGAGTCCTTGTTATACAGATTCCCCACTGAGTCGGATACTATAGGTCGGATGAGAGGTTTATGCGATAGAGGATCTGTAGTCCAGTGATGCTCCTGTTGCTCTCGTTGGGCTTCTTTTACCTGCGTCGCAGATGGCGCTTTTGCGGCTTCGCGGACGAGTTCTCGCCGTGTGGGGATACTAGGCTCGTTAGTCTTGATCTTTCAACAGTCTGAAATGCGAAATTACCTTCCACCATCGTTACCCATCTTGTTATTGGTGTTTAGAATAGTTGACAGTAATGTAAACGTCTCGCCACTAGAGGTGTAAATGTTGTCGGCAATTCGAGGCAGAAAGAGACTGAACATGACTAAGCAGGTTGACCCACCGATAAGCCAAGCTTAATTATCGACCAATCAGACACCTCCGCAGGGACTCCGTACAAGCTGTCCAGTTTATCGAGGCATTGAAAGAACAACAACCATTCATTTGGAACAGTTCATTCGGTATAACAACTCAATGCTGCTATTATGAGGAGCACGGCGAATGTGTTTGTCCTTTTGGGCATTTCGACATGCACCACTGTATTTGCGGCCTCGAGTGAGGCCTCATCCCGCCCTCGAGGCGTGGGACCTGAATGTTAGTATTTACCTTGATATATAACACCGGCATATTGAACCAACATCTGCGACAGTAATTGACTGATTTTTTGCTATACAGTTGCAAAATTCTACAAAGATACCACTACATTCACTTGCATCTCCCACCCTGCCATAAAGATTCCCTTCTCGGCGGTAAACGACGATTACTGTGACTGTCCAGACGGTAGCGACGAACCCGGTACATCAGCATGCTCACACCTTTCTCGCCTGTCACCATCAACATCCGCTGATCACCCCGGCAGCGGTGATATCGACCTCACGCCTGCGCTGCCTGGTTTCTATTGCAAGAACAAGGGCCACAACCCCGCCTACATTCCTTTCCAGAGAGTAAACGATGGTGTCTGCGACTACGAGATTTGCTGCGACGGAAGCGACGAGTGGGCTCATCCGGGAGGTACTAAATGTGAGGACCGGTGCAAAGAGATTGGCAAGGCATGGCGCAAATCGGAAGAGGCGAGACAAAAGTCTCTCAATACAGCCCTGAAAAAGAAGAAAGAGTTGATTGCTGAGTCTGGCCGGCTGACCAAGGAAATCGAAGACCGAATTGTCGATCTCGAGGTCCAGGTCAAAGCCAAAGAGACCAAAATCCAGTCCATGGAGATCGAGCTTGAAAAATTAGAGAGAGAAGAGCGCGGAAGAGTGGTGAAAGGCGCAAAGAAAGGCAAACTTGGTGTGTTGGTTGGCTTGGCTAGAACGCGCGTTAACGAGCTTCGGGAAGCTCTGGACGATGTTCGCCATCAGAGGGATGAGAGTCGTGCGCGAGTTAGAGAGCTCGAGGGGATTTTGTCAAAGTTCAAGGAAGAATACAACCCCAATTTCAACGATGAAGGTGTCAAGCGCGCTGTGCGCAGCTGGGAAGACTATGCCGCTAAGGGACTTGCGGGCGATGACTCGGAAGGTGCTGCTAAAGATCGCGATTTGGATGCGATTGCCGAGGCTGATAGCGACTCGTCTGGTATCGACTGGGTACATTGGGAGAATCAAGATGAGAGCGAGATTGAACTCGGTAAGTCTATTCCTTGCAGCGTGATACTACCGATACTAATTGGACGCAGTATATAAACTATTGGCCTACTTCCCGCCAGTTGTCGTCGAGTTCCTTGAAGATAAATATAATAGCATCAAGAAATTCCTCGTCGAAAACAACATCATCCCCGGAGCCGATAGTGAAACTCAGTCCGAATCGAAAGCAGTCACAGAAGCCAAAGACGCTCTGAAATCGGAAAAGTCTGACCTTGAAAATACCCTGAGATCAATCAAAGATCATCAGTCCGATCTTGAGAGAGACTATGGTCCAGATGGTATCTTCCGACCCTTGAAAGACGTCTGTATCCAAAAGGATTCCGGAGAATATACCTACGAGCACTGCTTCCTCGCGCATACCAAACAAATCCCCAAGAAGGGCGGCGGTACCGTGACCATGGGCAACTTCAATGCCATCTCAACCATCACCGTCGACGACGCAAATACAGCCGGCGTAATTCGACAAGTCGAGAAGCTGGCTTTGGAGTATACATCTGGACAAAAGTGCTGGAATGGACCGGCTCGTTCGACGACTGTGATTTTGGAGTGTGGTGAGGAGAATGAGATTTTGAAGGTTATGGAGGACGAGAAGTGTGTCTATTCAATGCTTGTTACTTCGCCTGTTGCTTGTGGTGAGACTACCAAAGAGAAGGCGAAGAAGGCTGAGAAGGATGAGCTTTGAGACTTTCCTACCTACTCTAGCATGTCATAGAGAATAGATTCCTACACTCATGTACTTATACGGATATGCTGCTTGAGTGGTCGTTTGCATATTTTTATCTGCATCCTCACAATGAGGACAATTTCATAACTACTTCTACACCTCAAATAACCGAACTCTTCAATCCCTTCTCAAGTAAATCAATCAATCCTCTATCCTTTGCATCCTCGGCAAAACTAACTCGCCCAGTCCCCCATTCCAACCAGTCCTCTGCCCTGGCACCAGTACCAGATCTCAACAAGCCAACACTTACATCAACCACCCCGGGCCTCTTATCACAGTGCCAAAACACCGTCGCACCACAAACACTACAAAATTCTCTATAAACGCCCGGGCTGCTCTCAAATCGTTTCATCGTTCCTGTCTCATAAGTCAATGCGTCGCGTTGGTTGATCAAAAGATTGGCTTTCGGTACGAATGCCCAACACTGGATTGGGAATCCGCTCGCGAGTCGACATGAATTACACGCGCAGGTACCGGCGAAGTACTTTGTATCGTTGGCACGAAGCCACCATTTGACGTTCTCGGAGTTCTCTGGCGAGCCGGAATGATAGGGGATAATCATGTCGGGCCATGGGGACCAGGGTTCTTTGGAATAGTCGTTGGGACGGGTGACTATGAAGCTTGTACCGCCGCAGTGGCATTGGTTTTGTAGGAGATCCTCGTCAGCATTTTCGTTCTTTTGTTGTCCTGCATCATATTCAAGCGGTGCGGATTGCGGTGTCACAGCATCTGCAGACTCGATAAGACATGTTGTGCTGCTGCCGACCTCCGCCGAGCCTGGCATAAAGACACTAAGACCACCGTCACGAGTCTCGCCGACACCATAATGACATGCAACAACACATCCCGACTCAGGAACGGATGATTCGGCGGGAGCAACAAGCCCTGCAGCAATCAGATACCTGTTTTCTGGCTTCAGCTGCGCAAGCACATGAGCACCACAGATATCGCAAAACCACCGGCTAATTCGGGTGGACTGAACATATTCCCGCAAGTGCGAATTGGAGATTAGCACTGGTAAGTCTTTGTGGTAGGATTTTGAATGGGGCGGTGTCGTTGGGTCTGGTGTCAGCAGAGAGTAGTAGGAGGTGCAAAGGACTCCGCTTGTTGCGCGGCAGGCGCTGCAGTGACAAAGAGGGACCTCCTTGGGGGATTTGACTAAGGATGCTAGAGCTATCTGCTGAGCAGATACTTTACCGCACAGACAAGAGATGGATGCTCTGATGGTGGACTGCTCAGACATCTGGTCATGCATGTCCATTGGATCCAGGTTCGTGTGGTTCACTAGGGTTCAGTTAGGTAGACAGATTTGTGAGCGAGTCGGCTGAGCAAGGCATAGATCGGCTTGTACGAAAAAGAAAACTGTGGCCTACGTAATAAAATGAAGCACTAGACGAGAATAGCCGGACTGTGGCAGGGTAGCATACACCATAGTCTTGGTATCTACGAGTCCCTCGCTCCATTGGTTTGCTGGAGACCCCCGGAGGATGGGAAAGGAATATTTGAGGGCGTCCTGCATCCCAGCCGGCATGGCTGGCGTCGTATACATTGCAGGCATTTCATCCGTCGTGAAGTGTTAAGTTAGTTGTTCGATGGGTGCCTTCATCACACAGCCTTCAGAACCGCCATAAGCTCACCTTAATAGAGTGGTGAAACCCAATTTCGTAACAGAATTAATGAGAAGTCTCGCATAGTCCTTTAGAACCCCACCACCACCTTGACCATATGTGATTCCTATTACTATGTAGTGTCTGGGACGACAAATCAATTAACCCATTTGGGCTCTTGGGCCCTGCAACTGCAACTGCAACTGCAGCCATGGTGTTTCCTGCCGATAGGACCCCCCTCCGACCAACGCAACGCACCACTCATAAATTACACTTACATGACTACTCCGTAGCTTGAGCAAATTAGGATGGGCGATAGGAAAACGCTCTTCCCAGACAAGCCTGAAAATGAGGTGAAAACGAGGTTGGCTTCTCATTTGATGAGCGCTGAGGACCTTGGTGCCCGCGGGATCGAACCGTCCTCAGGTATAAAAGAGAAGAAAAATCTCACTCAGAAGCCGTCGACCGATACTTCCTGTTGCCTGCTTTGTCTTTCAGATTCGGATCGATACCGTCTGGGTTGGGTACTGACTGATACGGGTCTTGGGTCATACGGTATAGCTGCAACACGGTAATCCACAATTCTTTGTTCGGGTCTGAGGAGTCTTTAGCCCACTTGATTCCTTTCCTTTACCGATTAGCTTGATTGAGAAGCCAAATATTGAATATCCGCATTACCCGCGACAGATCAACGACTGACCACATTCAGCTGAGGGCTTCGAGTAATGCGTACTATGTGTACTTCGGACAGTTATGGATGCAACGTGCGGGGGTCTCTGTCATTTGATCGAATAACATCCGGCGTGACAACTTGCTTGCATACATTCAGAGGCCCATGCGGCATTTCGGATCTTCTGTAGTCAACCTTTTTATCTGATATCTTCTAGAGGTGCTAGAGGGAAACTTTGGCAGCATGATGCCGCCTCGCTCTATCTCAACCTCAAGGCGGCACGTCTCGTGTATGAATATCGGACTGATTCGGAAGAGCTTGTACATACGGGGCTTTCAACCAGAGGCTGTGCTAATGTTGACCATGATAACATGACTGCATCACTGGTGTGCGAGCGGACCTAGCCGAACTCTGGTATATAGATGCCGGGCTTGCCATAGTTTAGGCTAGATCGTGCGTGACTTGAATAGCAATGATTTCTCAGATACTCTCCAGATCCACAAATGGTGGATCAAGGCAACCAACTCCGCCCAATCACGCTTTTGGCGGCAGCAGCGTTATGATCGTAAAAAAAGATCAAAGGAACGAAGGCAAATCTATCACCAAGTCTCGATTTGGCAGTTGTTTCCAGTCGATCCACCAACACTGTTGTATCATCAAGATGCATCCATGGTGCCACCCTACGTCGTTGAGCTGTAGGTAACTGTGCCTGATTGGATCGTTACCTGTTGGCTAAGGAAATGTTCATGCACAGCAGTTCCCTTATAGGTTCGTAGTAGGCGGAGCCACATGGCTTCTTCATACATGGAGGTAGCTCAGACATTGATTGACCGTATTCCTGTGGATATGCAAGAAAAGCATCAAGCGCATGATCAAATTTTTTTTATGAGAGAGTATTGTAGGTCTTTGTCCGACACCGGCTGAAGAAACGGGTATATAAACGGCTTCCCTGGCACGTCGAGATATGAATCTTCTTCTCTATCCTCAACCAAGCATCAATATCAATCCCAGCAAGTTAGCCACAAGCTTCTATACAAGAAATCTCAATTCCAAACCCAACCAAAGACCAATCAAGATGTCTCCCTGCTCCTGCAACTGCTGCTCCGGCGAATGCAACTCTTGCTCCTGCGGCAGCTGCAGCGTAAGTCCTTGTCCTGCTCTCGACTCATATGAAACAATGACTGACATGTGTGCCAGCACTAAATGCCAACGTCTGCGTGGTCTCGACAATGACCTGAATCGAAACATTTCTCTTTTGTCAACTGAGAATCTCGGCGGAGTTTGGGACGGACAGCACGGTTGAAGATGGATGCGATGGATTCGCAGGAGCAGTCGTTATGTTCGTTTATCTATGACTGAATGAGGGCTGCGCTGGGGTTTCCTGGTCTATTGTCATCGTTGTTCACGAACGAATCTAGTCAATATTGAGTCGAGTTCTTTGAGAGTTTGTCTTCCAGCGTAGTGATGTAGTTTATAGGAAGATGCCTGGAGTAGTTACCTGGGATTAGCGAATCATTCTTGCCTCGACGACGTGCCTGCCTCGTAGTTGCCCAAAACAGACACAGATACCCAAGCGGGAAGGTGGCACCCAGTTGTCGGATCAGCCAATCACAGCAAGGCCGCAAACCACCGCGCTGACACGGTCACCGCCTTCCTAATCAGCGCATTTCTTCGTGCTGCCAAAAAATTTTGCCCCGGCCGGAAAATAAAAATGGTCCCTTGTTCGACGCTCCCTCGATTGTCTGCATAACATTATCTTCCGATTCAATGTTGCCGTGGTTATTGCCGAATTGATGATCGAATCGAGAATCTAGGAGCATACCACAGCCAGAATGGCAGCCTTCGCATACGAGTTCCGAGGCGAGGCAGACCAATATCGACCCCGAGATCGAAACACCGACGGAGAGAGGGACAGACGCAGAAATGGAGATAGAGACCGAGCGCCGCGTAATCAATTCACCTTTCGATTTCCCAAACCTACTGCTGACCGCCCATTACTGTCGCGACAACGTGAAACTACCCCAGAACTGCTCGTCGGTCAACAAGACGGCCAAGACCAACCGCGATTCAAATTCGCTCAACTGGACGAGCTGACCGATAGCGACGAAGCGGAAATGGAGGAATCTTCCTCTGAGAATGAGGAGGATAGTGACTTGGAGCGTCCTCGTAAAAAGCGAGCCGTTGAGCCTGCGGTCACCCTTGCCGTTGAGAAACCGAAGTGGTCGAATCCGGATCCGTATACAGCTTTGCCGCCTCCTGATGAGACGCAAGTTAAACGGCCCGACTTTGTCAAACTGATTCGCAAAGCACGTGTCTCTGCAACTGCCGCAGAACCTCTTATCGGTGGTGATGCTGTCACGACCAATGACGATTTCATTTCTTTTGGAGCAGATGACGGCGACTTTGAAGACGAGAATGGGCCCCCAGAGAACGCCCCGACCGGTCCAAAGGCACGTCAACAACAGACTGAAGATGTGAGTGCTGGAAAGAAGCGCACACGGGACGACCAGATCAAAGTGTTCACCGGGAAGTCTGGCAAGATCAGCTTCAACTCAGAAGGAGATATTGTCAGTGTGTGGAAGGCCCGACCTTCTGACAATGGGAGCCCGTGGCTTCAGTTGATGGAGCCTACGATGCATATCGGCACAAGGTCAGCACTTATGTTTAATTGATGGCGCGTGTCTGAAACACTAACGACCCTTAGACTACATAATGAGATACTCGCATTTTATGACTGGGTCAAACCTCGGCCTTACGAGGATATGATTCGCAGAGATCTAATTGACCGGATACAAAACGTGTTTGACTCCCAGCCAAAATTTCGCGACATGGAAATTCGGTCATTCGGGTCGTTTGCGTCAGGACTCTACCTTCCTGTGGCCGACATGGATCTAGTTATACTCTCTCCCGGTTTCAGACGCTACGGAAGGGAGACTTTTGTTCCTTACAGAAGAACCTCAGGCGGCAGGATTTCTATATACGAAGTGGCCAGAGTGGTCGAGAGGGCAAATGTCGTGGCTTCTGGTTCAATGGAAATCATATCCGGTGCCAGAGTTCCCATTCTCAAATGGGTTGATCGCTTGACTGGCCTGAAAGTAGATATGGCATTCGATAACGACAGCGGTATTCGTGCTATCCAAACTTTTGAAAAGTGGAAAGAAGCTTATCCGGCAATGCCCGCTATCGTTGCCGTCGTCAAGCAATTCTTACTTTTGCGAAGCTTGAATGAGGTTCCCACAGGTGGATTAGGAGGATTCGCTATTATCTGTCTCGTTGTTAGCTTGCTGCAGCATATGCCTCATCATTTGAACGGCCACGGCCCGTCTCTTGGCAGTATTCTTATGGACTTCTTTGACTTTTACGGCAATAAGTTCGATTTCTCATCCGTTGGTATACGGATGGAGCCACCCGGCTACTTTAACAAAGTAAGTTCACGACATATGGTGCCATGTCCACATCGCTGACTTGATTTTAGGTTGTATACAGCCACGAGAAAAAGGTCCGCTTGTCTATCGAAGACCCAAATCGACCAGAAAATGATATCTCGGTGGGCACGAAAGAGATTGGTCTGATCTTTCGCTGCTTTTCCAGAGCTTACGATGCATTGAAATCCCGAATGACGTCGCTTGCTGTTTCGCAGAATCAGACGAACGTCTGTTTCCTCGACAGCATCATCTCAGCATGTTACGATGAATACGCAGAGCAGCGCGCTCATTTGCGTAAGATCTTCGAGGCAGAGACTAGGTTTATCCCATACCATCGGATGCTTACTCCACCGCCTCCACCGTCGGATAGCGCGTCAGAATCAGATTATGATCCGGAGCATGCGCCTGTTCCTCCACCTCCTGCCTCCGCACCTGCTCAATCTGAGCTGAAGATTAAAGGTTTGGGAGCCTCCAACGTCAATGAAGATAAAGCAGCGAAAAAACAGAAGAAGGAAAAGAAGAAAAAGAAGAAAGCCGCAAAGCAGAATGGAAAGTCGAAGAAGGCCTGACCTATGTGTTTGTCCTTTTTTTTCTAGGTCAGCTCCGAACAGCAAATGCATCGACGGCGCGAAGCAAAGTCTTGGTGTTGGAAAAGCGAGAATTGTGGGAATGGTTGCGCGACAGAAGCATGATTATCAGCTGACGTTGATCTGGAAGTGCATTGTTCTATCATTGTATATTTACATGGTGGTTGATTTTTCTCTTTACTGCATCACGAGATACCCACAGGCGTGACTGGATGGCGTGTTTGTTGTGATCATGATTCATTTTTATGTTGATATGTCTATTTCTTCGAGAACTTATGCGGTCGTACATAGGAGCGACATTCCCTACAGGATGCCCCTTGACGCCAACGAATTCGAACAAGCTTATTTAACCAACAGACTCCTTTCAAATATTTTTTCCGCACTTGGCCGATGAGACTGCTGACATGAAATTTGGACAGAGAACTCGCGGTTCTTCGATTCGATTCGATGGTCACTCATGCTGAAATGATATCAATCGTGGAATGTATCCGCACAAAGTCTCTGCTATCGGAGAACCTTACTCGAAAGGGAGACACTGCAAAAGAGGCATCCATTCCAAGCTTGACTCTGTCGCTGTATCTCCTTCTTTTTCCCTTCTCATCAAGTGGGCGCTTTATGCGCTTGCTTGGAGAGGATGGAGTTTGGAGTTTGTCGAGTCGAGAACGTTCACCCATATAATCGAAAACAGTGAATTTGTGTTATATGGAATCCATCCTGAGTGTGTTTTCTGTCTCTGTGTTACTATTCCTGCAGTCGAAATTAAGTACGTATCATGTAGAAAGCTTACCCCGCCACGGCGACAATTTCTCCGCATGCCCTAATTACTTTGGATTTTAGCCTATTATAAGCTGACAGTAGTAGCCTGATGAGGCCACCCTTGTCAATTGCGGTGTGGCTTTTTATAGCTTTCTACATTCTCCAACCTTTTTGGAGTTATTTTTCAAAATTTACGACCAGGCTTTCCTGTCAGAACGGTGTAAAGCATTGACTGCAAGATGAAGTTCACCGACGGAATGTGGTGTCTCCGCGTAAGTTCGACTGTCACGGGCATTATTTGAATTGAGATGAGAAGCTCATATTAGCCGTTAGGAGGGGGTCACGATAGATTGGATGAGCAATGTGGAACGGGTGTCAGTTGAGCAAGATGTTGTTCGTCTACTGTTGAATAAGTATCAGCGACATAGAGGAGATACATTGAACTCTCGTATGCATTTTGTTGCTTCTCGTCTTTTTCCACAATGTTTGTATAGCTGATTATTTGCAGCGACGATATCTGCCGAAGTCACTTCTCCGCTGGAAGGAATCATTGGGGTCAAGCTGGTACACTGGTACGTAAAACATGCAACGGAGCATAACGCCGAAGCGTGATCAATGGATATGAGGTAACACTGTATTTTAGGGCTGGCCAAGTTGACAACGGACCACACTACCAAATCGCATCGACAACGGGCCATTCCAAGATCAACCAAACGAACGAATCAATTCATATCCAAAGCGGACCTGCAAGTCTCAAGATCAACACAGCCCCGAACGAGCTCGACTTTGCCTGGTCAGGCGACGCCGGCCAAACATTGACGGGCCACTCTTTTCGCTCAATCGGTTACGTCAGAGATCGCACGACGGACAAGACTCGCTGGTCGGACGGTCTATATGTCGAGCATGAGGGCTACATGCTCGCCGAACTCAACCTAGGCGTCAACGAAAAGCTGTATGGCTTGGGTGAGCGATTCGGCCCGTTTGTGAAGAATGGTCAGCGAGTCGACATCTGGAACGAAGATGGCGGTACCTCTTCTGAATTAGCGTATAAGAATATTCCATTTTACCTGAGCTCGAAAGGATATGGAGTCTTTGTGCGCCATGCGGGCAAAGTGAGTCTCGAGCTTCAGTCGGAGAGGACGACAAGAGTCAATATCTCGGTTCCAGGGCAGGAGTTGGAATATTACATCATCTTTGGAGGAACACCGAAGGAAGTTTTGAGACGGTATACTGCGTTGACGGGCCAGCCGAGTTTGGTGCCTGCTTGGAGTTATAATTTGTGGCTTACAACGAGTATGATGAATCTTGCCGAAAGAAGTCGATCAACAAGCTAACTTGCTTCATCAGGTTTCACTACGAGCTACGACGAAAAGACAGTCACTGGGTTTCTGGACGGTTTCCGAGACCGCGACATCCCTCTAGGCGTCTTCCATTTCGATGCTTTCTGGATGAAGTCTTACCAATGGTGTGACTTGCAATTTGACGAGGACTACTTTCCTAATGCCACAGCATACTTGAAGCGTCTGAAAGAGCGTGGCTTGAAGATCAGCGTATGGCTCAACTCGTATGTTGGACAGGCCTCGCCTCTGTTTAAGGAGGGTAAGGAGAAGGGGTACTTCATCAAGGTATGCAAACGTACGCATTTTCTAGATAACGGATGAGTAATTGACGATGCTTAGCGACTTGACGGATCCGTCTGGCAATGGGACATGTGGCAAGCCGGCATGGCCATAGTCGACTTTACCAACCCCGAAGCCTCGAAATGGTACACAAGCCATCTGATGCGCCTGATGGACATGGGCGTCGATTCATTTAAAACCGACTTTGCAGAACGTATCCCATTCCAAAACGTCAAGTTCCATGATGGCTCTGACCCGGTGCGAATGCACAACTACTACTCGATACTCTACAACAAAGCCGTCTACGAAGCCATGATAAGTCGAGTAGGCAAGGCAAAAAGTCTCTTGTTCGCTCGCAGCACGGCTCCCGGAGGCCAAGCATACCCCGTTCACTGGGGCGGAGATTGCGAAAGTACATTTGAAGCAATGGCGGAATCTTTACGTGGTGGTCTTAGTTTGATGTTATCTGGCTATATCTTCTGGGCATCAGACATCGGTGGATTTGAAGGGACACCGCCACCAGCACTATACAAACGTTGGGTCCAATTTGGTCTTCTGTCGTCTCACTCTCGCCTACATGGTTCCAGCTCGTACCGCGTCCCTTGGATATACGGCGAAGACTGCAGCGACGTACTCCGGGAATGCGTAAAGCGCAAGATTTCTCTTACACCGTACCTCCTACAAGAGGCCCTGCATGGCCATCAAACTGGCGTCCCACTTATGAGAGCCATGTTCCTCGAGTTTCCCGATGATTTAAACACCTACGCAATTGATACACAGTACATGTTCGGCAGCAATTTACTTGTGGCCCCCGTCTTCACCGAAGATGGAACCGTCACATTCTACGTTCCGCGTAACGACAAGGATGACAGCAAGGGGAAATGGGCCTCCTGGTTCAATCACGAAAAGACCTACGAGCCGGGTCAGTGGTATACTGAGAATCATGACTTTTCCTCGTTGCCGATCCTTATTCGTCCTGGTACCGTTACTGCATTCAACCCTAAGCTCAAGACTCCGGAAGATGATGCTTTTGATGGGTTGCAATTTATAGTGAACGGTATTTTGGAGTCAGGCGATGGAAAGATTGATATCGTGAACCCGGAAGATGCGCATGAAGTTTTGAAATGTATTGATGTCAATGAGATCGTTGGTGCTGGGGAAAAGGCAACGAGGATTCATCATTGGAATAACGTCTGAAGATCGATCGCAACACGGATTGATGGATGTATTAGATAGAGATAGCATTTGACCTTTGGTAGAATCCTAGACTGGCACGAAAATAGGACTTTGATGAATCATGTCGACAATCTCCCTTTCGATATTCTCCGAGCCCTAACTTGTAAAGCCATCTCAGTGTCTACTTCATCGTGCATGTTAGGGTTACCTAGATCAAGAATAGCCTGCATGAGATTAGCCATATCTCGGTTAAAGGAAGAGCTTCATTTTTCCACCAATCGTGACGGCACTAGCTATGATTCTCGTGTTAGTAGTACTACTACATACGTATGTCGAAACTCAGGACATTCACTGTTTACTACGTAGCTGTTGATCTCAATTGCACAGTGGTAAGCTTTAACTTATTCAACTTCCATTTCCATGCCGCGAAGAGCTGAAGGTTCCGGAAAAGCAATCCCGGTAAGTCACCCCATCCGTATGCGGTAAATATTGCCTATGTTGGTAATTCTTATTCGATCCTCTTCGTTATTTTCATAAATACTATGTACACATTGAAAACCCATGCAATAAACGACACAAAAATGAAACAATCCCATTCCATCTAGATTTGAAATCACGCATCAGGTTCTACCTTGACGAAAATGTCATCACCGTTCCCATCCTCGCCAGGCTCTGGCTTGATCGCAACCCACTGATTCTGCGGTGGTGGAGGTACCCAAGGCTCGGCAGGCGGTGCAGACAGCAATGAATCTCCCGATTGTTCTGTTGTAGGCACATCCGGGTATAGCGATGGCGTAGCAGGATAAGGAGGAGGTTGTTGGCAACAGCCCGAAAAGCAGAAATCCATGTGGTTGTTCCACTGCGGTGGTGCAATCGCTGGGGCAGTTGTAGATGTCAAAGGTGCTGGGTTTGTAGTACTTGCTGTAATTTGAGCAGCAGCGGCATTGGTATGGATTTGGCAGAATTGATCGTTGGGATACATCTGTTCGAAATTTTGTGGAGCCAAGCCCTGGTGGCTGAGCGACATGCTCATATCTTCTCCGGTGTGCAATTGTGGCATCGGCCCGAGATACATATTGGCGAACGGATCAACAGGAAACTGCTGCTGCTGTTGTTTCTGCTGCTGCAAGTCCGGCATCGACATCATGTAAGGAAACGTCGAAGAATCAGTTGACAAGATCGTGCCTGCCGAAGGAGTCCAGTACGACGCCGCATTCGCGAACGGGTCAAACATCACCGGCGCGAAAGTATTCATCTGCTCCGTGCCCATGACTCCGTAACCGCCCATCATCTTGTTGTCCTGCTTCATGAAATCATCCGGAGCAGGCCGCTTCTTGAGGCTGCCTTCCAACCCATAGCTGCCGCTACCGTATTTCCCGTCATCGAAATTCTTGCTTTTGTCGTAAGGATTCTTCCCTTTTGCGGATTGTTTGGCTGATTTGCCTAGATCGGTTTTGCTGTTTGCCTTTTTGGGTTTTGCGGTTTTGGAGACGGTGGTGGTGGTGGTGGTAGTTGTTGAGCCTTCCATTTGCTGTTTGAAGCGTGAGTAGCGCATGCGTGCTGCGTGGCCGTTTGAGATGTCTAGCTCTGTTGCGACGAGACTCCAATCGATCTGTGTATCGTCAGTAGCTGATCAGAGGTCTCTGATTGTAAAATGGTTGGTAACTTACAGACTTGAGATCCAGCTGTTTGAGGATTGTGTAGAGGAATCTGGTTGCATGGCCTTCAGTTGGCATAGTTTTACTGCGTCTGATGGTCATCATAGTGTTAGTGGAATGAGAGCAGTGCTTGTTGCTCGGCACAAGATGAAGATTGATTGCCAATCTAAGTTCAGTGTTAGTAAGTTGTATAAAAGTTTAGGAGTGATTTTTGGCTGTTTAGGATAGATATATGAGCCTTAACTATTCAGATATTGAGAAGTCAAAGAAGAATGCCATTAAGCTTAATGAAAGGCACTCCTGATATTGTAAAATAAGGATACATAGGTAAATGGTTTACTTACACATAGAGAGAAGTTATAATATGATCTTTATATATAGCGTGCATTCAGAGTTCTTTGATGAAGGTCTAAGAAGCCCGATAGTACGATAGTCTACAATTCTCTATATGAACAAGAGCCAGTACTCTCTTCTACAATGATGTAGGTTCTACTAAGCTTTATGTTTAGACTCTTCTTTATTAGCCTTCACATCCCTAGTTGATGTGAATGAGATTGTATCTAACTCTACTAATGAATGATGAAACAAAGATACCCACCACTATCTGATATTAATTTCAACATTTTAAGACATGTACAAAGGAAAAGACAATGAGACAAGGCTCCAGTATGATGACTGCTGTTACCTGAGTTGAAAAAAGATTGTAATGGGCTCCCGGAATCTTCTCCGCGGTAAAGGAAAGAAGCCTCGGCGAGACAGTCGATCTTCCCATCTGTAATTACTAGTTAGTAATACAGAGGTAAATATTGCCTCATTGGGAGGGGGGGGGGTTTAAATTCATAGATTGTGGCGTCGAAGATCTAGCAGTCCCTGCCATCTTCCAAAGAAAGAGCGGAGGTATCTCTCTCGTCGATCCGACTCTATCTACACACCAAGTAACTGTTTCCCCGGGGAGAGCTTGAAATAATGATATTAATAACTTACTCAAATTGCTTCCACGAACCAGCACTGTGATAGCAATCAAGACGCTTTGTCGGGATGGCTGAGGCTGATCTGTGGTCACATGGTGAATGTAGCCCTAACTTGATCGTCCTGTGCTACTACTCAATGCTAACCGTCAGCCAATATCAATCACCATTCACCTACCCTACAAAGAACAAAGTAGACACAATAATACAGGATGAACATAAATTTTGATAGAAGGAAGACGCAAAGAGACCTGGTCTTTGCGAGCAGCCTGCTATTCCTACAAAATCCACATCCCGGCTTCTAAATGGGGGCAGACCGGAAGACATCGCTACAAAGAGAACTCCGAAATACTTGATAAAAGAGTTTAGTGACCTGAGTAGAGAACTGCCATTAAAAAACGCGCCTAAGCGTAGCTAATTTCTTGTTGTATCACCAAACCCCGAACCCAATAGCGTAGCCAAGTTGTAAAAACCGAGACCTCCTCAAAAAACCCAGCATTTCCTCCAAACTCAATCGATGGTTATGACAAGAAGTGCCTCAAGCGAAGGACTGTAGCATGATTAGCAACTTTTGCTATGAGAGTCTAAATTGTAATACTTACTGCTCGTGTGACTTAGTCGGAATCATCAGCAGAAGCGAACTTCTTGACAAATGGAGTTGGTGGAGGGACCAATTCCTCCTCATGTTCTTCATCATCCGCGGCCTTGGGTTCAGGAGTAGGACGGGTTTTCTTCTGCTTCTTGGTAGAGGCAGACTTCGAAGGGGTTGCGCCTTCGGCAGCAACGTCCTTACGTTTACGGCTTGATCTGGGAGTTGATGGGACGGGAGTGGCCTTTCCGGGATCACCAGGTGCAATAGCGGTACCCTGAGCCTTGAGAAGTTTTGCGTAATTCTGGCTGTGTCAAATAAAAAGATGAAGATGTTAGTGACTCTTCGGATGTTTCAGAGAGAAATCGAAGTACGTGATGAGAGATATTTATAGTGCGGGACGCGTCAGGAGAATATTGAGCTATCAGAAGTAGATGGATGAAACTGTAGAGAAGACTTACCGACAGGCCTCAGCAGTAAATTCCGGACCCATGATCTCAGCCACCTTCTTCCAGACCTCACGGGAGACCTGAGGAGTGACTTGCTGGAGGGTGGTGATGAGGAATTTGGCGTTGACTTGATCAGACCAGACAACCATTTTTGCGATGGTTTAAGCTTCAAGCTATGAAAACAGATGTAGATTGTTCAAGATGTGTGACAAAGTTGAGTTCAAAGAAAAGCTAGCTTGGTGATGAAAACTGAACAGCCAGAGCTTCAGGAGATAAAGGATGGTCGGAGGGGTAAGATGAGGAAGAAGATGGATTGAGGAAGAGAAATTTATAGACAGAGGAGAGGGGCTGGTGAGGGCAGAAGTGGCGCAAACTCGAGACTGTTGAGAAAGCAGATTCACGTGAAGAGACAAACAGAATCAAGTCCACCTAAGAACGCGTATCTTCTAGAAACAAGCACTAATTGCTTTTAGGGAAGGCTACTACAAAGAAATTTGCGCCCCAGGGTCTAGAAACAAGATTATAGAGACTCGTTGGAGAGAAAGGAATGCCTTGAGATAGATGGCCACGTGAGCACTCGGTTTTTTTCATTCTGAAAGTACATCTGAGAGCGCTGCTGAGTTCTTTCTCCTTGCTAATTTCCTCTTCTTCAACTCAATCTCCTTCCTACACACCAACACCAGATTCGAACCAAGATCCATCACTGCCAAGTACATATTCATAGCCTTCCCACTCAGTCTCATTCAAAAAAACAATCCTCATCCCAAAAAGCTACACAAAAATGGCTTCTGCTCAGGATTCTTCCTCTAAGAATCGCGTCGCTTGGACGCCCGAGCTGAACGGCCAGGTGGGTGACCTCAAGATCGACCCCAGAAGACCTGTTTAAGATCTCACTAACAACCAATCCATTCAGCTCTTCCTGGCCCTCATCAACAGTCTCGAACCTAAAGCCATCAACTATGCCAAGATCGCCGAAGAGCTCGGTGAAGGTAACCAGTCCCCCTGACATTACATGCATCCAGCTCGTCCGAGCGTGTCCTCCCCAAATCCAGCGAGCATGACTAACAATCCCCACAAAACAGGCTTTACAGAAAAAACCGTCTACAAGCGTCTCTACGACATTAAGAAGAAAGGCGCCAGCTTTGAAGTCTCCACCACGAAGAAGACCAATGGCGCGACTACCAGCCCCAAGAAGCGTAAGGTTGCTACCGACGCCGAGGAAGACATCTAGACTCTGCTCAAGAAGCAAGCGAGCTATGCAGTCACGGAGTATGATGGAGGTTTTGGTTTTTATTTCTCAATCGGTTTTGTGTCTCGATGATTCGGGGAAGGAAGGGGAATGAATCACAATGGTTTTGCATGTACCCCAGTCACGTCAACAGAAGTCTTCGGATTTTCTGAACAAACATCCCGATTTTATTGATCCATTTGTACCAACAGAAACAAATAAAAGCTTGGATAGAGTGTAGGCGTCGAAGAAAAACCTAAATCCCCAGATTTAGCTACCAACTTGTTACTACGAATGACACAACATGTGCCAGGATGACTGCAACAAGTATACAAAACATCTGGCGAAGCACATCTATGAATTTCAAAAAACATTTGCATTCTGGTCATTATTATCTTTAGCCTTGTCCCAAACTCAAAGTGATCCCAAAGAAATTCCTCTCTGACTCATCAAAATAGAAAGATATCATTCTGGCAGTACCGCGAAATCATGATCCCGTCCAAAAGACAAAACTAGCGAGTATAAAGCCTCTTGACAACCACCCCCCCATGCGTTCTCAAACTAGACACATTCTGACCATCCCGGATAGAACCAAGTCGTGCTTCACAGACCTTTTCCGGTTCTCCGGTGCGTGATGTCCATTCACCCCCTATATCAATATTTACTCATATCAGCATGTGAATAACACAAAAATAGCAGCGGCAGTCTGAAGCAGTAAAACGCACCTCAATCAAAGACATTAGGCATCTCAAAAGCATCCTCCTCCGCCGCAGGAGCGTACTCAGGATCAACGGAGCTGAATCGATCTGAACCCTTCTCATCATCTTCTGCCTCGGTACCACTCTCCGCATACACCGCCATGTTGAGATGTTGAGTGGGTTTTCGCGCGCGTTTACTTGGAGTTTCTTCAGGCAAAGGGCCAAGATCGTCGATGTCCTCTTCCCTCTGGAGACGGGTGCTGCTACCGGGGTTGAAATCATCGTCCGAGTCATCGGCTTCAGCAACAGCGTTACGCTTGCGTTTGGCTTTGGCAGTTGAGCCAGCCGCGCTGGGGCGAGTTCCTCCGCTCGTACGGGGGGTGGTGGTCTTGGTTCGAGGGGTTTTGGGAGTCGAGACCGCGGTGGTGTTGCCTGCAGATCCGGACTTTGCGAGCTTTTTCAACTTGAAGATATGCTCCGAGACAGCGCGGGGAGTTGGTCGTTCATCTGCATTTGCTGCATGTATCAAAGATTGATATGAGCATGTTGGCCATAATTGTTTTGATGCATAGGATACTCACGCCAGGTCTCAGAGACTTTTTTGTAGTCAACGGTGGTATTTGATAACTCCAGGATACGGAGAAAGAGCTAGTAGCCGTCAGTGATTGTACCTTTTCGAATGGAGTCTTGGAAATCGAATTATACCAAACGCTCGTTGGCCAGGGTCCACTGCATAGGCATTTTGTAAGATGCTGTGTGTGAGTAAAGCTGTTTACGTAGATTGAGAGCAGTCCGTTGTGAAGAGAGCTTGTCAGTAGATCAAGGTATTGATAAGAGTATTCAAGAATAAGATGAGGTCTGAAGAGTGACTTGAGTGAGTTTGAGAAGGGACTGAATTAAGAGCAGTAATACTTGAGGCCAGAACAAGAGGTGAAGAGAGTGTAGGGAAGAAAGGAGAGTGAAGCTCAAGTCACCGATTTATACAGCCTCCAGAGACTAGTGGCTGGTCAAGTCAAGCAAACGACTTCGAGAACCCTCTTTCCCAAAACGGCAATAACACTGTCTTTGTTATGGCTCCACTTACTTGTGTTTGTATGTCAGATATCTGCTGACTTGAAGGGTTTTCCCAGGAAGAACTGAGCCCCCGATCTGTTTGGCGAGGAATTGATAGGAGGATTGTAATTGGTTTCAATGAGAAAGTGGCTGAGATGTGAAGATCGGGATTTTCCGGATTGGAGTCGTTTGTGAGGTTTATAAGAGAGTAGATATATCAATTGTAAGGTGTATCAAAGCGACAGCGAGGTGATTGGGCAGGGGATGTCAGCCTCGACTCGGTTCCCCTATCTTTCCTAGATATGAAGCAAGACAAACGCCACAAAGAGAGCTCTCTACGCGTTCAATGTTTCAAGAGGATATATTCGTCTAGATACTTCTTCTTACCCCTCTATTGGTTATATCTCTGATAAACGAGTATACCCTACCACCTCATCCAGCGCCCTCTCGCCCTCTTCTTTTTTCTTCTCACGCAGACTCTCCTTACTATTCAAAGCTTCCTCTTCTCCCCCTCCTACATATTCTGCTACTTCTCTTCTTCAACTTTCTTTTTCTTCTTTCCCCATCTACCTCCATCCTGTAATACCTCAGTCACCTACGCCCGACAGTCTCTCTTCTTACCTCATCTACAAGAACAGTGAGAAGCTTGACTCTTGATTCTTACAGCATCTTCCTCCCGTCCACGCCAATCCGTGAATTCAGTCTCATCATCGCTGCACTTCTCTGACCTGATTCGTCCATCGATATCAGACTCTCGGCTCAGTAAGCTCACAAATCCCAAAGCGGAAACCCAGCCCTAACCATCATCTCTTCCTCTCAGAAAACCCACAAATCAGAATCCACCATCACCTTCAAAACCACTCCCCATTCAAACAAAATGGTCAACTGGCAAGATCCACAGGCGTACCTCCGCCTCGTCGCAGCCATTTACGCTGGCAACCCAGGCATCAAAGTACATATTTCTGGCTCTCCACCACACATTCCTACTCAACTCCAGAATATCGAGGACACCACTGACACTGACGATCATTCTACCAGATCGACCTAACCAGCACCGCTTTAGCCTACGGCTGCGGCGCCACAGACCGCTCCATCCACAATCAATTATACAAATGCCGTCTACTCGCGGATGTGCTCAAGAAGGAGGTCAAACAGAGCGGCGTGCGCAAGCCACCACGCGGCTCCGAGAATGACGCTGCAACCGCACCAAAGACCCCGCGCACTTCTCGAGTTCAGTCCGGCGGTGTAGCCAAATCCGGCGGAGCATCTTCGTCTCGAGCGCGCGCGAAGGAGAAGAAGTACAATGTCGATACACCCACCAAGTCTGGAAAGGGCACGTTTACGTCCACCGGCCTTTCAGTGATTGATGCAATTGCCGTCGACAGTCATGACGAGAATGAAAGCGTTATCAGCCTTACCAAGTCAGAGACAATGTCCATCGCCGCCGACGAGGTCAAGAAGGAAGAAGGAAAGGAGGTGCTTAAGCGCGAAGTGGATTTGATGACTCCCGAGCCAGCGCAGCGCGTCGGTGTTGATTTGTTTGGTCAGCGTGCTGTGGCTCCTCGCGTTGATAGTCGGGCGAATGGCTATGCTGCCGGTTCTGCTGTCGATGCCGTCGACGAGTTTAGTATCTATGACATTTATGATGCGATTCACTAGAGTCAAGGGGACGGCGAGATGCTACGTGAAATCTTCAGGTGGGACAGTATTTCGGCTTTAATCGTGGGTTTGCATTTCGTTATCTATGTGTTTGGGAGGATTGCTTTGCGGATCGAGCTAGGTGATGGAAACTTGGGGAAATTTGAGAATGTCCTTGGATTTCGAGACATGCATTGGTAATGGGAAATGCGGAACCATTAGCTACACGAGATGAGAGCGCGAATTAAATGGCTATTTCAATACTATTAGAATCGTCTATGTAGCAACTCCACTTCTAAGTACTGCGCAGATTTTGAAGTATGATGATTAAGCCTCTAGTTGAGTGTCTTGGTTGATTCCACCTGATATGGATAATGAGATCATTCAAAGTAGTCATGACATAGTTGAACAGCAGCTTCGCCAATCCGGGTACACTCGTAGATGATAAAACAGACTGCCACCCCCGAGCCCTTGAAGAATAATTTTACATCTTGACGTCGATTTGTGAGTTGGACTAGTCCGGACACTGCAATGCACCTCTACCGTGACAGTAACTCCTTCACCTGACAGACTCCAGAAAGAATAAAAAAAAATACAAAAATAAAAAAAGAAAAAGTCAAACCGTGAGAGTTGGGCAAGACATGGTTCTCGTACGCAGTAAACCTCGAGGATCACCACGCATGTCTGTCATTATCCGGCTCCCAGTCTTCCCCCTCCCAGTCCTCGTCACCGCTCTGCTCTGAATCAAGAAAGTCGCCTTCGCTGTACTGATTTTCGGTAGGACGCAGGTTGTCGATGGTAAAGGACACGACATTACACATTCCTTGAATATAGTCGGTTGTAGAATCTGATTTGTGTTCTTCTGCGTCGTCGTCACCATCAACATGATCAGTTCCTTCAGAGTCGGCCTCTTCGTCATCGTCCACACCTGCAAGTCGCTGCCTCGCTATGCGAGCGCTGTGCCGGTGTGAGTGCCGTTGAGCTGTAGTCTCTGGAGAAGCATGACCTGCCGCCAATTCCGCTTTAACAGCCGCGTCTTTGCGGAGGAAAGTTCGTCGAAGTTTGCCATCCCAGTATTGCCGGAATGAAGCCCTGTCTTGCCACTCCGCCTGCACTGCTGCACTAATGTTGATTCGTCGCAAGTCCGGAAGGTCGGGAGCAGCGTCAACAAGAGAAGTCAAGAATGTTGCAGCCCGGGGTTTGTCTAATTGACGTAGGCGCGAAAGCTCAATTTCCTGCAGTGCCCGAGGCCAAGTTGGAACCTCACCGGGTTTGAGAAGATTCTTGAAGTGAGGCATTCCATTGTAGTGGGGCGGCCAATTATGCATGATGAAATCGGCGGAGAGCCTTTCAAGGTTTGGACAGGCATCTTTCAGAACAGTCATGAAAGACATGTTGAGATGTCGGTTGTGTTTGAGCACGAGCTGGCGTAAACAGGATCCACGATCGTTCAAAAAGGCCACGAACGCTATTGTGCCTACCTCGTCACAGTTGTCAAGAGTGAGTGACCTTAGTGTCGACGGCAATGCAGTGAAAAGCACCTCGTTAACAGCTCCACAGTCGGTGAAGCTAACAACTTGCAGATCCGGAAGCCGACACAATGCTTCACCTAATCCTTTCTCAATAATCTGATCGTCAGACTGTCCATCCTCTCTTGGGGGCACGACTTCATCGGAGTGGATATGAAAAATGTTCAGGCTACGAATGGTCTGGAATGGAGCCTCGGAGTGACGCGACAACATGGTATCGATCAAATCTCGTGTCTCCATGTATCGGGTGTTCCAATCAAAGGTGTGTAAGCGAAGGTTGCTTGTCTTCAATGTCTCAAACATTTCTGAAGTATAGGTCCACCGGGGAGTACGATCTGCCCACAGAGGCTGCTTGCCATCATTCGAATCGAACAGACGAAAAGTCTTGACGTGCGGGACTCTTTGTATGAGCTTGCAGGGATCGAAATAACCGTAGGTTGGTCCTGCCTTGTACACCAAAGTCAAGCGGACATCAATCAAAACTTCCTGCACCTTGGTAGAATAATTCACAGAAAGATTCTCGGTAGGCTGCGACAGGAGGAACAAGACTCGATGCGCTTTGAGAGAACCCATTAGCACGAGCGTGTGATATAGGGCACTCAGTGCGGGTTCCGCAAAGGCACGGCATAGCAAAGCGATGTCCAGTAGCTTCTTGCTATTTCCGGATTCGGTTTCGACTCCTTGTCTGCTGTCCGACAGTGGAGGAAAAGCATACATAAAAATACTCAAAAGTACTTGATAGGGTAGAGTTGGCCAAGGAGGAGCCGACTCATTGACTTCCATGGTAGACTCAACCTGTCGACGCTTGCGAGGTGAATGCACGGGAGTCCGCTTTCTCTTGCTTGGAGAGGCTTCCGCATGCTGCTGCCGTTGCCGAGCACTAGTACGAGAGGGTCGAGGCGCAGACTGCGAACCCTTGTTAGAAGGAGTCACCATTTCCGGGTAGCGAGCAATCACGCTGTCCAAGTCCTCATCCGAGGAAGGTTCTTGATATGTTCTTGGCTTGGAAACTGTGCGTTTGGGTCGGCTATTTGACGCAGACGCAACAGATTGGGTGCGGATGTTACGTCGGTTAATAGACGAGCGTCTCCATGTGGCGGCAGTAGTGGTCTCCCGTGCGTCGTCCTGGTCGCCGTGCTCGCTCTCGGATGAGGTGGTGTTTGATGATGATGATGATGATGAACTTTCGTTGTATGATGTGATTTGACGTCTGTTACTCCGGACTGGGCGAGATGGAGTCCCCACTGCGGTCGTGGTGCTCGCAGCAGCCCGCCGCGAAGAAACCATTAATGCGAGCAGCCAATAGCCTAATAAGCCAGTCGGACTTGAAGTAGCTAGTCGGAGCGTAGCCCAACAAGTGGGGCAGCTTGAGTTGACTCCTGCAGCTTGTCGTGGTTGGTGAAACTTTTGGCATCCGAGATGTGTTACATGCTAAGCGTAGTGAGCGAGCGTCTGAAGGAGACTGACAGACTGGTGAAGATTAATGCATGGATTGAAGAAGAAAGAAGGAAGAATGAAGTGCGTAGAGAGGAAAGAAGAAATGACGAGTATCGAGTTTTAAGCAGTGTGGAGTCGGAGGCAAGAGCCATAACTCGCGCGGCGGAAGGAGCTCACTCAAACAAAGGCGGACCGGCAGGCCGTGATTGGCTGCCGCCCGCGCGATGCCCGGATGGGGTAACTCCGGCAGAATGACTCATGCGGTTATCTTATCGCTTATCGATAAGATCGCGAAACACGAGCATATCACGTGACAGTGCCAAGAACGAGCCAGAGGAAGGAGCGACCGACACGGACCAAGAAGGCAAGAAGGCAAGCAGCGGCAGGCGGCAAGCCCCGCCTCTTAAAATAGAAAATCAGGGGACGGAGCTAGTCCGTGCGTGTCTCCTCATCTCTCTCTCTCCTCTTCATCCTCTCTTCTGTCGTGTACGTATCGTATAATCGTTGATCGTCTTCATTATACCGACGACCAGGTGTCGCGTTGTTTATTGGGCATGCTGTCGAATAGCGGCAATGTTATTACCATCTTGCTATAGTCCTTCTCTTTCTCCATCTGTCTTCGCCATGAGCCATTGATATTTCGCTTTTTATCACGATTGCTTTGATTGCTCAACGACATCCGATTTAGCATTTCATCAGCAATCTCTATATCGGTCTAGTTGACTTTACATGTATACTTGCGATAAGATTGTGTCGATTAAACACAGCTACAGCGATCGGCATGGAATCGCCGTTCAAAGCCTCAGTGCCGCAACCCGCGGACGCCAACAACTCGATCGTCATCCAGCAATTCGCGAGGTATCCACCTGTGTTTGAAACCCCATTGCGCAGTGGCTCTCCAGGAAGTACAAGAAGCGGGCTTGCTGCATCTCAATCTCCCCCTTTGCGACGTAAAGAGACTCCGCGCAGCCTACAGTCATCCCCCAAAGGTCCCTTGTCCGGCGGAGTAATGCCGCCGTCAGCACTACGTGCAGGCATATCCATGTCCCCTCCATTAACCGATCTGGACGCTCGCCAGACCTTCCCAAGAGACTCCGAGGGGGACGGGGATGCCGAGCATCGAGCTCTTCCTTCCCGGGAGGTCACGGATGAAACGATCGATGACGCCTATGTGGCGTTCATCATGTATTGCAACCCCAATGTGCCGGTTTCTGCTGATTCTAGCGAGTTACGAAAGACTTTTCGAGTGCCGCCTCGCAGTGATGGGAAGAACTTTAGCATATACGTTCTGTGGGAACTTATTCGAAAGCTAGACCGCAAGGAACTCAAGACCTGGATCCAATTAGCGATTGAATTGGGAGTTGAGCCTCCTTCAATGGAGAAGAAACAAAGTACTCAAAAAGTGCAGCAGTATGCTGTCCGCTTAAAGGCAAGTGGCGCTGCCCAGAAACCTGTTGCGGTACTGACTGTTCCACAGCGTTGGATGCGTGCGATGCATGTAGATGCATTCTTTGAATATCTCCTCGGACATGATCACGTCTACTATAAACAGCTCCCTCTATCGAATGCTCCCGCTAGCGAGGACCGCGATGGAGTCCCATTGGAAGAAGATCTGGCGTTGCGGGCATTGGTACCAGAATGGAAGCCGAAACGAGGCAGAAAACGGGCTGAAGACAAGGAAAAAGAGGATTCCCGCTTTCCAAAACGACCTCAACTCGATACATCGATGGCGGTCCTTGATAATAGTGCATTGGCTGCGCATGCAGCAAATTTCCCGCAAAGTGCTATTCCCTTTAGTGCTTTTCCAGATGACATGGATGCACCGAACGATCCATGGGTCGCTGCTGCGTCAACCTTTGGTGCTGAGCAGAACCCTGATACTATCTCTGGTCAAGATCTACGCTGGCGACCTTTTGAAGGAGATGGGTCTCCTCCAGGCTTTCCCCGATCAGCATATATACCCAGGAACCACCAAACCGAACAGCCTTCTGTTGTCGAACCGCGTTCTGCATTGACACCGTCTACTGGAGAAAAGTCCCGCAGTCGAAGACGGCACGGTCCAGCTGTTTCTTCCGCATGGCCTAATACTTCAGGATCGATGACGGGTAAGATACGAGGGCGCCCGCCAAACCGTGGCTCTGCTCCAGGCGGCCCGTTTTCATCCTTTCCAGTGAATCCAGTTCGATCAAATACACCGGGTGATATACAGTCTTCGCCGGCTATTGGTTTAGAACAGATGCCACTTGCACCGCCACGCAACACGACATTAAACTCTGCTGGTCAATCGAACACGAAACCCGATAAATTACAGCTGCATGTTCCACAGATCAACGGTCGCCCTGTTCGCTTAGCTACACCACCAACTGTGGTCCTCAATGGTACCAATGACGTGACCAACAATTTGAATTCTTTCCCGGGACGCCGCGACTCTGTTGCTACGTCTAACGATCTCGATGATGTGGCGTCTTTACCATCTGTGGCAACGGAGCGAACAACCCAAGCCGGAAAGGTCTCTATCAACGACGTTACTCGCGCTGTCGCCCACAAGATTATGCGTTCGAGATTAATCGGTCGACCTACGCCTATGGACACAGAGGAAGCTCGGTCTCTCGCACATGCAGCGGTGCAAAGACTTGGAAGTATATATGCCATGCTGCCGATGGATTCGGTTGCAATGTTTTGTGCCTTGTACTTTGGTGTCACACAAAAATTGGGTCTCGCTCGCGCATCACCTGCGACACTTACTGTTCAAGTGTCGACATCAGCGACAGACGGTGTTGATTCTCTCGCAGTCTACTCCATCTTCATCGAGGATGATCAACCAGGACAGGGCTTCCGTTTCAACACGACATTGAGCGGCCTGACGTTGTCGCCCAGTCGCACAGACACCACATTCAGAAACAACCTAGAGTCAACAGGTCTTCAAACGGATGAAGATGAATTTGAAAACGACGACTTTGTTGGCGGAAACTCAACCGAGGAGGGCAGTTGGAAACAGCGATATATGCGTCTACGGCAGCAGATGCGTCGCAAGGAGGCTGCTGTACGAGAATATAAGAAGAATATTTTGCAATCTGTCATGGCAGATCTCTAGTTTTCTTTTGATTATGCTTAGCGACGACATACGATACCCATAGTGCGCTTTTTGTCTCTCTTTATGGTGTACGACGCATGCTTTGGAATGAGAGTATTAAATGTATATACAGTAGATATGGTTAATGAACAGATGGTCTTCCTATCAATAGATATATTTGAACATTTCGTATTCACGTGATCTCAGTTCCAACAATCTCGTGCTGGGAAGATATTTTTACCCCTAAATTGACACATTTTGATTGTCCGACCCTTTCACTTGTCGTCATGGTGATTCCTTGAGTATCAACCTTTACTATCTATGCATCATTTTATCAAGATTTGATTCATATATTCTTTCACCTTCAAACTGCGTTCATTGCATCTTGTTACAGCCACCGGACTGGCGGTTGTCGACAACTTGAGAAGGCGCTCGATCTCTACCTAACTCAATCAACCCCATCCAGAGCCTTGATCTCCGTGTCTGCCAGTCCACGCACCGAAATAAGCAAGGGTCAGTAAAGGCAATGATGGTTGACTCATTCAATCGTCTTCCACTGGAAGTCTTGATAACTATTCTGAGATACGCGCCAGATCTCTCAACAATATACAAATTCATCTGCGCATCCGCACACGCCAATGCAGCATTCGACATCGACCCGGCACACATTTTAGATGCAGCAATCGAGCGCTCAACCCCAGAATTCAAGCATTCAGCACGCATGATTGCTATCTTAGGCACATTAGCGTCATCGCCGAATCTCAGCTTTAAGGGTTTAGTGGATAGGTACAGAGATCTACCAGAAGACATACTATCAACAGCTCCAGCATCCTATGCGTTTATACGAGGCACGCCAGGACCTCGGTATCTCGTACTAACGGCATACCGTATAGAGATGCTTCAGTATATAGCCTTCATCTCCCTGCTCCGAAATATCCATGAGGTCATATGGTCTATCTCACCTGAAGATGGACAGAAGACGTATCATTATCCTATTAAACAGTGCAGGACTGATATTCTTTTTCAGGCTGCGGCCTGGTGGGCTCCGTCCTGGGCTGAAAAGATGCGAATCGTACGCGCATATTGGAATCTTTTTGTCTATTGGAATATTCAAGCGATCAGTCCCGACTTGGCAACAGTCAGAGATGATTGGAAATTTTCAATATACCGAAAAGCAATCAGATCTATCAATTCATGTGTCGGACCAGAGTACATGAATGCACATCGACATTATGTATCTCATGAGATTGAAGAGATGAAGTGTGTCCTAGCCGCTACTCGCGATTTCTTTGGTTTTCCCCTTGATTCTTTGTGTTCCTTTTTACCGCTTACAGCCCGTTGTGGTCAGTCCTCGAGACTCCGGCTTGAGCAATGGACATTTTCAACTGTTTTTAAAGAGAACTCACAGTGGAGAACTGAAGAACCAAAGTCAGTTAACCAGGCTGGCCAAAACAGGTCCTGCATAAGTGAAATGTATTTCCATCTCAGGGAACCGCACTGGCGCTGTTGGTATCATAACTGTCTTTCAGAATCTTTTGAACAGGATCAGTAGTTACTTCCTCCAGATTACCTCGGTCTCTGTGTCTGGGATTGCAAGCGACTCGGTTACCTTGGGCTCAAAGATATGCCTGACAATTGTCTAGATCCGTGCTTGGGACCTGTGAGAAACCCTACCAACGACTTCTTTTCCCCCACTTGTATGAGATCGAGATGGCGGGCTGTATTCCTTCGAGAGTTGTTGAAATTTCCAGATGGGCGGTCGCGCCCACGGTCAAAGACTCTGGACAATCTCAAGGTAAAGTGGTACGCGACTCACCGCGTTTGAAGCACGAGCGGTCCTTCACAAGGAGAATCCCTGGCTGGGCACTTTTTTCTTGTTGTATGTAAACTGTTTGTCGTATCCGTTGCAGCTTCTATGGCTTTATTCAACTCATACTTGATTATCGGTAGCTGCTGCGATTGAAACCTTCGAACATTACCTGATCCCCGTCGATTGTCTGCTATGGTCATGTATGTGCCTTGTAGTCATTTGCCAGACTAGGAAGCCACGACATCTCTGCCTTGAGCATCCCCTGAGAATGGAGAATAGCAATATCAGGGAGTCGACGAGCATAGCAGCATCTTGGGTATATAGCGAATTTATATGAAAAGCAGTTCAGTTATCTGTCTCAAGGGCTGTTGGACCTCTGTGACTCCTTAGGAGTCCTCAAGATATCTACATTCCCGACGTTTCGATGAAAAAGGAAAACCTCACCCGGCAGGGAAAATATGGTTCATATAGTCACCTGGGTACAATCCCCATTTCTAACTACCTACTGGAAGCCCCCTCATTCCTGGAATTGAATTGATCTCGACTTGATTGATATATGTATGAGAGACCTTCGGTTCATTGTGATTTGAGCTACTCCATAACACGAGTCCTATCTGGAGGGACCCTCATCTCTGGGTTGAATCGATTCTTGGCTTGATGGATCAACATAAGTTCAATGCATTACTATCTGTGGTACTCCAGAGAAGTTGATTATGATGCTCTACAAAAACAGCCAGCCAGACCATCCTCGTTTCATGTCCGAGAAAGCCAAGTCCTAAAAGAAGCCACCCCGAAAATTTGCCATGCTCGTCATCAGGCCAAAATCACCTGAGCTAGTCACTATCGTTGCCGTGACCACGAGCCATCTGTTCGTCGAAGAAGCTGGACACGAAATCGCCCGCCTCCCCATCATCATCATCATCATCATCCCCCATCTTCAAATCGACCCCATCGGCAGTTGCAACGGTCGAAAAAGCCGCAGTAGTTATACCAACAGCACCACCAAGACCAACGGCGGTAGTCGCCTTGGCTTTGACAGGAGAACGCTTCTTGCCAACACCGGTAGCACGGAGAGCAGTAATGGCTGTCTTTTCGTCCTTTTCGGCTTTGACGATGCCCTTGCCGCTACGGTTGGCTTTCTTCGGAGTCTTCTTAGAAGGTAATTCGTCGGGGTCATCGAGACCTTCCTCGCCTTCGGCGGTGGCGTCGTCGCTGGGAGCACCGTTCTGGTACTTGATGTTCAAGCGGGAGAAGCGCTTTGAACTTTTGGATGAAGAGTTAGCATACAAGATCCATAGCGATGGCTGAGGTGTGGAGGTCTTACGCGGCTCCGACGCTGATAATGTTGCACTCTTCGGCGACTTTGGCGAAGTTGATTGATGACTATGTATCCTCAGGATTCTGTAGAGTAGTATATGTTTGGGGAAACGGAAAGACGCGACTTACTGGTCCCTGGGAGTTTCGAAGACAGGAAAGCAGGAAGACGATGTTTTGATCGTCGGTGGCGGATGCACGAGGAGCCATTTTGGTGGAGATCAAGAAGTTTTCGCCTGATTCAGCTGCGGTTTTTGTCGAGGAGGCTGTCTGACGCTTGGTTGTGAGTTAGAGAAGTGAGAAAGTCAAGAATCGATCGAGGTGGCTGACGGGATCCCGTATGAGGTGAGAGAAAGTGAGAAAGAAGACTTACTTTGCAGAATGAAAAAGATGGACGATCGACCTCCAAAAGGCCAAGTCTTGATTCTTTGAAAGAAAGCAGAACTGAAGGATTGCTTAGCGTTCGGGTTCACTTGACAAAAGAAGTGGAAATGTGTTTCAGAAGCCGGCGAAGTGAGAATAGATGGAATCAGGAGAGAGCATGGAGATCTGTCTCTCGTACTTGCCCAGTCTCTTGTCCAGCTCGTCGGGCAAACCCGTCTAGGGTTGGGGTCAAGTCTGACCGTCTACTGATTGTGCTTGGGATACCTGCCAGCTAGATGTTCAATCATTCAACACTGACTACGTAAAGCATGACTATGTAAGATTCAAGTGTCTCCTTTAAAGGCCAGGGATATCCGGATTTCCCCTCCAAATAAGTGCTAGCATTCATAGATGTTTGCTGTAAGGGCTGCTTGCAAGCCCCAGATGGTACATACACCTTTCTGTCAGCGAGGAGATGACTTTACTCTGGTAGGATATGCCTCGACAGAATTCAACGGAGCAAGCCGTCAGATTTTGCTGGATATCCTCCTTTGACACCCAGCAAACAAGATCCTTCCCAATCGACTGTGGCCAACCATTGGTGCAATTGGTACAGACACTCAGACAGACAGACAGTTCTCTCAGGGGTATTGATAGTCCTCCCTCCTCCTCTCCCCTCTTTTCTTCCTCTTCATCTTCTCTTTCTACCTGATCATCTTCTTACAACCCTCTCGATATCATACCCATCAGTCAGCAACCTCATCTCTCTTTGATCTCATCTCAAGGTATGAGCTGGTGTATTCATGTATCTTTTAGAGTGTCATCACAACTCTCTGACTGACTCTCATTTTCAAAGATCTCCATCGACCAAGATGCCTCCAAAGAAGTCTGTCGACAACGGCTCTGCCCCAGCGGACCCCAACAAGCCCGATGAAACTGCTTCCGTGTTCGCTATTGAGTGTCTCAAAGCTTTTGATAACAATGGTGTAGTGAGTTACATACCACCCAGTTTCCCCCTTACCCTTAGACCTTAGACGACGACTACTAAATGACAACTTGTTTCTCTGCAGCTCGACATGGGCGCCTTGTCCCGGGCCATGGGCCACACGAACATTAGATCAACCCGTAACGCGTTCGGGCGCTACAAGAAGCATTTTGGGTTTGGAAATATCCATATTAAGATGACGAGCGGCTCCGACGCCGTCACTGACGATGGTGCTGATGGTGGTACTCTCCCCCTTTGCTTGCAGTTTCTCTGCGCCTGCTTCGAAGGGTTGCTAACACTCAATTGTATTTCTCAACAGTCGCACTCAAGCCCAACACCGATGCCAACAAGGTTGTGAAGAAGCGTGGCCGTTCTAGCGCAAAGGCTTCACCTACCAAGAAGTCGGCTGCTATCGTTGACTCTAGCGACGACAACCAGGGCGCTGCTGATGTCAAGGCCGAGGCTTCGGACACTGACTGAGTCGATACTCGATATGTCTGAATGCGGCATAGCTATCATATCAGAACAACATTTTTCGATTGGGGGGGGGGCAGGAGATATCTATGTTTCTTCCATTTTATTGTCTCTGATTTGGATTGGTCAAGTTTATACACATTGGTGTTTTGGAGAATGCGTTGGGGAAAAGGAATGCATTAGATACATCATCAGACAATCAAGAAGGATCTCGTCCGAAGCTCTTTCTCATCCAGTGTTCCCGTATTTCGTCTATTTCGAATTGTTTTGACGTCGCGTGTATTCACTTCGCTGCCTAAGGCCTCAGGTCGAGGTAGACGCTAATCCTGTCTAGGAATAGCTTGATCTGTGCTTGTGTGTGCCTGAATGCTGGGGCAGCAATGTCGACTCCACCCTCTAATCAGCCAAGCTAACTGATCCAATGCTCTGCTGCCCAAACGACTCAACTTAGACGCCGGCAAAGCTCCTTTAAAATGTTTGAATTTGCCTGACCAGATTACTCAGACTTTTGTCTGGTTCCATTTTGACTCTTTCTTTTGGGCAGTTGATATTAGTTGTGAGCTCCATCACCATCCATGGCCGCAGAGGAACCCCAAGATAGCGCGGGGCCCTCATCTCCGCCGCCCCCGTTACCAGAAGGATGGTCAGTACGTTCCTACTAGGAAAAGCCTCTTTCTAAACTCATATATATCATAGGCTAGCACAATGGGAAGGCGTATCCCGCAAATGGTACTACGTCCAGCGCGCAACGGGCAAGTCGCAATGGGACATCCCCACGGAACCCGTCATATTAACTCCCTCCACAACACCCGGCTCAATCGGCGCTGGCCCAACGCAAGCACCTCGCGCCGGATCGCGGTCTCTTTCGCCGCAGACGTTGGCGGCTGAATCGCCAGACCTGAATGCTTCTTCCGCTTCCGCTTCCACTTCCACCAGGGGGATTTTCAGTGGTCTCTCTTCGTCTTCGGGGACGGCTACGGCGAGACCCAGTTTGTCCGTATGAATGTTATATATAAGTGGTTTTTCTTTGAGATGGAGGTGGCTGATGATTCTTGGTTTAGGGTATGCTTGGTTCGGGAGGGAACTCGGCGATTACGCAGATTGCGGATAGGGTTATTGGGAGGATTGCGAAAGATTTTGTGCCGGGGAAACATGGGAGTCAGTCGCCGTCGACTTCGCATGGAGGGTATGGGTCGGGGCATAATACGGTGCAGAATCAGGTTTGTATGGAGTCTTGCTATCTGGCCGGTGATATACTGACAGTGAGTGACAGGCTGGACACAATTCCTACGGCTATGCATCTACGGGTCAATCCGGCGCATACACGGGAAACGCACCACAATATCATCCTCAAGGACAAGCTGGTTCACAGCAGAATGAGTTCTCTCAACATGCACCTGCAAGTTCCTCAGCATATCCTCCGCAATATCATGCCGGTCAGCCCGCACCGCCTAATCAATATTCTATGAATTCTGGACAGCAGCAGCCGTGGCCGAATCAAAACTCCTTTCCTCAACATCCTCATCCAGCTTATCAGCAGCAGACAGAGCCATATGGGCAATCCGCAGGAAATATCCCGCCTCAACCTGAGTGGCAGTCTAGCGCACATCCGCCTGTACCTCATTCTACGAAACCGGGGAGTCAGCCACCTCAGCCTGACCCTCATAATCCATCTGCGATAACTCATGGTAATCCGGAACCGAGCAATGCCTATCAACCTCCTTACCAACAGCAAGTCCCTCATATGAACCAACAAGGACCGAATCCCTATGGACACGGCCAGTATCCTCATCAACAAGTCATGCATGGAAACCCAGGCGTGGGAGGGCCTATGCAGCCAGGACAACGACCACCTCAACAATACGCCGACAATTACCAGCAACATCCCTCCATTGCAAGCTCCCAACCACCATCTCAATATCATCCTAATAATGGAGCACCCGCGCCTCCACCAGGCATCTCGAAATTCCAGAATAATTCGCCAATACCACCGATGAATCCAGGACCGGCAGGTCACAATTTCCAGCCGCAACCGCCGCTAGGTCAGCTACTACAACACAATGATCTAACATCCCCACCAAACCAATATCCGTCAAACAATCCTCCTTCCCACAACCCGGCATACGCCGTAGAGCTGCCAGACAACCAAATGATGAACGTGCAAAACCGTCCGCCAAGCCAACAATACGGCCAACAGCAACAAACATACACACAGTCAGGTCTACCTCCAAAACCTCACCAGCAGCCACCGCCAAACTCCATGGGTATGGACGTCGGCCCCGGCCCTATGCCCATGCGCCATACGCCAACGGATCCATCGTTCGTCAGTGGACCGTGGACATCGCCGCCTGCAAACCCGAATCATCACTACCAGCCGACGAGGTATAACAATAATCCTGGCGGCTACTAGAGTGTCTCTACTATGTATTCTCTTCGTGTACTTTTGTTTAGTCGTGTGTGCCTACATGCTTTTGGCGGTCTTTTTATTTCTCGCTGTCTTTAGGTATACGACCATGATTGCTGGCGTTGGAATGTATTCTAATATCCAAGTAAGTAGATCTAGGGCTCGAAAATGTCTTTATACACAAATTGGAAGTCAACTACGTGTGATATGCGAATTCTTGAGCAGAGGTCTATATTCCAACTACCAATCACAATAGTCTATAAAGCTACCGTGTGGGACTAATATATCCATCACCAAAGCGGTGAACTCTCTTCCAGCGAAGAAAAAAATATTCTGCCACTTTAGTCCGTCCAGATTAAAAAAAGTTTAAAAAAGCTCACTCGACACCATACTTTTACAAATTCGCGTTCAAGGCGACAAACCACAATTGAAAAACAGACAATATGGCGTCCGTATACAAATCGATATCAAAAAAGAAACAAGAGCGCCTCGTCGCCGACGAAGTCTCCGAAGACGAGGATATGGATATGAACGATTTGATGGATGAGGAATTCAGCGACAGCGACGACGACGACGACGACGAAGAAGAACAGATTAAAGAGAATGGTGCGAACGGTCAACAAGCCGCTAAAAATGAAGGGTTTATGCCGAAGACGAGGGTATTGATGCTTACTTCCAGGGGTGTTACGCATCGGTACGTTTTTTTTTAACAATCTGAAGGACTAGGATGGTTGCTGACTGTTGTATTGGTATAGACACCGCTATTTGCTATCTGATCTCTCCGCTCTCCTGCCCCATACACACAAAGAGAATAAACTCGACACGAAAAAGAGTGGCGGATACAACATGCTCCTCAACTCTCTCGCCGAACTCCATTCTTGCAACGTCGTCTTCTTTCTCGAGGCCCGCAAGCGCGGTCAAGATTTGTATCTCTGGCTTTCTCGACCCCCTAACGGGCCCACGATCAAATTCTCCGTCACGAATTTGCATACCATGGGCGAAATGGGTACCGGGTTTGCAGGTAACTGTTTGAAAGGTGGTCGCGGCGTGGTCGTTTTTGACAAGTCGTTTGATGAAAAGGGTCCTGAAGCTGTGGGTCAGACTACCGGTACGGAATATCGCGGTCTTATCAGGGAGATGTTGCGCAAGGTGTTTTGTGTGCCTAAGCGTGGCGTCAAGGGTATGAAACCGTTCATTGATCGTATTATTGGCGTCTTTGGTGTCGACGGCAAGATTTGGATTCGAGTTTATGAGATCCGCGAGTCTGAGACCGCAAGCAAGAACAAGGATGACGAGAAAGCAGAGGGCAAAAAGGCAGCCAACAAGGGCGCAAAGACGGCTAGCGGGCCGGAAGTGTCGCTCGTCGAGATTGGCCCCCGTTTCGTTCTTACGCCTATCGTCATTCTGGAGGGTAGCTTTGGTGGTCCCGTCATCTACGAGAATAAGGAATACGTGAGCCCGAACCAAGTGCGTCGCGACATTCGTCTTGAGAAGGCTAGCCGTTATGCGCAAAGAAGGGATGTGCAGGCAGACCACGAAGTTAAGAAGTCATCTCTGGGACTTGGAAAGGAGGGCAGGAAAAGAGATGCTTTGGATACGAGGGAGGTGTTTGCTTGATGTCATTCATTGGCAGGTCTTTCGATTCGTGGAGATATCCTTGGGCACTTGCATTCTGTGCAGTCTTGCGACTGTACTGGTGGCGTTAGAGGAGTTGATTTATATACATAGGCACAAAAGTCGTTATTCTCTACACTTATTCTCTACATTCATCTAAATTGGAATAATATCTGGCTAAACATCGATGCGCTGGCTGCCGCTTACATAAACCCCAACCCCCAGACTTGGCGCGGCCGTATAAATATGTGAGCTGCCGCGTCCGATCCTCTTCTATTCTTTCTCTTCAACAACCACCAAGCTATGGCTGCTCACACAAACAACGGCCCTGCAAGCTTGCAGGTCCGTTCTATCCAGCATATCTGCTGCGACACCATGATTTGCTTTGATGACGGTACATCTGAATCCCCCAAGGCAGGGGTCAACTTTAAGTAGACCATTTGGCGCCACCGTTGACGGCTTCTGAACAAATTCGCGTGCGAGGAAGTCGTCGTTCCTTATTTTCTCATTTGAGATATCATTATTTGCTATCAGCTTCACCTCGAAAGAACATTGCAAACCATCTCGACACGTTCAGAAATTTTACAACTATATAGATCGCTTATCAGACCTGGTAAGCCTAACCCTATCATCTCCCGCATTCATCGCGTGCTAATCTTGTTTTTCAGAAAAATGATCATGAATTTACTAGACCTCCCTACGGAGCTCCTGCTCCAAATCTTCCGCTCCTGCAACTCCATCTCCGACGTTCTGCATCTAGCCTCCACCCACCGTCGTCTCCGTCACGTCTTTGCTTCTTCATCCCGAATCACCATTCTCATGAGCGTCGCGGACGCAGAGTTCGGCCCGATCCACGATATCATCCAGCTCATTACTCAAAATGGTAGTCAACCGGCGCACCTCATTCGAGCTGCTTCGCAATCAGATGCCTTGTTGCGACAGGTCGTTCGCATCGGCCGTATAGCGCAGAAATGGGAAACAATCTATCCGTTGAAGAAATGGAAAACAGACTATGAGAATCGACGATTGTTAACGGATGAAGAACGTTTCCGGCTTCGGCGCGCGATTTATCGGTTGTGGCTGTATAATCGTGCTTTTCATACGAGTCAGTATGATCGACTTTCGCGTCGTTTGCGGCATGTGGTTGTTGAGAGGGCGCAGTTGTTGCATAACTGGTCGACGTCGGAGTTGGCGGAGATTGAGGATGTGCGCATGGTGATACAGGATGTGGTGCAGAATCATATCTGTCCTAGCAACGGCAGCATTCAGCGCAAGTTCCACAAACGGTATCCAGAAAACACGAATCCGTTGTCTTTTAATATTCATTTAAATTACCGCCCGGAACGATCTAACTTATCCACGGGGTCTTACTTCAATCTTCTCGAGGATACTAATACTTCGAACTACAACTCATTATTTCACAACCACTACAACAGCAGCAACGCTTCGTCTTCATTGTCATCGGCATGGGGAAAGCCGTCCTCATCATCGACATTCGCTGCGAAGCTGCGGAATGACTTTTACCACGATCCCGGCCAGGAGGGTTGGGGTGACGAAATCCCACACTACTATGTAGTGCAGGATATGCTCAAACTGGACCCTGGGGAAGTGCTTTGGCTGCGAGATCATGCACCCTTGAAGGAGGATGTGGAGACTTATGTGCATTCGTTGGGTGACTGGTTCAGGAATAACGGCGAGACCTTCGTTGATACTTTGTTGTGGGTTATGAATGAGCGCGGAGAGGATGCGGAGGGGTTGAAGATGGCTGTTGAGGATTGCGAGATGGGTATTGCGGTATAGTCATGGCTGTTGGTGGGAAGCAAGATAGTAGAATCTTGACTTCTGGCCATTCTTCTAATCCAGTGATACCTGTCACATGGCCCCAACACCAGTAATGCGTACAAATGCTCTATACAAATCATTTTGCACCTCCTCCAGCTCCAGAGCTCTTCCACGCCGTAGTTCGTTCTGTATACATACCACTAATTACCCGCCTCCCCATAAGTCCCTTTGCACCCTCACACCATCCCGCAAGGCCACTTCGACAATACATATCTTGTCACCCGAGACTGAGCCGGATGGACAACTGCCACTAATAGCTTAAATCAGATGCCAACGAATCCTGGGATGGCTCTCGGGGATCTTTGTCGATAAGATAAGACGAATCCGGGGGGAGCACGTGATATCCCCGGAGTTATCAGCATCTCCGCTCGGCCCGCTTCCTCTCATACACACACACTCTCTCAGTCATACCACTCACTCACTATATACTACAAGTTGGTCTAGGGTCTTTCTGCTGCTGCATCAAGAGATTAATCCAATATCATCCATAAAGCCCACCTTCAAAAGATCACGCCCATAGCGCTCAACATGAGGAGGCCGCCCGCGCGGTTTCCCCGCATTACGTCCAACATCGGCGGTCCACAGCGATCATACCTCCACGACCACAGCTTACGACGCCTTCAAACTTCTCCCTTACACCACTACCGCAGATCCTTCACATCTTTTAACTCTTCCCTATCATCCTCCCATTTCAATCGCTCCGATTTCACCAGTCAACCTTTCACTGGAAGCTATGAAGCCGGCCTTCCGACTTCCGGACCCTTGGGCTCCGCACCTGCCTTTGGAGCTCCGAGGTTGACGCCCCGGATGCTGAAGCAGTATCTCGATCAATTCGTCGTTGGGCAGGAACGCGCGAAGAAGATACTGAGTGTGGCGGTGTATAATCACTATCAACGCATAATGGAGCTGCAGAGGCAGGAAGAGGCTGCGGCGGAGATGATGGCGCAGAGGGAGAGGAGGGCGGCGATGGAAGCTCATCCTTTAAACAGTATGTTTCGAGTATTCTTGAAATAGATGAACAGACTGAATTGACTTGTACAGATGAGTTTGCAGGCCATCGAACTATTAACCATGAACCGCCAACGCAAGATACAATCGAAAGTCGACTCGGTCGCTCATCCTCCTTTACCGAAACTTCCTCTACACAGCTCGAAAAGTCTAATGTACTATTACTTGGACCGTCCGGTGTGGGAAAAACATTGATGGCTAAAACGCTGGCTCGGGTGCTGGACGTTCCGTTCAGCATGTCAGACTGCACTCCATTCACTCAGGCCGGTTACATTGGAGAAGACGCTGATGTATGCGTACATCGACTACTCGCTGCTGCCAATTATGACGTGGAAAAGGCTGAAAGAGGGATTATATGTCTCGATGAGCTTGACAAGATTGCGACTGCACGCGTCAGTCATGGTAAAGATGTTAGCGGAGAGGGTGTACAGCAAGCTCTACTGAAGATTGTCGAGGGAACTACCATACAAGTACAGGCGAAACCTGAGAAGAACAGCTCTCGACCTGCCGGGGGAGCTCCGGGATCATTTCCACCCGGTGCGGCCCCGGGCTCTGGATTTAATTCTTCCTCAACGGCATCCGGCCCTCCACCACAAAAGGGCGAAATTTACAATGTGCGAACTGACAATATACTCTTCATATTCTCAGGCGCCTTTGTCGGGCTCAACAAGATAATTATGGATCGTATTTCGAAATCATCGATGGGATTCGGACAGCCAGTCAGGGCATCTACCACTTCCTCCGGCAACAGCGCTTCCTCAAGCGATGCATCCAACCAACCTATCCCTATCGCTCCAGGCTCTGAAGAAGAAGCTCTATACAAAAAACATTTACCATTCTTCACCTCAGCAACGCCTCCCACATCACAAGAAGAACCCGTATACTTCAACCCACTAGACCTTTCAACACCCTCAGATCTACAAAAATTCGGCTTCATCCCCGAACTCGTCGGCCGTATACCAATCACAACCGCACTTTCCTCCCTCAGCCACTCCCTCCTCCTCCGAATCCTCACCGAACCCCGCAACTCCCTCATAACTCAATACGAAACCCTCTTCGACCTCTCCGGCATAAAACTAAGCTTCACCACTCCCGCCCTCCATAAAATCGCCTCCAACGCCCTGACCATGGGTACAGGCGCCCGCGCGCTGCGCACAGAACTCGAAACTATCCTCTCGGACGCAATGTTCGAAACACCCGGCTCATCCGTGAAATTCGTGCTAGTCACCGAGAACGTAGCAGACCGACAAGAGAAACCAATCTATTTCGGCCGGGGCCAGGGAAGTAAATTCCATTCCATGATTGCCGCTGAGGAGAGTGATTGGGAGAATAAGATGCAGAAAGATAAGAAGCCGCGAACTTCTTCCAATAATAATGGAAATGGTGGGAATAAGTCTGGAAGTAAGGTGTTGAGTTTTGCGGATTATAGGAATCGGGCTTATACGGCTGGTGGTTAGGGGATATATATAGGGTTTATTATCATTATTTGGGTAGGGTTTTGGCAATATCTGTTGTAACCGTACGAATCATATATATGAGGAATTGTACATTGATAGGTTTGAAGCCACCACTGCGTAGACTTGCCCACGATACTGGGCATGTTGAGCGGTATATATCATTCAGTAAATGGGTGAGGATATCAATAAATTTCACATCAACTACCAACTTGCAATCTAAAGTCTAACTACGCCGCCCATCTAGCATTTGGATCCAATAGCGTCTTCATCTCCTGCACAACGTCGTACGGCGGATCATTCTTCGCCACAAACATATTATTCTCCAGCAACGCCTCGTGGAATGCAACCGTCGCAACAGCCCGTCTCTTCTTCAACTTCTTCGCATAGCCATCGAACACCTCCTTCGGGATCGTCGCAAACAAGTACTTGGGGTGCACACCAATCACTTGACCACCCTTTTGACCGAAGCCAAACGAGGTCAACGAAAAGGCATTGATACCGGTGGTCTGAATGTTCTCGTTCAAGAATGTGACGTGATCAAACTTCTCAAACTCTGGGTCCAGGTTATCCAGATTTCGGTTACCGGGCACGAGGCCGGTGCTCATCATCTGCAGAGCGCCGTTGAGCATCCAGGAGCTTGCAGGACCCTTGGGGTGGCCCGTGACGCTCTTCTGGAACACGCCGAGGGTACGACTTCCCTTGGTGCGGCCGAGATGAGAAAGCTGGCTTTGAATGATTGTGCATTCGTTCTTCTCGTTCAGGACGGTCGAGGTTCCATGGAAGGAAGCTACGGTCACATCATCGACGGTGAGACCCCAGGTTGCCAGCGCTCCCTTGATGGGCGAGATCTCTGGGTGGTTACGCCAGAAATGGTTACCAAAAGAGGCGAGCATGTCTTGTTCCTGCATCTGGAATTTGAGGTCGATCTGCTTGAGCATGTATGCCCGATATTCGGATGCGTTGAAGTGAACATCCTTGGCCATGAGATGCTGAATCGTGTCTTCAAGATTACTGAGCTCGATCTCTTTGAAGTTTTTGATTTGTTGTCGTCGGATGTCGATTTGTCGCCGACGATATTCAATATCAAGAAGTGGCGATGGGAACCCTGCTGTTGATTCTCTTGCATTGGATAGGACACCCTTGCCCGGTGCAGGGACAGAGCGGCCGACTTTGTCGCTTGAGATACCGGTGAAGGCGACGATACCATAGATCGGCAAGCCCATTTCAACTGCAAGCTTTGCGGTGCAAGCAATATGGAAACCGGCACCGTGGGATTCCATGAATCCCTTTCTCGAAGATGCTGCAGGTCGTGACATTTCCTTGGGATCTCGGCCAGCCTCAGCCTCCGTCTCGGCGTTACTGGTTGCCTTCATGTTCGAAAACTCCAAAGACGTGTATTCTGAGAACTCGTCAACGCTACCCACAAAACACATCTTTGCCTTGCCTTGAAGAATAAGGTCATAGGCTGTGTCCAGGGATTCCACGGAAGTTGCACAGGCTCCCACAGATGTCTTGTTCGGTCCACTGGATGAGAGTAAGAGCATGTTCACCCAAGCTCCGATCGTGTTCAAGAAAGTCTCTTGCAGGATATCGTTCTGTACAGGCTTGTCTTGCAACCGGTCCCGGTACATTTTCTCCGAAGAGGCTGTTCCACCCAAACCACTTCCGAAGCAATTGCCAAGTTCGGAGACGTGGATGTACTTGTAGATCTCGTAAGGGTCCGTGATACCAGCTGAAAGGAGACCTTCGACAACTGTTACGAGTGTGTATAAAGTGACTGGATCGACCTGGTTGATAATATCGTCCGGAATACCATACGTCCGCGGGTCCCATCCCGTAGGAATCTGTGCGGCGACGTTGTTCCTGAACTTCACGGCTTTGGGGACATGGATCACTGCGCCCTTTTTCATGACCACACTGTAAGAGTCAGGGTCGGCGCTTGAGAAGATCTCAACCTTGTCTCCATGTTCTCTCTGGAAGCTGAGTGCGGTTTCCTTGGACGTTTCGAACGGTGCAAGATCTTCCTGTACGACAATTTCTTGGGTCATCTTTTTCTTGTCGGGGTTATACTTGTCGAAAAGAGTGGGCTCAATCAGCCGGACACCTGAATGATCACGAATGTATGTTTCGTAACGCTTCTTCACATCACATTCCTCAACTGGCTCTTTGGTCTTGACATCAATCCATCCGGCTGGCTTGTTACCGGAGCCCTTGGAGAATTTGATGAGTCCCATGATCCAAGCCATTTCCGTGCATCCTTCGAGCGAGAGTTCGTCATACACTTCAATCTCCCAGCGAGTACGAGAGTTTCCGCAAGGGCCTAGCTCTGAAAAGCCTACAATCACAACAGTGTGTTCAAGCGAGACCATGGAGTCCATCTTGGCGCGGAGAGGTTGGATCTCCGTTTCATAGTTGGGCAAGGCTGGGAACCCGATCTCGATGTTGGGACGTTCTTTCATCGCATCGGACTCTTTGGCTTTTGGATCAGTTCCGCTGTCAAGCGCTGCTTCCGCCGCGACAGCTCTGCGAATCTCGCTCAGACTCTTGATGTTACCCTGAATCACATTCAACTGATCTGGGAAGTCTGGAACTGCATCAAGACCACCGCTGAAATCGGCGTACAGTGGCTCTTCTTGACAGAACTCGATCAAAGGACGATTCAACAACGCGAGAATGCAGACGGCCATCTCTGCTCGGGAAAATGTCTTGATACCAAGTTTCTCAACGTCCTCGGACACGATATCGTTCTGGTGCATCAAGCCAGTGCCGCGAGTCCAACCGATCGAAGTACCGCAGATGGAGATATAATCACCCCAATCTTCAGAATGCCATTTGGCAAACAGACTTTCAAGTGCCATCTTTGACTCGGAATATAGACCATCGCCACCAAAGATACCGTGGTTGGGTGACAGAGGAAGCAAAGCATGAGTAGGTCGTGATCTGTACCCTGCAGCCTCCTTGTGTCTCTTGACAGCACCGAGAAGTCGAATAACATTCGTCAACATGATGCGCTGCGCCAACTCGCTCTTGGAGTCAATCTCGTCGATCTGTCGCCCATTCACAGAAATTGCGGCGAATGGGATGATGACATCGAGATCCCAACCGAGCTTGCTGTAAATATGAGCAACTAGAGCTTCGATATCCTGCTGACTACCTCCGTTGAATGGAACCAAAACCAGTTTAGAGCCTTTGGACCCGCGAGCCTGATAGATCTTCTGGTACTTGCGGGCTGTGTTGGATGAAAAGCCGCTTGTCGTGACGATGACTTGTGCACCACCAGTGAGAAGACCTTTCAGGAGCTCTTCACCAATGGAATTCGTTCCAGCTCCAGTAAGGAGAACCGTTTTTTTGGAGAATGAAAGACCTGTGCTTGAGATTTGATTGAGGGCCTTGTTGTACAGTGAGGTGGTTTTGGAATCGAATGTCCATCCTTTGTTGTCCTTGCGCTTGATGTGCGGAAGACGAGTTGAATCACCAAAATACGTTTCTGATCCATCTTCACCTCTCGGAACCTCGGAGTATTTGATGTTGCCTACCTCGTCGATGGTCGTTCGAGGGCCAAGGAAGTTTGTGGTGCTCTTGAAAAATGGAATAGATCCAAGTGACTCTGTCACAGCCTTGAGAAGTAGCTCATAAAAGGCCTTTTGGTTTTCATCGGAGCATTGAGTCAACAGGTATTTGATTGTCTCTGCCAATCGGGCGCTTGATCTGTTACCCAGCCGGTAAGTAAGATCATTGATCAAATCCTTGTCGACTTTCAACGTTCCTCGGCTGATGTCGTAGAAAGTAGCAGTGAGGTCTTGCAATGCCCAAGTCCAGTATGAGTAGTATTCTCTAAGCTTTTTCGCATCGAAGACTGGGGTGATACCATTGGCATAGGCCTCGCCATGTTCAGCTATCCACAAATCCAACTGCTTCTGAAGCTCCAACATGGCGCTTTCCGAGTTCTCGGCTGACTTGCCATCGGCATGGAGATCAACATTAAGAAATGAGGCATAAGCTCTGAGTTTCTGTGCTGCCAGCTCCTCCTGGCGCTTGACAACGTTGTTCAAGGCTTCCGGATTGACCTGGACAGCAGCTACCTGCTCCGTTGGCCCCTCGTTCATCGCCAATCCAGCGGCTTGCGCGTACTCTTTGACCAATGAATCAAGATAGGTCTGAGTCTCCTTTTGGTCCTGAAGTCGGCTTTTAGGAGGCGAGGCGATCGTAGATAGAAGCACGGCATCTTGGCGGCCAGCTTGGAAGCCCCAGCGATCCTCAAGGTACTTCCTGACCTTGGTCATATTGAAATCTCCCGGCATCGATGTACCGATAACACGAGTTACAAGGCTATTTGTCGTCTTGCCCAGCCTTCTTTGAGCATTGGCGGCTGAAAGGGTTTCTCCCAGTTCGGTCAAACTGAGTTCTTCGGATCTTTCAGGGAGGTTGCTGAATTCACTAAGGAGATCTCCGACAATTTCGTTCTCCAAAGTTGAACGACCTATAAATCTTCACATTAGTCCGATTCTCCGGGGATTTCATTTCGATGAATCACATACCTCCAACGAGCGCTTTGATATTACTGCTAAGCGAAATGTCCGCAGTGGACTTTTTCAACTTTTGAGCAATAATAGTGAGAATTATATCTTCTGCTTTTGCTGGAACATCCTCAGCCGATGCAATAGATTTAGCACCGGCTCCACTCGATCCGGTCGAGGGCGCAGATGGCTGGGGTGTTGTTGGAGCAGATGTGGGCGCCGGAGCCTGAGCAGCAGCAGGTGTTGTATCGGCTTTGGGGGGAGGAGCTTGTTTCGGGATCTCTGCGGCCTCTGCATTGGCGTAGTAGATGTCGCTCTCTGTTGTTTTGAGATTGAGGAGCTGCCTTTGAATTGATAGGGCAGTGTCGTGGTCTTTATATTTTGTTTCGATGGTTTGTTTGGCCAGCCCGGTGAGTGTGTTTGAGGGACCGATCTCGACGAATCGCTCGATCTTCTCGTCCCCGAGAAGGGCATCTTGTGTTTCGATCCTTTATCATCGTCTGTCAATATGCGGACTTGAGGTATACAAAGCGATGTACATGTGTGAACATATGACATGACCGAGACCGTCTAGTGGTGGGAATGATTGGAAGCTTACCATTGTACAGGATATGCGAATTGATGACTGTCCGGAAGAATAAATATTAGCACTTGTTCTTGTATGCTTTCATCCTCTTGTACACGACATTTACAGCTCGCCGAAACGAGATCGTCCGGTCCAGAGTGTAGATTTCCAGAGGTATAACACTTACGCTAAGAGTTCCAATACTAATGTGTAAGTGCGCGACCTTTCATCGTCTGAGACCACCGTCACCGTCATCTTGAGAGCGAAGGTGTGTCTGAAACGAAGGTTGCGGTGCGCTTGCGCTCGATAATTGTTGTGAGCGATTTGAGGTTGTAGTATCAAGACTTCAAGAGATAGGAAAAATAGTGTAAAAACAGGAGTCGTGCTTGCGTATAAAGTATCTCAGGTATGTTTACACAAGAAGATATCGAGTGCCACTACTCTCGAAGATTATTCCTTGGAGGGCAATTGCGACGACAATATCGCCAAACATCCTCAGATAATAATCGGTTTATTACGATATTCCTCAGCCACCAGGACTGTCAAGATTACCAACGATCGCATCAATCTTAGCAAATCTACAGCTGCAAAGTTACATACACATATGGGGGCCTAAGCTTACAGTACGGTTAAATCAACGGCAAGCTTCTAGAATAACGAAGCTTAGTATGTCCTGGGCCACCGGAAGCTTGTTTCCTGCGTACAGTCAGCTAGCCCTAAATTACTAAGAAAGTATAGAGGCACAGCCCTCAAGCAAGCGGCTCACCAAAACGCTTACTGGGGGCCAACGTAAAACGTGCATAAAATGCTGAATAAGCCCTTGATTAGGGAAAGTGGTCATTAATTCGTCGTCAGAAACGTGCCTCCAGCGTCGAAGCTGCCACGAGTGATTCTGATATGGTAACGTAGTCAGCCAGATTACACGTAGGTAACTGCGAACATCGGAACCATCGTGTTTCTACTCGTGGATCCCATGTCAGCTTAGTAGGGCCCCGGTACGACACTGCAGCGAAAGCTGTACAGTATCATTGTAAAGGCAACTTAGGGCACAGAGATAAGGGCTATCTGGATTTGGTCCCTGTAGTTGTACACCATCAAAAACCCTGTGCCATACTTGAAAAACTGTGGAAACAGAACTCATATCCTTTTTATGATTTAGTCTCATAACACACGTATGTACCTCACATAATATCGTACATATGGTGTCAAATCGCGACTTACCCCCTCCACGCCGTTCTGATCTCGAGGTCTTGTTTGACAAGAACCGCAAGCAGCACATCATGCACCGCCAGATCGCCTCTCCCACCCCGGAGACCCTGGCGGCTCTCGGATCCGGCTATGACATTCTCACACCCCCTTCCGACCTCTCCATGACCGATTCACCTCCAGATCTCTCCCCTTCAGAATCGTCCCAGGACGAGGATGAGAACCTCATTCCTTCTTTGGTCCTCCCGCTAGAGGACTCCAAAATCATCCCCTCAGATCTCTATAACTTGGCATCTGTGATGAGGGATCGATTCTTCCAACATATCGGCATGCCGACCGCCGCCAGTGACGAAACATTACCCCAGGAGTCCTTGGTAGAGCTTATCACAGACTTTCTGGACTTCAAGTCAAAGCTTCTGCTTAATTGGCCGGGTGCTGATAGGACGTCCAGGCAAAGACTTCTCAGAGCCCTGCTTGACCACCTCGAGCGTAACGTCCTCACAGATGATATCCACACTATTGCGGCGAGGTCTTCTGAGGACATCGAGCGACCTGCTAAAACCATTCGATCATACTACGCTGCCTGCCATGCAGCGGGTCGCCCCCTACCCCAGCGGCAGTCTGCCCTGCAGAATTCTGTTTCGGCTGGCGACTCCAAGTTATACGCCGTTCTCGGTGGCCAAGGAATTACGACTGCTTACTTGGATGAACTGCGCGACATCTATACCACATATCACAGTTTCTTGGTAGATTACGTTGAGACCATGGGAGAATTCTTAAAGTCTTTCTCATCCCAGTCAGATGTGTCTCAATATTATCCAGACGGTTTGGATATCGTCAAATGGCTGCGACACCCCGAAACAACTCCAGATGTAAGCTATCTTGCTTCATCCCGAGTCAGCTTTCCTATTATTGGAGTCCTCCAACTCGCACAATATATGGTTAGCGTAAAAGTTTTGGGTCAAACTCCCTCGACTTTCCTTCAGAGCCTCAGCGGCATAGCCGGCCATTCTCAGGGGTTGGTAGTCGCTACGGTCATTGCTGGCGCTACCTCCTGGGCTTCTTTTGTCGACTTGAGTCGCTCAGCAGTCGAGATCCTGTTCTCGATTGGTTTTATCAGCCAGCAGGTCTATCCCGAGACATCACCAGACCCGAAGGTTGTCTCCGATTCTGTTGCCAATGATGAAGGTGTCCCGTCTTCTATGCTTAGCATTCGTGGCATTTCTGAATCTCAAGTCCAGGAGCACGTCGATGTCTCCAACAAATATCTTCCCGAGGACCGCAAGATCTCGATCGCTCTGGCAAACGGTCCACGTAACTTCGTGGTTGCTGGACCTGCTACATCCTTGTGTGGTCTCAACGCACGACTTAGGCGATTTAAAGTGTCCGCTGACGTTGACCAGAATCGCATACCTTTCAAGGAGCGAAAGGCAACACTCACAAACCACTTCCTCCCTATAAGCGTGCCTTTCCACACCAACTACCTTATACCTGCAATTCCCATCTTGAGAAAACGCCTCGGCCATATATGCATACCGGGCAACAGCCTGCGAATTCCGGTATACGACACAAACACCGGCGCAGACCTTAGCTCTTTGGGTGGTGAGAATCTGCTTGATAAGCTAGTATACCAGATTACAGTCGCTCCTGTTCGCTGGCTCAAGTGTTCAACCTTGCCTTCAGCAACTCATATCGTTGACTTTGGCCCTGGAGGCAGTTCCGGTATTGGCGTCGTTACTAGCAACAACAAGCAAGGCACTGGTGTTCGTGTTATCATGGCAGGTGCTTTGGCTGGAAAATCCTCAGACGTGGGTTACAAGGCCGAACTCTTCAGCAGGAACAAACACTCCGTTGTGAAGCACAAGGATTGGGCAAGCCGTTTTTCGCCAAAGCTGATTCGGACGGCCGATGGTCAAGTTCACATCAAGACCAGAATGAGTAAACTCTTGCACATGCCACCCATCATGGTTGCTGGTATGACTCCCACCACTGTGTCGTGGCGATTCGTTTCAGCCACCCTCAATGCTGGATATCACATTGAGTTGGCTGGTGGAGGCTACCGTAACGAAGCCGACATGACGGTCGCCATCAACAACATCCAGGCCTCGATTCCACCTGGACGAGGAGTTACTGTCAACATTATCTATGTTGACCCTCGTGCAGTAGCATGGCAAATCCCATTCTTGGAGAAACTCCATACGGAAGGAACTCCAATTGATGGCCTGACTATCGGCGCTGGAGTGCCATCCGTCGAAATTGCTCAGAAGTACATCAGCGACCTTGGATTGAAACATATTGCATTCAAGCCCAGTTCAATCAAGACAATCAAGCATGTCATCGGCATCGCGAAAGCAAACCCTACCTTCCCCATCATTCTACAGTGGACTGGTGGCCGAGCCGGAGGTCACCATTCTTTTGAAGACTTCCACTCACCAATTCTGGAAGTCTATGGCCAGATTCGTGACTGCGAAAATATTGTTCTTGTCGCCGGCAGTGGCTTCGGCTCAGCTGTTGATGCTTATCCATACTTTACTGGAGCATGGTCCAAAGCTTTCGGTTATCCCCCAATGCCATTCGACGGTGTGTTGCTCGGCAGCCGCGTGATGACTGCAAAGGAAGCCGCCACGAGCGTTGGAGCCAAACAGAAGATCGTTGAGACTGACGGTCTTACTGATAGCCAATGGGAAAAGACAATGAAAGGCGCTGCAGGAGGCGTTATTACTGTCATCTCCGAGATGGGAGAGCCAATCCACGTTCTTGCCACTCGCGGTATGAAATTTTGGACTGAAATGGACACGTTCTTCAAAATGGGCAAGGACCAGATGCTTGCTGAGCTTCAAAAGAAGAGTAGCTACATCATCAAAAAGCTCAACGACGACTTCCAAAAGCCTTGGTTTGGCAAGAATTCGGATAGTGAAGCTGTGCAGCTGAAGGAGATGACTTATCACGAAGTGCTTCTCCGAATGGTCGAGCTGATGTTCATCAGTGCCAGGGGTGTATGGATTGATAAGTCATTGCAGACCATGACAGGTGACTTTATTCGTCGGGTTGAAGAACGATTCGCAACCAAGACCAGCAGTGGATTCGTTCTTTCAGACTATGCCGACCTCGACTCTCCTCAAGTGGTGCTGGACACCCTTGCAAAGACTTACCCCGATATCCAAGACCAGATCATCACTCCAATGGATATTCAGTTCTTTTTGTCACTTTGTCTGCGTCCAGGCAAGAAACCAGTTCCGTTCGTTCCAATTCTCGATGAGCATCTGTCTTTCTATTTCAAGAAAGATTCTCTGTGGCAGTCGGAAAACCTTTGGGCTGTTGTTGGTAATGATGCAGACCGTACACAGATCTTGCATGGACCGGTAGCAGCTCAACACTCGACTAAATACGACGAGCCTGTCCAGGAGATCCTCGATGGCATCAAGAATGGTCTAGTCTCTTCATTGCTCAAAGATGCTTACAGTGGCGAGACTAGGAATGTTCCACTTAAAAATTCTCTATTGGAAATCCCGCCAGCAGCCCCTTCGTCTGATTTCGAAGGCATTGTGTCTATTACTGAATCTCCGGAGTCAGTCGTCTACGAAGTCTGTTCGGCAGGTGATGATCTACCTTCACCAAGCTCGTGGTTCAGTTTGATTGCAGGTGATCAATACACATGGCGTTATGCACTCTTCAGTTCAGAGACCGTCATCTCTGGTACAAAACGGTTACCAAACCCTATTCGCAGAGTCTGCACCCCTCACAGCGGCCTTCGTGTCACTGTTGAAAACCCTAGCGAGCCATCAAGAATGACCATCACCATTCAAGCCGCATCCGAATTGGAAGCAACTGGTGCTATGGTGAAGGTTAGGTCTCAGGGCAACCATAACATCGTTGTCGATTGCATATTGAGTCCAACAACTACTCATGTATCGCCAAATTTGCGTCTATCGTACTCATACCACCCTGATGCGGTCTACGCACCTATCCGGGAGATTTCAGATGGCTTGATTGATGAGGTTTCTGAGTTCTACCGAAGTCTCTGGTTTGGCAGTCAACAACTCGACTTTGATGCGCAACCTACGCAAGATTTTTCGGGAGAGACCATCACCATTACTCGGGAGGCAATCAGCTCCTTTCTTCAAGCCACCGGCAGCAGTTCCGAAACATACCTTAGCCGCGCTAACCAAGAACTCCCTGCACCATTGGACTTTAGCATTGTCATTGCTTGGAAAGCTCTCCTCAAACCAATTTTCTTGAGACAAATTGGCGGTAACATCCTCAAGCTTGTTCACCTCTCCAACAAGTTCAACCGTGTCGATGGAGCAGTTACCTTGAGGGCTGGTGACACCGTTTCGACTTCTTCTCGCATCACAGCAGTTCGCATTCAGGAAGCTGGCAAAGCGGTTGAGGTGCTTGCAGTCATTACCAAGGATGGTCGACCTGTGATGGAAGTTGTCTCGTCATTCTTGTATCGTGGAAAATACACTGATTTTGAGACAACTTTCGAACGCAAAGCTGAAGCTCCTATGAAAGTTCAGTTGAGCTCACGAAAGGACGTTGCAATCCTCAGATCCAAAGCTTGGTTCCAATTCACCAAGCCGGACTCTGAACTCTTGGGCAAGACCTTGGTTTTCCGCCTTGAAACCAGGACGCAAGTCAAGACTACCGAGACTTCCGGTACTGTTTTTGAGAAGTATGGTTCAGATGGTGAAAGCCCAGTTGCTTCAATCAACTATACTACAACATACTCAAGCAACCCAATCTTGCGCTATCTCAACACGCATGGTCAAGAAGTCGAAGGTCCCATTTCGCTCCAAAACGCCATCCCGATTCATGGTGCCAGTCCAATCGAACTCAAAAGGCCAATGTCTAGCGCTGCGTATGCAAAGGTCTCTGGAGATTTTAATCCTATCCACGTGTCCAACACCTTCGCCATGTTGGCTGGTTTGCCAGGTCCAATCGTTCATGGTATGCATACAAGCTCTGCTATTGGATCGCTGCTTGAAACTTGGACCGCCAAGGGCAACCTAGGCGCAGTGCGCAGCTTTGAAGCTTCATTCGTCGGCATGGTTCTTCCAGAGGATGATGTGGAAGTCGAGTTTTGGCATACGGCTATGAACAAGGGCCGTAAAGTGATCAAGATCACCGCCAAAAAGACAGGGAGTGGTGAGATGGTGCTGAAGGGTGAAGCTGAGGTGGAGCAGCAAAAGTCTGCCTACTTGTTTACTGGTCAGGGCTCACAGGAGCAGAACATGGGCATGGATCTTTATGCTAGTAGCCCAGTTGCTCGCGCTGTGTGGGATATTGCTGACAAGTTTTATTCAAAGACTTATGGTACGCTCTCTATTCTTACAAACGTTGTACAGTTATTAATACCTCTACTAGGGTTTGAGATCACAAAGATCGTCAGAGAGAACCCCAAAGAATTGACAATTCACTTTGGAGGTGTCAATGGCAGACGCATTCGACAGAACTACCTTGCCTTGACTCTTCAGACTACTGGTGATGACGGTCAGCCAACCTTGGAGAAAGTATTCAAGGACATTGACGAAGACACAGAGTCCTACACTTTCCGCTCGCCAAAGGGTGTTCTCTTTGCAACTCAGTTCACGCAAGCAGCTATTACTCTAGTGGAACTTGCACGCTATAAGGATATGGAATCACGAGGTCTTATTCCCGAAACTTGCAACTTTGCGGGTCATTCTCTTGGAGAGTATCCCGCCCTTGCAGCATTCACACAATTCATGTCCATTGAACAGCTAGTGGCAGTCTGTTTCTACCGTGGTATGGCCATGCAAGTTACCGTCAAACGTGACGAGAACGGCGCTTCAGACTACTCCTTGTGTGCTGTCAACCCGAGTCGTGTTTCGAAGGCTTTCAACGAAAACATGCTACGCTTCATTACAAAGACTATTGCACAAGAGACTGGATGGCTTCTGGAGATTGTGAACTTCAACATCTCGAACAGGCAATATGTTTGTGCAGGAGAGCTCATTGCACTCGATAGCCTGAGGAAGATCCTTGACTGCATCACGAAAGGATTGAAAGTGGAATGGATCAACCGACCCGGAAGTGGCGCAGATGATGAGGCCCAATTCACGGCCACTCTCCGCTCTATCATCCAGGAGGCCCAACCACGGGGAACAGTCATTGAGTTGAAACGAGGCACGGGATACACGCCCCTGGAAGGCATTGACGTGCCATTCCACTCCACCTACCTTCGCCCTGGCGTTGACACATTCAGACAATTCCTGGCCTTCAAGATTGATCCGTCGAATATTGATGTGAAGAAGCTTGTCAATAAGTGGATACCTAACCTCACGGGCAAGCCATTTAAGAATGACCGGAAGTACTTTGAATATGTTTACAACCTTACTGGCTCTGTGGCTATTCAGACCTTATTGAAAGACTGGAGGGAAGTAGATTTAGTTGTGTAGTATATTCTTAGCATTACATATATAGAGTGAATCAAATTCTTGATCAATTTTCCAATACTTTATTTTATCTATCTCGACATCTTGGAGAAGGACTATTATTGACCCTTCAAATTTTGAACAAACTTCTCATGAAGAGATGAACATACAGAAGAATTGGCGGTCCATCTATGACGAGCAGCCTGTTCCTTCGGTATGGCTTGCTATTCGTACGAATTGTTCCAATTCCTTGCATTAAGCCATGTGCACGGCCGAAATTGCTGCTGTTAGCGGTACTACCAGTGCACGACATGGCCAATAACATCCGAGAGTGGCAGCAGAAGCTGAGTAAAGCTCAATCCGGATTGGGGATTTGCAGGAAGCGATTTGGGAAAAGGATCAGTATTCTACGGATTAGTGTTACGTGATGTTGTACCTAGCATTGTGCTCTTGCATTATCGTATCCCTGCAATTGGGGGAGAGAGATAGCACGTTTCGAGCTATTCCTAGAGGCTTGCCATGTGTAAAATTACCCTCTTGCATTGTCAAACCCCTGCATTCGACGGAGCAATAGAATCTCCCGAGTACATACCTATCTCGGGACGGATCAAATCCCGCTCATAACGATCAGACAGGTCTCAACGCAGATCTACACAAGTCTACGCCGCCGGGAGTTTAATCCTGTCATATGCATAGACGCATAGATTTCACGTGTATCAGGTTACCAGCCAACCATAAAACCAACCCATAGCATGATCCTCGTATTGCACTAAGTTAGGGCTAAACAGAGTGACCGGAAAAGACAATTTTCATAGTTACTTTACGCTCGGTTCCGGCGATCAGCCGGAAAGCCTCCATACTAACCCTCGTCTAATAGGCTTGAAACCAGTCTCATAGGCTTAAAATACGCCGGCGGCCGCATATGCATGGGCGGTATTCATGGCCCCCAGTAAGCTTAATTTTGTGGATTCGTATCTAAGCGTCTGACTTTCTCTGGCTGGTGTCGAGTATGTACTTCATTACTAGTTCTTACAGCAACGTTGATACAGCTAAATTTGAACTACACTTACTAAGCCTAGATAGTGTATAAGAACCTCGTAATTGAAGATGTGTGCGGCTTGAGGTCTTAGCGCTGCGCAAGGTCGTCAATATGTTTGACTTTTTGTCGCAATTTTGTGAAGAAGGTTCTTAGATATGATGGTATGACTTGCCCTGACGCTTTCTCTTTCTTGCCTTAGCCCTGAGGTTTGAGTTCGATATTCTATAGCGGAACATCGCTGTGTTTAACGCCCTTAGAGTGAAGCCTCCAAGATGGCTTGTACGCCACTAACGTCTACATATTGTTTAGTGGCTATTATAGTGTTAAAGAGTGTTCCTCAGATGATTGTCACGCATAAATAAGCTTTAAACTCCTCGTTGTGCTCCATCTTCGACGTCTTGAAGATTTCCAGACGCATCTATAACCGTTTGAAAAAGAAAAGCAAACATGCCGACTGCTGCAAAAGTAGACGAGAACTGGTCAAAGACCACAGATGCTGGCGAAAGAAGAAGGATACAGAACCGGTTGGCCCAAAGAAATTACAGTATGTTGCCTAGTCTTTGCATATTCATGTACTCTTTTTGTAATCCTTGTTCTTCCCATAGGAAACAACATCAAACAACGCCTTCGTCAACTCGAGCTTCTCAATGCAAACAATATCTCCCGGGAGGAGAATAGTGAGGACGAAGTTCTTCAACAACACAATGCTATGGCATACCCTGTTACACAGCCGCCAACATCCAGGCCAGATAATAATTGTTCCTGGCTCTCAAATCAAAACGAAATTTCGGTGACAGGTCACGCAGAAATTCAGATGGATATGACTTCACAAATAGAGCCGAGTCAATTCATGTTTGGCCTAAACACCCCTCACTCCAGCAAATTATCATCACCTCAAGCTCAACCTCCACAATTCAACTATTTCGCCAATCCCTCCCCCCCTCAAGAACCGCATGCAGCTCTTACTTTCGACCGCCAAACATTCAACCAAGCAGCACCTCTTACGGGAATGCAGCCCCAGTATCATAATCGTCAGGTATCTACTGGCATCAAGCCGGATCCCGCAACACAATTTACATTCAACGGCGGTCAGGTACCAACGAGTAACGGGACCAAAAGCATTCCTATACCGCAATATCCGGCAACGCCGGCGAATGGCACGCCCTTACACCACGCCGCCGCCAATGGCCATTTACACATTGTTCGACTTTTGGTATTAAAGGGGGCAAATCTTACAGCTCGCAATGAAGCTGGTCAGACTGTTTTACATATTGCTGCGGAAAGGGGTCATGAGGGCGTGATAGAACATGCTCTGCATCATGGAGAAGGTGGAGACACAAAGAAATTCATTGACTGGGTTGATGACGAGGGCTATACGGCGCTACATCGAGCTGCGGCTGGTGGACACGAGGAGTGTGTACGTGTATTGGTCGAGGCGGGGGCTGAAATTGAAAGCTCAAACAAGTCAGCAATGCTGATATCAGCTATATTCAACAATAAACAAGAATAGATACCCATAGTATTATAGAATTATAGACTTCATCTACGCACCAAACTACTCCCTACATATACGTATATGTCCTGAACTTCAATGGCTAGAATGAAGTATTTCTGTTGCACTTCTGCCTGGATCTCGTATATCGAGTATGATACTATCCACGTAGTCGCAGATTATACACGAAATATACAATTGCGGAGAGCTTTATTCCGTAATTCCCCGAATCTCTAGTGGAGTGTTGGTTACTGCAAGACCTGCCTTCGTGTAGTTTGGACTCGTGACCCACGTTTTGTCCTACCATCGACTCTTGACTCTTGACCCTCTTTCCACAAATCTCATTGTCACCAAGTGTTGCATCAGCGGGGAGACGCTGGACAGCTTCGTTCAGTTGGAGCTGAGGATCACTGGTCTTAGAATGAGCATTAAAGTCGCGTGCTCCACCAACGGATAGCTGTTGGATTCTGATATCCTGTGGATCCTGGGGCAAACAATTGGAATGTATCTGTTTCGTATTCCGCGTTTTACTGCCCTTCAGAGATAGTTTGACTCTCTTAGGATACTATCCCAAAAAATTCCAACTCATGTGTTATATTCATTACCTGAATGGCGTCAGGTAATAATTGCAGCGAGTCATGGGCATTCAGGATCTTCAACAAGTATTTAGCCTCGTTATTACTAGGCAAAAAAGGTGCCTAGCGAATCTTAACACATGCCATTTATCGAATACATGCTGAGCGGAGTTTGCCCGTACATGATGTGCCTAATTTGATACGCTTGCTCAAGATCAAGCCTGGAATTGAATTGGATAGCACGCTGAATCAGCCCCAAGTCAGGAATAGCGGTAATAACTGTTAGGAACGAGCTGTTGGTATTTGCGATGTTTTAACTTTTGACTCAAACCTAGACTCGAAGGCAATGATAATGGTTTGAGTGAGGTTCAGGAAGGTCGATATGTTGTTGTTGTACGGGAACGGAGTCGGACTGATATGGCCCCCATTACTCTCATATGCGCCACGGATGAGGAACACGGAATTATTGTGCAGATGATTGGCTTGAAGGATCCGAACCGGCTCGTATTGAGCGACAGAATGGCTGCGTAATGTTGCTTTAATCCGACTACGCCTGTCTTTTCAAGAGTACTCCCCTTCTACGATCGTCGATCGTCAGGCATATCGCGGACCAAGGCATATATCAGATAGAAATCAGGGCTTAAGGTCCAAGCACGTTGCGTTACATTCATTATCCTTGAAACACGAGGCATCTTTCGACCAACTGTAAGCTCAGATCTAATCTCGGTAGGTGGCACGAATGCTGATTAACGAACTGCAACTCGTGTACAGTTGCAAGCAAGATGCATACCAGGGGCCAAAAGGAACATGTAGGATACATAGCCTACTTCAAGCTTTCATGTTCAAAGTTTGGGAAGCAATTCTGGTAAAGTCGAAATCAGGAACATGATGGAGAGTAGCAGATACCTAAACGTTTATAGCGGCCAACAGTAACGACCTCTTGGCTCGCACGATGTTGCCGAATTTGTCTTAGTTAGCGTAAGTAAAGACTCATAGACTATTCCACCAGGTATCTGTGGACTAGATACCCTGAGCACAAGCGAACGATACGAGAGATGACTACCTTGTCAACAATGACATTATGGCATGCACATTTGTGGCGATATTTTGATACACATTTACTAAGTGGCATATCTTCGCGAGCCCGAAATGGAAAAATTCCGGGCATATCTGATGTGGCGGTCACAACGTGGATCAGTTTAGTCTTTCATTCTGATATTGATTCTGATTCTGACTCTAAGAAAAGGTATAATACCCTACACATTATGGGCTGTTAGAACTGGCATGTCTCAGTGGCGCACACAAACTTGATACATAGACTATAGTATAAGATAACGATACAGGCTGTTTCTTCGTGTATTAAGGCCTAGTTGAGACATCACTCGATCTTGGCTTCCGCACGACCGACGCTAGCTGGCATACCTAGGTTACCCTGATCCGAGGGCCAAAGCCTCCGAAAACAGCGCGTAGATCCTAACGAACAAGCGAGATGTGTGGTTGAGAACTACGTGTGCTCTATCTTTGCCCCATCGCTTGTTAGGCACGTCACTCTACCCTATAGATTACGAACCCTCTCCATACAACGTGGTCAAGGGCGCTAGCCCGTTGGGCATATTACGATAGCTGCAGGATGAGGAACTCAAACAGGGGATCCTTGTTACATACCTAGGTAAGTATATTTGAGGGCTGAATGTCACAGGCAGCTCTTTGAATGATGCCGGTAGTCAAAAGCTTCCAGGAAGAGGGTAAAATGCACAAATTACTCATCTACTTCCCTGCCAATAGGTCATCAGGATGGAGTAGAGTATTACGCAATCCTACAATTGTGTCATAGCTGAAGCCAGACTTCACCAAGCTTTTTGGCTTTTTGGGACGTACGGAGCTGAAGGCACGTCTCTAGTAAAATTAGTTGGGTGGCCTCGTCTCTGTTGCTAATTTGTTCAGGAGATATCACGTCTATTAAGTTTTAACTGATTTACGTAGTGAGGACTTTATTTCACACTTCGTCAAACCCTTGTACGATAATGGCCGCCCCCACTGTACCATTAAGTATGCGTACTATGTATTACGTACGTAGATAGACTCATGGTGCGAAGAACGCCTGAGACCAGCCCAATTAAGCTTTTTCGGGTTCTTATAGCCTATAGGCCATAGAGGGTTTTTAGTAAGATTGGTTGAAGGTCTAGTCCTAGCTGCTAAGCTGGTTAGGGCAGACCCGCCCCAGTCATACACTAGAAGACGCAGCTAGAACTAGATACATACTGTTAGTGTTTTACTTATCGTCGTACGGAGAACGTATGTACGGATTGTATAAGACAGTTGGAAAAGACGAGGTTAGTTAAGCTTTTTAGGGCTTTGAGATGCTACCGTGGTTTTAGGGTCTAGTGGTCGCCTCTGCTTATCTTTGCGGCTTGTCCGCCCCATTGAAATGCGTAGTCATACCACGTTCATAGGCATAATTGAGTAAAGAGACTAAGCTAGCTAAATTAAGCTTTTAGGGCTAATGTATCAGATATGGAGCTGATGATCATAGCGTGGCCAGTAGCCACTAGTATTATTCAGTGCTAGTAATAGTGTTAATTAGGTACCTTGATCGAAAGCCCGAAGCGAAGGCCTGGTCTCTGCCGCTAAACTGTTAGAACTTAGAGGCAGCCCTGAGCCTCTGAGCTGGCATTAGTCGAAAGTCTATTTCCGACGGATAAATTAGGATAGAGAATGATACAATAGGCTGTATCAACCGCCCCCACGGTCAGATCAGTGGATAGCAGATTCTTATCTCTCTCAAGCGCTCAGCCACGTCCTCCGTATACCGACGTGAAAGTTCTGAAATCGATACATATCGTGACTTATGGGCCAATTGCTCCAAAGCAGTGACCATGTGCATTCCTTAGCTGATCTCCGTATCCGCTTGTACTGGCGCCTAGGCGTCATGTCAATCAATCTGCACGCCCCCTCGTATTTAGAGCCCGAGCTCTTTGTGGTAGCAAATAGCCGTTGCCGCCGAGTCCTTAAGCGAATGCCGAGCGCAGTGAATGGCACTGGTGCAGATCTTTGACCTCTTCTTGGCCGTCCTTGTAATTAGATTAGACTGCTAAGCAGCGAACTGCTCTTGCACGTGTAATGGCCGCATAGACGGTCTCTATCAATCTACACTCGCCACATGATGCACGGCGGAGCTCAATAGCGTATGGAATACTGATGTAAGCGAGAACCCAGCGCAGGGCAGAATCTCCGCTCGGATCATGCTCTCGTTGCTCGACGCTTGCGAAGGGCGTCATATCAAGTTACGAGCAGTTTCAAGAAAGTTTGTGAGATCCTAAGTGATCGTCATCACATCGACTCCGAGATCCTTCGAGACGCTTTGAAGATTTCCAGAATACTGAAACTTACGAGATGGGTTTCTTGTCCATTTGGCAACTCATCCTGGGAGGATTTTTTCCTCACATACCCGTCCATGTCAAGCCCAAGCAGGATCAATAAGATCACAAAGTTAAAAAGTTTGGCTTCGTACTTAGGGGGAGACAACAAGAGAAAATATATTCAGTGGCATCTATCATGTTTGCTAACTAGAATCTAAATATGGATTGAGAGCAGCAATACGCTGCATAAATCGAAACACCGTAGAAATAAACCTGAATAGAGTCACAGTCGAACTTTCGTAGAAGAAAAGATTCTGCTGGTGTGTGCACGAATTGTTCTCCGCACACTTCATGCCGCAACGGTTTCAGGGACTGTCCTTATGGGGATTTCAGTCTGAATGTCAGAGTGAACTCCATTCGCAATTGGCTTGGGCTCTGCAGTCTCAGTAGCGGATGCGACTTCGTTCAAAATTGGCTTAGACACCGCAATCTCGGTTGTAGATGTAATTCCGCTCTCCACTGGTTTAGACGCCGTAATCTCAGTGGTCGAGTTGATTCCATTCTCAACTGGCTTAGATACTGTAGGATCTGCGTTGAACTCGATTTCTCCGGTCTGCTTTGATTCGTTCGAAGTTGCCTCAGGAATGGCTTCAACGGCCACCGGGCCATCCACATTAGCCTTGACAAATTGGAGGAAATATTCTCCAAGTTCTGCACCTTCACCAAGCTCACCCGAGTATCCAAGAATACCATCAGGTCTGAGAACCACGACACCACCAAGAGCTGCCGAGAAGCCGTATGTGCAGGCGGCGGACATGTCGGTGTCGTAGAAAGCCTTGCCCCAACGACCAACTCCAAGATAATAGTCTGCCTGTGGGGAGTCTCCTGGGATGATGGTGAGGTAGTTGATAAAATCAGGAACCTTTCGGGTGAAGGAGTCCTCGCTATCGAAGTAGGATCGAAGACTCTGTAAACTCTTGCCGGTCAATGCAGGGTTTCCAGTGAAAACCAGAACATGGAATCTTCCGACGTTCTTGGTGACTTGGTGCAGACGAAGCGGGATTCTGGATCCCGGGCGGCGTAGGAGTACATCAGGGCCAGGCCAGCCTGCTGCAATAAGGCCGATATTTGCCTTTTTGTTGAGAATATTTTGTTCGTAGTGCACATCAAGACCCAGAGTATAACGCATCGTCGAAGCGATGAACTCTCCGAGAATCTCGAAAGAATTAGCGCCGGGTTTGCCCACTCCCTCGGGAACTTTTCCTGTAATCAGTGCAGAGAGAGTCTTGTCCTGATCAATGATACGCTGAGCCTCGGGTTTTCTCTCTTGCTCATATGTATCCAAGATTGATTCATCGTACCACCCTTTGAGGTAACCACCCAGTTTCCAGGACAGATTCAAAGCGTCCTGAGCACCTGCATTCATACCTTGACCAGCGCCGGAAGAGTGAGAGTGGCATGCATCTCCAGCGAGGAATACTCTCTGCTTTCTGAAGGTTCCGGCCACTCTTTGTCCGACACTGTTCGAACGATTAGCATCCATACACGGCCAAATGAACACCATTGTCGGGAAACTTACCTGTACAACGTCCACCAGTCAACTGTCTCAAACTCTAGACTGAATGGTGCCACAGCCTCTTTGGCTGCTTGTCGTACTTCGGCTTCGGTAATGTCAGTGCCGAATCGATCGGCAAGAGCTGGAGGCAATGAAAAGCCGATACGAGTTCGGCCATGGTCCTGACACATCCACAAGACGTGGCCATAGACGGGAGATTCGATGGAAGCCATGCCAACGCGGGCATCGGGCATATCAGTCTTCACGACTGCATCCATTCGGAACCATTTGATTCCGGTGTTGTCACCAATGAATGGGATATCAGAGAGCTGACGAACAGCGGAGTTCTTTCCATCGGCACCGACAAGGTACTTGCTGTGGATGTAATTAACTTTTAGTTTCCGCAGAAGCAGCCAAACTTACCATTTGATCTCATGCTCTTCTCCAGTTGCATTGCTCTTGATTCGTACGGTCAACGCATAATCATCGGCAGCATCGTCATCCTGTATAATTGAGACCAGCTCATATTCCTCGTAGAAGGTACCACCGTGTGACTCAAATGCTTTCCGGAAGATCTGCTCGGAGTACTTTTGTCGGATGTTGATCACATAATCGAAGTAGGTTCCCTGCAATTGATTGAACATCGAGTGATAGGTACCTGAAATCACTCTCTTTCCGCCATTGTAGTTGACATATCCGCGAGAAATATGAGCAATCTCGGCCATTTGCTCGAATACATCCACCTGGTCAAGCAATTCCAGTGTTCGTGGGTACAACAAACTAGCTCGACCGAATCTGGCCTGCTCAGACTTCTTACATTTTTCTAAACGGGGTTAGGGCTACGTCTTGCACCGAGTATCTCCAAAACTCACCTAGTACAACAGCTGAAATTCCCTGGCGCGCAAGACCGAGGCCTGTGAGAAGACCAGTCGGTCCTCCTCCGCATACCAAAACATCGACACGGTCCAGCATTTTCGCTTTGCAAGTGTTGAGTAGAATTCAAAATTGATGATAATAGATACTCAACACAGATGCTGAGAGTAGAGTTACAGATCATAAATTTGGTTCAGTACTGAACTAGAATATAATATAATTGTAATATTTCAAATACACACCGTACGACTTACACCTCATGTATCCAGATGTAAGCCGATCATTTGAGCCTGGGGCGAAACAAATACATAGTCAGAACTTTGTTGATAAGCTAAACAAGAGAACCCTAGCCAGTAGTAGTTTTTGATGCCACTAAACGACTAGAGAAATAATTTTTGAATCTTAGAAGAACACTAGCCATGCTGAGCGATCCTTCGATCAGCCGGCAGCCGATTTTTGTCATCTTAGACTAAGCGCTAAAGCAGCTGGTTTAAGCTCAATTAACCTAGCAAGACTGTTACTGATGCTGCATGCTCTACTAATCAACGGCTGACGGATGACAGTATCTACTAATCAACTACTAATGACAGCACAGCTATGCAGGTACTGTTGCATCCACTTATACTCTGCAACTGATCTGTGCGCTTTTCTGGTATTGGATACGCTTTAATACGTTGCTATTGATCTGTTTATTGATCATTTGTTTTATCTTATATAATTATATCGATCTGCAGCGGAATGTTCTATCAATTGCGAGTAGATGGTCTAGACAATGTAAGGTAACTATTTCATTAGAATAGCTAAATCAAAGTGAGTTCTCTAGTTTTAAATCTGTGCCCATAGTAACGAGCCTTACATTATATCGAAGTCCCAAATAGGGTTTCCCCTCGGGGCCAATTTTGTCCTTTTATGCCTGCCATTGCCTGGACATGTTATCACTAGGCTGTAGGGGCCAATTTTTATCTCCAGGGGCTGTAATGATTGGTACAGTACAACCCTACTTGTAACGATTACACACTGCGGTATACCCAAAAGGGTAGTTTTGTGAGCATCTCAACAACTCTTTGTTACGTGCTGACTAGGCCTTGGCATGATACTGCCGCCTTTGGCTTTACCAAGGCTATTTTCTTGCTAACGGAGACCGCTAGGTAAGGTTTACCCTTATATATCGTCCAAGTCTTCGACTCGGTGGGCCGAAGGAGTGACTTTGTTGCCTCCAAATCAAACACCTGCCACCCCATCTAGTACCTTGTGTAGTACTAGACCTTGGTCATAGAGGAGCAGAATGTCGTCTGCTCCATTTTACCTTCTGGGCGAGGACCCGTCAACTGCTCGTGTCATTGAAATTCCAGACAAGACTGACCATGAGGGTCTACAATATTTGATCGCCTCTCATTTCGCGGTCGTCCATCCTAAGGGTGAGTATTCGTCTTAAGTCTGACGTGGTAAAGTGTGCTTTTGCTTATATGTCTCCAGGTATTGCCTTCAACAACGAGGACTCTGTTCTTGAGTCTGTCCCAGATATTCTCGCACACGAAGGTCCCGTTGCCATCACTATCGATGGCAGAGGTGTGCGCCCAGTTCCTGGACCTCAAGGTCTTCCCTACGTAGGAAACTACTTTGAGATCTTCCCGGACCACGTTGGAAACCATCAGCGCTTGTACCAGCAGTATGGTCCTCTTTTCAAGACCACCAACATGGGCTGTGTCACCTATCACACCAATGACGCAGTCTTGAGTTCAATCGTCTTTGCCGAGAGCGATTTCTTTTCCAAAAACATCATCGAAGGCCACCCCATGCGCCCGCTCAAGAACCCGGATGCTGGCATCTTCGTATCTGACACGAACACTGAAGCATGGCGCATGTCTCACAAGTTCATTTCCCCTGCTCTTGGACCTAAAGCCGTCCGGCACTACGCTCCAATTATGCAAAAAGTGGTCGAAGAGTCCTTCCCCGTCTTTGATGAACTCGGTGACCGCGATGAGGCATGGAACGCCTGGCCTTACATGCTTAAAATGTCCTCGTCTATTATTGGAAGTTTGGTTTTGGGTATGGATTTCAAGCATTTCGAGGCCGTCGACACACCCATGCACGAGGTGCCCCGTCTTATTGCGCACTTGCTTGAACTGAACAAGAAGATCTCAACGAAGGGTGACTGGTACAACAAGCTTCCTTTCGGAGACCCTGCTCGTCTTCGTGCTTCCAAGAAGCGTCTCGACTTCCTATTCGAGCAGGCCATCGAGGCTGCGGCCTCTGGTGGTATTGAGGACTTGGAGCTTCAGGAAGCTGCTTTGAAGGCTGAGAACATTGTTGGTACGTAATAACCTTTATAGTCTGGTAGGTTGTTCTTACTAACGTCCCACCTCAAACAGATTACCTGCAACGTGCAACAGATAACAAAGGAAATAAAATGCCTAGAGATCGTCTCGTAGACCCCTTGATTGTCACCATCGCCGCTGGTTTCACTACCACAACCACCATCTTGGCATGGCTCATATATGGATTAGTCGAATACCCTGGCATGCAGGATCGCCTGTTGCAAGAGTTGATCGACTTTGGTTTCACAGAGGACACCGTCTGCACGGTGGATCTCATCAACAAGATGCCCTTCCTCGACGCCTACGTCAAGGAGACCCTCCGCCGACACAGTCCCTCATTCCAGCCTGCACGAACATCCAAGGTTGACTGTATCTTGCCCGGCGCCTACAAACTTCCCAAGGACTCCGTCGTGATCTCTGAGACCTGGCACGTCCACAACAACCCCAAAGCTTGGGACAACCCTACCCGCTTCGACCCTGACCGCTGGCTCGGAGACCAAACCAACATCCCCAAAGGCGCTTTCATTCCCTTCGCCACCGGTCAGCGTATGTGCATTGGTAACAGTTATGTGTTGCAGGCCGTCAAGATCTTCATCCCCAAGTTGGTATATCGCTACGAATTCAGCCAAGCTAGTACCGAGGCTGTGGAGTACGAGCCTTACTTCCAGCTTATCCGTCCTACGAATTTGTATGTCCGCGCTGAGAAGAGAGTTAAATGGCCTCCCAAGACCGAGGCTTAGATAGAGGTGGCTTCATAACGGGCATATAGTTTGTATCTTACAACCGCATTGGAATAGACTGATTTGCTGAATGCGCTTAATGCATTGTTGATATCGAATGGTGACTCATTCATTCGTCGCCGAAGCATTAACTCCTTCTACTTCTGTAACTGTAATCTACGTTAAACTTGTAACATACAGAGACATGGACATCAGTCATATTCATTACGGTTACATAATTAACATAGTTGCATCACCACAGGCAAACTTGATTCCTGCCTGCTTCTGTTTCAGGATAGCAAGAAGGAGAAGCCATATGTCTACCGTGTCACTCCGCCCAGCAGATATCTAGGTAAGAAAGTATCACCGGTGAGGGCGAGGTTTAGAATTCAGATGCGCGGGCCCTACAGCAACGTTGGGCAGATGCCAAGTGCAGACTTCTAATATATTCAAAGTTTGTCATCCTAGCTAGGTAACAATAGACAGAGTACAAGAAATATACTTTGTGCAATTCAATATTGTAGTCCAGCCACGCAGTCTACTATATTTAAATTGATGATATGTACTAAAATTAATCCGCGATTGCCAATAACCCTGTAGAAAAATCTTACTCAACGTGTTTCATCCTCATGGAAGACCCAACCATTTTGGCTGATCACCGAATACAATCTCTTGATCAAGCAGCAATGCCGCTTCAACGCTCGATTCACTCAACAAGGTAGGAGGCTGGATCCAACGACGAGCGACTTCAATAGCAACAGCATTGTCGTCGCGTGCAGCATCAGCAAGAAGCAGGATGCCAGAGGTCAACTTGGCAACCCGAGTCATAATCTCACGACCATTTCTGGTAATCAATTCGACCGAGTTCGATACTACGGCAGCTTGCAGTTCTTTCCACTGCTGAGTGATAATAGCTGCCTCAGGGGCAAGAGACTCCTTCTTGGGCAATTTAGACTCGACCCAGCGACCGTAGGCCTGGGCAACGTATGCGCCGATGGGACCCTTAAGAACCTTGACGACATCGGTGGCAATGACATCCGTTGTGCCTTCGCCAATCAGAATGGCGGTGCAGTCTCGGAAGACACGAGCGACGTTCATGCCCATCTCGTCGTTTTCGAGGTATCCGACACCACCGAGCGACTCCATGCTGGTTTTGAGCACTTCAACACAGTCCATCGTTGCGGTGGCTTTGGCGACGGAGCCGAGCAGTCGCAACAGAGCTCCGGCGTCTTGTAGATTCGAGGGAACGAGATCGATAAGCGGTGTGGTCTGCTGCTCGGTCTTGCTGAGAAGAGCAGCGACAAATGTGCAAAGCGCCAAATGAGCGCGGTAGGCGACGTGGGCCTTGGAGAGCGTCTTCATGTGTAATGGCACGCTGCTTAGACGAGTTCCGCGGGCGACCTTTCGGACTCGTGCGAAGGAGCGGGCAATTGAGAGACCTCGGGCTGCGTAACCCACGGAGACCATAGCGAGGTGAATACGGGTGATGTTCAGCACGACACCAATCTCATTGATACCCTTGCCTTCTCTGCCGATCAGGTATCCACGCATGCCGTTGAGCTCGAGCTCCCCGGTAGGCAGACCCTTGGTACCCATCTTGTTTTTGAGGCGACGGATGCGGACGCCGTTGAGCTCGACACCGGCGACACCGTTGACGGTGACGGCGCGGCGCATGGGGACGTAAAAGGCACTGAGGCCGCTGGGAGTGCGCGCCACGGCAACAGCCATTGATCCCTCGGTGCTGGTTGAGAACCACTTGAGACCGTTAAGAACCCAGGGTCCGAGCGGGAAGCCGTCGGCGTCCTTGGAGTTGTCGTCTGGGCCGAGAGGAGAGTAGGTGGCTGTGGTCTCGGTAGGTGTCAAGTCACTGCCACCGGCACGCTCGGTCATCCACAATCCGGAAGTCCAGCCTTTCTCCGGGTCGGCAGATGAGAGACGGTCATATGCATGCTGGAATAGAGCTCGGGTTGCGTCGTCGAGCTTGTTGCCTTTCAGATGTGCCAGCAGAAGAGTGCCCACACCGTCAGACAAGATCAAGTGGAAGTTGGATGTTGCGGAAGCCGGAGAGAACAAGTGCAACTTCAAGACCTGAATGATTCTGGCGTGTCCCTCATAGTCATCGGTGAGCGATGGCAAAGCTGCCAATCTTTATCACCGTATTAGTTAGTTTCCTTTGCTTGGGGTAAAACCTTGGTCCGAACATACCGCTCTGTCTTTCCCCATCGCCAACAGTTCTTCCATCCCTGGCTCGTGACGAGTTCATCCTTCTTCTCACCCCAGCTATCCCAGTGCTGAACCTTTGGCGGAGAGCTTTCGGTATCCGCAACCCAGTTCATCGCCTCATTGGAGATAGCGAACTGAGCTAATGCACTCATTTCGCCATCGACGCGGCTCTTCACATCGGCGGGGAGGTATTGTTCGAGAATTCTAGCAAAAGCCACATCATCGGTGTACGGGTTCTCTAGCTTGGGAGTTGGGCGGGTTTGAGGCTTGGGAGCTGCTGCTAACTCAGGTGCTGCTACTGGCTCAGGCGCTGCTACTGGCTCATGAGACACTTGGACCGTGGTGACTTGAGTCGCCGTCTTGGTCAGATCCGGCAAGGTAGTAGTCTGGGGTTGTTCGATGATAGCAGTCATTTTCAATATATCTATCAGATTGAATTAAGCACTGAATAAGGAAATTGGAAATGCTATTGAAAGACCAGTGCGCTTTATCCGCGACGGGTCTATTTGAACTGATTGAAATGATAATGTCAGTAGCTAGCTCATCAGAGAAAGAGAAGTCAGTTGCCACTGATTCAATCACACCTCTCTGGAGCAGTTTATCCCCCATCTCACTACATTTAGCCCCGTCATATGTCCATACGAGATATGGAGGTCAGGCCATACGGAGTGAATGTGCTACTGATTGGGTAGTAACAGTATAACACTGTAGGATTGCTCCGATACGCATCGCATATTGACCTGAAGATCACACATTTCAATTAGGGCCAGTTGATTTACGATAGGTAGCACTCTGACAGAGCTTAGTAGGTGGTTATCATGCCCTAAGTTAGTCCGTACCTCTGATCACTTTACCTTCCGAAATAGGCAATTTTAGGGCTTTGCGCAAAACGCCAAAAATACACCATTATTTCTTTTCTGTGATATTATAATATGATGAGTCTGCTCATTTGGGATATTGTCTGTTGTTCTGTACTCCGTATTTCGGTACTTGTGCCGTGAGTCAGCACTTTATCAGATTAGTTACTTTCCAAACGGTTAGGGCTTACTCGGCTTAGTAGAGCATGCATACAGCTTTGCCTCAAGTGAATTAGCAGTGGGTACCTTATAACCTTATCGCTACAGCGTGCAATCAAATTACAGGAGTAACGAAGCACAGGGCACTGCTTAGTAGGTGTGTCAGCCCTTTACTGCATACAGTAGCGTCTAGAATGATCTGTAAGACTCCAGTTCCTGCGCCCTGGGGGCCGAAGATCGCGTTTCTCTTAGTGTGCATTAGTGTGAGTTTATCTGGAGACTGTGGTTTGATTTGCAGCTAAATTAGTGGTCTATCGCACTAAATATCCTAATGTATGGGGGCCAATACTGATCCCTCCAGTCAGGCTCATAGGTTACGGCAGCTTAAACCAGCGTTATCACGGATCCTGCCAAAGGGTCGTTGGCGGATACTCAGTACTATTTAGCAGTACACGTATTGATATACTCGAATAATTTACCACTTATTACTCATCGTATCTACTGAGATACAAGCTTGATCTTGTAGCTGTTCCTTCACTACTAATCGACTGCTGACGGGTAGCTTGCACGAAAAAAGGGGTCCAAAAGTTTCAGCTCCGCGGTCCGAGTCAGTATGCGAACGGTTTAACAGACCAGATCATATTGGGTCAAGAACGGTGTTGGTCTGATCGAAAGCTGCCGGTCAAATTTCCAAGTTTAAAAAAAAATATCCAAGTCCGTTGCATGACCAAAACTTGTAGCAACTCCTAGACAGCATACCCAGGTGGCATGCTTTGAGATACCCGCCAAAATGAGCGCAACAACAGAAGTTCCCGAATTCACAATTGAGCAGGTGGCTGAGCACAATCGCGAAGATGATTTGTGGATTATTGTCCACGGCGAAGGTAGGAGTTTCATTCTCTAGAATATGAGCTTCAAGATGAAAGGACGACGTCCTAACAGGTCGTATAGTGTACGATGTCACAAAATACGTCCGTGATCATCCCGGTGGAGACGACATCTTGCTTGAGATCGGAGGAATGGATGGAACCGTCGAATTCGACGCAGCAGGACACTCAGATGATGCATGGGATATCACGAAAAGCCTCCTCGTCGGAAAATTGAGGAAAGGAGAAACCCAGAAGCTCAAGAGACCCGAAACAGGCCGTTTGATAGCTGCAGCTCCTGCAGCACCAGTACCCTCCAAGCCCAAGCAGACCGGCGGTTCTTCGCGCGTACTCACTACATTGTCCCTTGGTCTCGGCTCTTCTCTTGCAGCTTTCGGGCTCTGGTGGTACACGAAGCAAATTGATTTCAATACACTGCCCAAGGCAGTCAGCTTCGCGAACACGGAATTCCTGCGACAGGCCATTGCCGCCGTCAAGCGCAAAGAGTTCGGCTTCACGGACGGTATCATTGTCGCATCCACCGCGTTTTCGCTCACACTGGGCGCAGCTGTTCAACGCCTCGGACACATTTTGCAGTACTACAGTACACACAAGGCACACATGAAAATCCCCAGACTGCCAAAGCGAAACGTGTTGAATGGGCGGGGCTGGCTGGATCCTACTACTTTCCAAAAGCTTCCCCTCGTCAAGAAGGAGGTTTTGTCTCCTGACTCTTACCGCTACGTCTTTGCGCTTCCGCGCAAGGATATGATGGTTGGTCTGCCTATTGGCCAGCACGTTTCCATTCGCGGTCTCGTCGACGGCAAGCTTGTCCAGCGATCTTATACCCCTATATCGAACAACGCCGACCGCGGCATTCTCGAGCTGGTCGTCAAAGTCTATCCCAACGGCGCCCTCACGGGCAGTTACTTTGACAAGCTCGAGGTTGGCGACAAGGTTGAATTCCGTGGTCCCAAGGGCGGTATTCGCTACGTTCCCGGCATGTGCAAAAAGATTGGCATGGTTGCCGGTGGTACTGGTATTACGCCCATGTACCAGCTCATTCGCGCCATTTGCGAGAACCCACGCGACACCACTGAGATCAGCCTCATTTACGCCAACCGGTCAGAACAGGATATCTTGCTACGCCAGGAGCTCGACAATTTCGCGCGCAAATACCCCGAAAACATCAAGATTTACTATGTGCTAGAGCAGACGCCCGCCGGATGGCAGGGTGGCAGTGGATATGTGACCAGGGACATGATGGAGGACCGATTGCCCGTACCTTCGGCGACGACAAAGATCTTTTTGTGTGGACCACCACCGATGATTGATAGTGCTAAGAAGTCTCTTGGCTCTCTTGGGTTCAAACAACCGAACGCTATTGCGAAGCCTGGTGACGATGTTCTTCTCTTTTAGTCAAGCTTGATGAGTCGTATCATAGCTGCAATTCAATGTTGTTGCGTTCTATAGACTGAATAGCTTTTCCAGCTACATTTTCCTACACGTTTGAACAACGTAGAACTAAACGAAACTCCCGGACGACGGTATAGTGTAGCGTACTAGCTTAATAGTTCTCAATAGAGTATTGCTTCAGAGTCGTCTCTTTATGAGATGCGTCACTCAGTACAGGCTCTGAACACTGAACAAGTATACCATTGACCTTATACTGAATCTGTCTATATCTAGCTTTATGAAAAACACGAACCAGATGACCACCTCTGAATCCATACACGTAGGTAGCCCGCAACAAGTACAACGTAGCGATCTATTTCGACCGTCCAAACCACGTCCTCCGAATCGCATCCAAATACGTCTCTGGACTCTGCTTATAATGCCCAACATGCGTACTCCCCTTGAACTTGACCAACTCCACCACCCACCCTTTACTCTCCGCCTCATTCGCATGCTCCTCCACATCCACCGCGCCAATAATATCATCCGCATCCGAGTAAATATAACACCGTCTGGCTCCCTTCACCGTCCCTTTGAGGTTATTCATTTGCTCTCTCACAGAATCCAAAATATCCAATCCCGGCGTCACAAAATCCTTGAGCTGAATAACGCACAAAATCATCCCAAACACAAAACTCAGTGCCATCCTAGGCAGGAACGCGCGCGGCAAACTGCGCGATAGAGCGGTCCAAGTCTGCGAAAATCGCCATCGGCCGGGAGCGCTGTCCATGATCGTGACTGCATTTGAAAGTGCGCGGCCGGTGCGTTCGAGATACAGTGCGTTCATGGTGGCCCATGTCTTTGAGCCTGCGTTGGACATGACGTGCACCAGCAAAGTCGATTCGTCGGTTGCGTCTGAATCCGTTAAGATCTTGACGGCTGGAGAAACGAGTTTACGTTGAGCGCTGTTGGAGCGATACAGGAAATCTGCCACGCCTCCGCGGACGAGGACTATTTTTGCGCTCGGGTAGAGCTTTTTGTACATGCCGGTGTACTTTTCGATGTGTTTGGATGCTGCGTCGCCCCATGAGAGCAACAAAATTGTTTCTGGCGTGGCATTGGCTAGAGTCTTGTTGCTGCTGGATTGCGACCCTTCAGTCGTCGAAGGAGACCGGACCGAGACGATTTCGTTTATGCGCTTGAAATCTGATAGCGCTGCCATTGTGAAGGGTTGTCGCTGTCCGTTCTGTTCTTAGGAATTCCGCTTCGATGGCCGTGAACGACAAATAGCTCAACTGGCAGTAGGTTGTGTGATTTGGTATTTATCTATCAAACAACTTATAAACCCATACTACTAGCGGGTATCACGTATCCTAAAGTACCCTGTACTCTGGAGCATTCGTATAACGGAGCTTGGATGTGCGTATATGCAGGCTTCAGAAGGAACATGCATGGGCGTTTGACATTTACGCAGTTTAGCAATAAGGATGGCCACTACACATGAGCACACATATCTAGTGTTCAATGGACAATTGCAGTAGCTGATTATGCTTCGTAAAGTTTGAGCATGGGCGCATGGGGGCCGTATCTGACTGTGCAGCAGTGATTAGAAGTCAAATATATTAGGGCTTGACGATAGCGGGTACCAAGGTTCCGGAGGACTGACCATTTTTCTCGCAGCTACGTACGGTAACATATCTCTTGAATCTACTGTAGTCTGGCTCCTTCTTGGTTTGCCATCTAGCTGTCTCAGCTTTTGAGCAATCCAGCTCGTAGATACTCCCGCGATGATCGGTATTGGAGGGTGGAGGGTAGACGAATATCAAAAACTGCAATCTATGTTTTTTTTTCGCTATGCTTGCTCTATTTGTAGGTATCAGACTTTAGTTAAAAATGACAATAAAGTAACTGCGGCTTCATGGTTCCGGCTTGCTGTCTACAAGCCTAGTAAGCAGATTTCAGTGTATCGACATGTGCTTGTCAAGAGACTCCGAGACTTTCGAAGCTTTGTATACCGAACGCTTAAACACTCTCGGCCTTCTTAGCACGCTTTGCAGCCCTGAATCCCGCAAAGGTCATGTATAGAGCAATCACTGCCGCGAATGCAGATGTAGCGGTACCCAAATACTATAAAAAGAATTAGCATATAGCTCAAGGTCCTTTCGAGACAGTAAAAACTTACAAAGACATTGTCAATAGCCTTGTTATAAGCCAAAATGACGCCCGGCAACTGCTCAGCAGTAACCACATCCCTCACGCCAGAAGCGCCCGCGTCAATAATCGCAGTGACGTTAGCGCTAGGAGCATACTCCGGAATCACAGAGATCAAAGTACTCGATAGATCTGTATCGGCAAGGGCGAGGAAAACACCGCCGCCAAAGAATTGGCCGAAAAGAACCATGGCGACGCCGATGGGGATCTTGGTGGGCTCAAGACCCTGTTGAACGGCCAAGATGGGTTGTTGTTGTGTGATGCCGCGGCCGAAACCAGAGAGGACCTGGTAGCCAACCCAGACTCCGACGGAAGACGAAGGGACGAAGCGGGTCATGAGACCGGCGCCGATGGCTGCGATAGAGTTTCCGATAAACATGAATAGAGAGGTGTTTGGCTTTTTGGCTAGAGGAATGCGTTAGCTCTTTTGTCAACATGAGGGGATGAAGCCGTACTTACCAATGAATCCAGTAGTCATGGTGATGACAATAATCGGCGCTGCAGTAGCCATATAGTAGGCGCCGCTGGTAATCGGAGAATTGCCCTTGACAGTCTGGAACCAGACAGGCAAATAGTACGAAAAGATCCAGAGAGACGCAAACTGGGTACCGTTGATAACACACGACGACCAAACGACGGGCTGTTTCATGATCGATCCGGGGATCATGGCAGAATCTCCACGCCGTCGTTCCCAGAGGCAAAAGACAATGAACGTAACTCCGAATCCGACGAAGAGACCGATGATGGTGGATGAGCGCCAGGCGTAGGTGGTACCACCCCACTGCAGAGCCATCAAGAGCATAATGCAAGTAGGCGCAAAGAGGCCGAATCCGATGGGGTCAAGACGGCTCATGGCTTCGAGGAAGGTTCTGGCTAACTTGGTCTTGTCGCGGATGTCGGGGACGCGGATTAGCATGATGGCGCCGAGAGTGACAGCGCCGAGGGGGAGGTTGATGTAGAAGCCTGCTTGTACTTAGTGTGACTCCACGTGAGTTTTGGGAGTAGTTGGCATACACCATCTCCAGGTAACCTTTTCTGTAAAAACGCCTCCGATGATGGGACCGAGGACGGATCCGAGAAGGGAGAATGCGTATACGAGAGCAACGAGACCTATTCATTGCAACAATTAGTCGACATCCGCTGCTGTAAATAGATCTGAAAAGCATATTACCAGGACGTTGCTCTTTCGTAGAAGAGGCGGCAACAATGGCAAGACCACCGTTGAACAGACCAGCGCCACCAATACCAGCAATAGCTCGGCCGACGATGAATGCAGTGGAGGTGGGAGCCAATGCACAGATCAGGGAGCCGACCTCAAAGACGACGACAAATACGAAGAAAACGTTTTTCGAGTAGTAGTTTTGGAGAATCTTGCCCATGATGGGTGCGCAGGAACATCTATCGAGCGCTGTTAGCTTCTGTATCGCATATAAAAAGCGATATTTAGAAAGTAGCACTTACAATGTAATAAGGTAGGCACTTCCGTACCAACCGATATCTTTGATAGTCCTGAAATGAGTAGTAATGGCAGGAATAGCCTTTACGCAAATCAGTCGCATAAATCTCCAATCACAAAATGCTAATAACTCACAGTCGTAATAATAGCAACGTCCATACTATAGATAAACCCAGCCAACGAAACAGCAGCAACAATTGTCCACAACTGCACCGCGGGCAAAGGCTGAGGACCAGCAGGAGCAGCTGGCGGCGCAGCTGGCGCAGGACTGTCGATACTCTTCTCACTCTCGACGCCTGCTACACCTTCTTCGATGCGCTTGGGCTCATTGCCCAACGAGCGCTCATACTCGGTGGAGGTATTGGACTCCGGCATTGCGGCGATGTGTATGTTAACCTGTGGAATTCACCCACGTCCAGCAGCAGTCAATCAATGTATGAATTCAATTGACTGCGAGTAAACGTGAGAACAATAGTTTATATTTTCAAAAAAATAAATCCACCGACGCAATCCGTTCATATTTATTAAATGTACCCCTTGGTGGCAGCAATGCGACTCCGTCGGAGACGGAGTGGTAGCTTTGTCTCCGGTTATCTCAGCTTGGAGCTAGCTTCACACGCTTCGATGAAAACGTTTGCCACCTTAGTCTTTTACTATTCTACTTCGAATTTCATATTTACTATTCTTCCACTTAGCGCACGATCTAGCGTTGCGCATCCATCCTGAGGTACTCGCTTTGAGACTATGATAGGAGGTGGTGGTGATAATTCCCCCCTGACGGCTTTCCTTCTTAGGGCTTTTTTGTTCTTTGTACGGTCTGAAACAGCACTCACTCCACAGCCAGTAATCCAATCTACACATACGAATAACAAACTCTTATTATCTGACTACCAAACATATATTAAACTCGTTATCAATCGTATATACGGATCTCTCTTCTCCATGGGGGCGAACAGTATGCATTAGCGCAAATTCAATAATCCGAGCTTCTTTTTACTGCTTCACATTCTTAGTCAAGCTTACGCTAGGCTTGAACACTAAGTATCGGATCTACAAAAGTCAATATTAAATTCAATTTAACCTCTAGGCGTTTTAGAATTTGATGTCTAAGCATTACGAGCTAATGCTTATTGTTTCGCCCCCATGCCAGTAAGGTGCTATCTTGGAGGGGCGTGCAGGCTAGCTGGAAAGGTATTCTACTTCTGCTTCATTCGCGATTCGGCAAGGATTCGGAAGGATGGTTTAGCCCTATGCTTAGCTTACCAGTCTTAGCTACCTAGTTATCGGAATACAGTCTAGTGGCTCTACTAAGCAGTGAGCACTGATCCCTGATCAGCGTCTGACCCACTTGCAGAGCTTAGCTGGAGCCGACGCTAGTAATTTGTTCTATTCAGAATCACAAGTCTAAAGTCTACAGTTCGTAACAATCGTAAAATCGTCAGCTAAGTGGTACACGGCGCTGAACCATCTTGCATGGTCTGCCAAAACCTATCGTCCCACAACCCAAACTGATCCAGCCGAAAATCATGAAACGATGGCGCCGCCACGGACATCCCGTTTGTCGATGGTTGGGTGGTTGAAGAAAGCGTGGCGGAGGGGACGTTCTCGTTCGACAGCAGATCGTCGAATCGAAGCCGTACTTGTCTTAAACGCCGACTACTTTGTAGCCAGGGCTTGTTGTTCTCCATCACGTCGTAGCGGGAGCTGAGCTCTTCTATCCTAGTGACGAGATTGTCTAGTAGATTCGACAGGTCGATTGATGGCTGAGCATAGTTCAGATCCCAGTCGTCGGCTTTGAAAAGCGATAGTTTGGACAGGGTCGCGAGGGCGAGGTAGAGTTGTTGTAAGGATATCGCGGAGAAGCTGACGTGGGGTTGTGAATGGAGGGAAAAGTAAATGTTTATAAGTGTGCGCGTCGCTGTGAGACACATCCATAATGCGTCGGCTCGCTTGGGGTACGGTCCCTGCGCGGGAGTCGTAGGTGTCATGAAGAAGCATAATTCGTAAACGAGAATTTCAACCGCATGGTAATGCATCATCATCACCGCTAACACATTCCAGTCAGTACATATTGCGGTGCAAACATGGGCGCAGCTTACAATCTTGTTGTAGTCTCTCCGGTAGCGTGACTTTGAACTTGTCCAAGTCGGATACCAGTAATTTAAGCTGCAGACCAATAGAATTATTTGCAACAGACGCATTCGACGATGGGAGTTCACAGACGATAAATCTGGCATTCTCTGCAATTCGTTGTAAATCGACAAGGTGAACCAACCGTATATCATTCTCGTATTCGGGAGCTTTCAGGATCTCCTCGTAGCATTGTTGGATATTGTTCGTCCAGTGGAGGGGGTTCAAACTGCGGAATTTTGAAGATACCTAAAAACTGTGAGCCCGAGTAGCCGGTAATGAAAAGAAAATACTGACGCCTGAGAAAAGAAAGAAGCATCCGAGCACAGCTCTTCGTTCTTCCCTTGATGGCTCCGAACTTTGCGCCCAATTCGGGTTGGAAGTGACGGTCGTTTTCATTTCGCCAACGAACTTTTCATGGTTGTCGCTGCTCTTGTACGGGATGTACAAGTTCAGGTCAACCAGTAGTGAGAACGCGAGAGCAAGTAAAGTGTTTGTTTGTGGATTGGCGTGGAATAGGCTGTTGTACCAATTGATATAGACCAGAAGCCCCTGAAGGAGGTCCAGGCTCTTCTCGCCGAGTATGATCAGATGCTCCGTGATACACCTCACAAGCTCCTGGCCCATTTGTAATTGATGTACGGAATCGTGATACGACGCTACCGTCATGATTGCGCGATATAGAAAAGGGCGTTCTCTCGACAGAGCTTGCGCCAACATCTGCGCGGGGACTGAAATAAAGGGCGCCTGATGCGCCATATCTCGACGGAATATATCCAGCAACTCGTCCGGGCTCTTGTTGAGTCTACCCTCTAACGGCGAATATAACGTCGAATCAAGCCCGTATTGTTGTGTAGTAGTTGGAAAACTCTGCGGAATAGTAGTCGTCTGTCTCGTGTAGATCGACGCGCTCATGGAATCCGATGCGCTGTAGGTCGGTCCAGTAGACTCGGGCGTAATCGCAGTGAACGCGCCGTTGTCCAGATTTTGCTGAGAGGCACCAAGCAGCGACACTAGACTGTCCACTTTCTGTTGCAGTTGCGCAATTTGTCTTGTGTGGTCATTTCGCCTACAGACTCTTGCGTTAACAGCAGCCCGGACATGGCAGGCAGATGCGTAAAAGGCCAAGCTTGGTTTACCTTGGCTTGTTAGGTTTCGATGGTCGTGGTGTGCTACGATCCTGCATTATGCAGTGCTTATCGAGGCGTTTACACCTATACAACAGAGTCCGTTAAGCATTAACACCCCATGGCGGCGGCATTGTGCGAAGGCGTACCTCTCGCATCGGCCATCAGTCAGGTCGTAGCATTTTGCCTTGGCCTTGACGCAGTTCTGGCAGGCATGCGCGCGGGGATTCACGTAGTCGGACATGTTGACGCCAGGTGGGTTGAAACGTACAACGTATATGCGGATCACGATAAGATGGCGTCGGTCGGATGCCGCAGAATATAAGAAGGTCCGATGGACTCGTTGCACTCCGTCTCCGTCGGAGAGATGCCGGATTTGGTTAGGCTGCTCGGACTGGAATAACTATTCCGCGAGTAGAAAGAAGGACGGCGATTCTGTCAATCGATGACAACTCTTACACAACTGATCACTTAGTAATGCGAATCTCATTAGTTAACGTAACTAAGATACTGCCACATTACTTAAGACGCATCGATATCCCTCAAAACAAAGGCCAACAAGTGAGCAATCAAGTGAGCAAGGCCCCAAGTGACGCTGAGGAAGCGCTTCGGGCTTACCTAAGGCTTGCTTACTTAACGGCTTGCTCACTGGGGGTGCTCACTGGGGGCTGCTTCATCTACAGGCTTACCTACCTAGATCTGGGAGCCAACTTGCTTACTTGGGGGCTACGGCTTACTCATTTGTAGGCTTATCTGGAGGCTTACTTACAAGGCTGCTTACCCGCTTGCTTACCCGGTGCCCGAGGTCGTCTAGGATTTGTTACTTAGGGGTTTCTTTTTTCCCCCTGAGGATTGTTGATTAGGGCTAGGGCTTATCATTTGACTTATGATTATCTACGACTCGTGTTGAGATTTTAAGTCAACTGACGTTCAGCGTGCTATGTGAGTGGGAAATAGTATTGCTCTGAATACTGCTTAGTACTGGACCAATCAATATCGAATATGAATTGATTACTGGGAATGTACGTTCTCTGATACTCTCATTTCACACTACCGATTCAGTGAAATCGACGTCGGTATATCAGTATGTTAACTATTTGACTTTTTTATCTAAAGGATGTCCTACATCAAGTTTGCAATGTGAGATGGAGGTGATATTTATGTGACCAGATTTACTACGAGGTCTTTATCATAGAGTCTACCGTATAGTGAGCTTGTACTAACATAAGCATGAGTCAAGCTCCTTGACAATCTTTTGAAAGCCATCCTTCTCCAGAGAAACAAGTGTCGTGTACTAGAGTACTCATCGTGCCTCTGCCCAAGCTTGAAATTTCCTGTACGATAGTTATTGTTCCTCTCCAAAATGCACAATTCCATTGGCTGCGGTGCAATTGGGCTATCTCTTATCTAGTGGCTGCGTTACAAAAATTACCGACTTTGTGTACCGCAGTCGTATGCTTTGAAAAAAACACGTGATTTTAAATTTCAAGATTGTTTCTGGCAGCGGATCGATTTTGGGAACTCAAAACACCCACGCTAATGTGACTCTGAGAGAGTATTCGATATTACAATCTATCAGGCAATACCAGGTAGCTGTCTGAAGAGTAAAAGTAATATCAGCCGTTCAGTTGATATGAAGAAAGGACGGTCAAACCGCCCTGGCCTCTTCGTTCTCCTCGCCTCGTACGGTAAAGCACAACAATCAACATCATCAATACGAATACGCAGAGATTAGCTCGGTGGTTACAAGTCATTACAAATCTAGACTTTCAAGTGAAGCCCAGCGAGATCGCATTTCTTGAAACAGAGATTTGGGCTGCTGTTGATACTTCAAAATCGTGGCAAGGTCGACCCTCTGTTGACGTACACAAAGAAAAGTTGCAGAGTACTTTCCCTACGCCACGCCTACGCGTACACTGTCCAACATCAATTCTACCATCTGTCGGCAATACTTTTCCAGCGGCTGAAGTTGCTTATGCATTTTACTATCTGATCTCTGCTAGTCTTGGATGGATATCATGGCCCTGAATTCCTCCGAAAATGGCGTCACCTTTCAACCCGCGTGAGGGTTTGGCCATACGGACAACTGGCCTCAACAGTCTACCCAATACGGCGACAGCAGCATCCGAACGTGATGAAGACGACATATCCCTTACTTCAACCGCAGAAAGCGCTTTCCAAGATGAATACGAGGTTGAAACCATCCATGCGCAAGACGTAAAAAAGGGCCAAAAACTGTACCTGGTCAAATGGAAAGGCTATCCAGATCTGCGTTGCACGTGGGAGCCGAGAGACTCATTCAACACCAGAGAAATATTACTGGACTGGAAAAACAAGAAGCGGCAGATAAAACGAGGAACTAGACAGCCATTTGATGTCGAAGCTTGGCAAGCTGAAGTTGAAGCTTTCGAGAATGCTCGCAAAGATCGCAAACATCGACGAAGAGCTAAACGAGCCAGACTGGGTTTATTGGGGCCAGGCGACCAGGGATCGACTGCGGTATCGCCTGATGCCGCGCCAAACACAGATGTGGCAATGAGAGCCCCTCACCCAGCTCCCTCAGAAACGTCTTCAGACGATGACACACCTCTCATACACAGAAGAAGTCTTGGGCAGAATAGTCCCTCGGATCCCAACAGTGTTCAGTCAAAATCTCCAAGTCAGCCTACAAACACGCCATCCAACATCCAACCCAGACCACCTGCTGCTCAACCCACATTTGCACGCCCTGTGGATCAAACCGCTCGTCGAACAGAGAGACCAAGAGCAAAACCTCCCAAGCCCGTCGATATTAAAGTGGTAGACGGTCGTTTTGAAAGAAGAGACCTCGCCAATGTGTTGAATCGTGCGCGGCAGCAGCCCAATCTTGCAACGGAGAAAAACAAACCGTGGAAGCTCTTTCAAACAACCCATAGATTTGAAAAGGCTTCTAAGCAAGATCCAGAGCCTAACAGAGACGATCTGGAACTACAAAGGCCCGATACATGGTCCCCCTTTCAAATGTCCTCGTTTCTCAGAAAACGTCAAGATAAAGAAGACAATAGCCTCTTTGTGGAGCAAGACGAAGTACCTGAGACTCAACAGACTTCTCTTCCTCCGACTCCGGTTGCATCAGTCGACAGCCCTGTGCTTCCTCGGCGATCAAGTGCAGTCGAACAGCCCTCCGCTGTGCCTTCAAGCGCCATATTTCAACCCGATTACGCGCAAGAAGTCAGAGAAAGTCCATCAACTGAGAGTTCAGATCATCTCATACCTAGAGGTCCACCCCCCTTCCGTCCGAAGGGCTGGAAACCGCTCATGATTGGAAAGCGCCAACTGCGTAAGAAAGAAGACCTGCTCTGTCAGATATCGTATGGCACCGAAGCCGTTGAGATAGGCGATGCTTTACTCTGCGAATTAGCGACTAATACTCGAGAGATGATCTACAAACTTAAGTACAAGGCCGAACTTAAAATTCAGTTCGAAGAAATCTGCACTTTCGATCGTTTTCAATTGCTGGCTCAGGAGGTAAGAGAAACCTTTATTACGATCATGGCCACTACATCTAATAAAACGTGAATTTTTAGACAGGGAATGGGACCAGTTTCAATGGCTACATCCTTCCTTATCCCGACACAAAATCTGCGTTATTTGGTCTCGAGGATTTGCTTCTAGAAAAGGGCCTCGTTGGAATAGCGAGAATAAACCCGTACCCATATGATCCGGTTCGAGGGTTGACTCTTGTCTGTTATCCAGATGACTATCGATCCGAGAGTTTCCAGCTTCTCGACAGACCAGGTTTGGATGCACCCAAGGGCTCTCTACGCTTTGCAGGTATCAATGAGGTTCTTCCCCGACACCCACGAGAAATAGCGCCTCCCCCGGACGATTCTTTGACAAGAAAGTTATTGGAAAGACCAGAGCGACAGGGTCGATATGAAGAATCTGGCAACTCCAGAGAGGAAGGATTAGCTCCTTGGCGCTTACCTTCTCAGATCATTCGATCAAGGACCGGGGCTAATAATACGCCCCTGGGAGTCAAAGAGCGATTGGATGGCCGTGATCCTCGTTTAGACGTCTCAGCGACCAGAAAAGATCAAGCATCAACAGCATCTCCGATTGCGCACCCGAGCGCCGAATCAAGTACTGCCGTCACCGACCGAGATGGATTAATCCCACTTCCCGACGCCATGGACACATCGTCTGATTCTAGCAAAGATGTTGAGAGCATCACAGGAACCGAAGCTCCTGTCTCAGACGACATGGACGTCCCGTCACCCGCACCTGCAACACCAATTGAGCGATATACCGATCAGGTCATTCCAGAAACCCAGGATGTGCAGATGCTTGACGTGAGCAATGCAGAAAAAATTGACCTCAAAACATACTTGACAGCTGCATTCTTGACTAATTACAAGATCACGTACGACGATCTCGCCGCTGTAACAACTCATTCCAGCATCAAACTCGCCAATTGCTTCTATCTATGGTTCCCCGAAGACGCTGAAGAAGATTTTCAGGTTTTGGAACAGTTTCTGGACCAGCATTATGCAATTGTGCTATCTAATCGGAAACAAAATGACTGGGAGAAGTTTACGAAATCTTCTTGTGGGGTGGCGTTGGTCAGTATCACGATCCTCCGTATTGAGCTATTCTCATGCTTACGTTCTGGTCTATAGTTCCACCATACTTTCTTACAATTTAACGAAATGCCTGGCTTCTACAAACTTACTATGAGCTCGTCTTTTAACTTCTGGACCGTTTCACTCCAAACGGCTATTCCAAACATTGAGCCACAGACGCATTTTCAACGAATCTTTCCTCACGGCACGGGTTACCTTATGACGAAAGATTTCATGCTACACGAAAGGGACGCCGCGATCATGGTTCTGGCTTGGTTTCGTGACATTGTTTTGTCAAAGTTTCCGGGCACGTTGAAGATGATGTTTCGCCCGAACGTGTTGAAGTGGTTGAATCGTATGTCCAAGGAGGATCCGCGGTAAGCAACTCAGTCTGGGATTAAAGACAGAAAGACTGATTTTTTTTTTCTTTCAGATTCTCCATAATGGCTGTCCTCATCGGTGACATCGCATGTCACGGTGACGCCTCCAATTGGCCCGCCGAAGCCCGCGATCTCGACTGTTTCTATAACCCATCTCTTGAAAGCCCCGTCATCTCTCTAGCCGAATTGCCCGATGCCGAACCTGCAGATGGTCCACCAGATACAGTCGTCAAAGGCGTCGAACAAGTCAAAAACACAGATCTTTTGTGTGAAGTCTTCGCAGCCTGGGGCATCCTCAACGCGGCGTCTCTACGCAAATTCTTGATCCTGACACATAACAAGCCCCTGGATCGTTGGCAGAAATGGCAACACGTTAGTCCTCCCTACCTTTTTCGTAATGACTGTCGAATGAAGACTAACCACATCTCAATCTAGATTGAGATAATCCAAGGCGCAACACATTTCTTCCGCAAATCAAACATTAACAAAGAACACTACACGAAATGGCTTGCCCAGGGTGCATCGACCGCATCATTGGCACCATCGGCGTCGGAATCTGCTGCACCAGCCCTACCGGCACCGTCGTCAGCAAAACATCCATCTAAACCACCAGCGACTTTACCCGCAGCGCTTACACCGCTAGCCGCGTCACGACCACTGATCGAAAGAGCGACGACGTGGAATGCAGAAGCACGCAAACTCGCGCCTTCCAACAGACCGCCGCCTGGAGCAGGTCAGGATCGTCGGATGTCGCGATAGTGCTTACATACCATGGGATGCTCGATTACTATGATTACTATTAGCGGCGTGTAAAAGAGGCTATTCAAGCAGGCGTGTTTTATGTACATGTATTTACTATTCTCGACTGTTCAGGGGCGAGTGATTCGGGAGATACCTGGGTAGTTTTTCTGTATTATATCTTCATCTCGGGTTTCGGTATTACATAGACTTTCCATGAGAAAATGCCCTTACCTCGTCTTCTCTCCAGAACTTTCTGGCCCTTCACATCTCTGCATAGAGAAGGAGTAGAAACTGCTACGGTAACGGATCATGCAAGATCCTTGGGGGAAACCTTGACCTGAATTACCGCGCACGTGTCTAGTTAGATGTCACACACAAAGCCGAATAACTTGCCAAAAGGTACTACTTGTAGCAATATACCAGGAGCGTTTCATGAGATCTAATTACTGAACTCGAGCATTTACATATGTACCTAGGGCATTCTGGTCACGTGCCGTCATCAGAATTATCAACACATGCAATGTAGGTAACTACCAGGACTTCTGCGATCATCAGTCTAGGTGTGTTCTACTCGAAAGCCATGAATATACTCGGAGTCGTCATTTGAGGATGATGAAATCTACGTATTTTTATTCATACCAAACGGGTGCAAATCATCTAAAAAATGCTATTCTGATTTTGGTCGTAAAATGCGTACTATCATACATGTACCCTAAACAACAAACCCTTCAGCCAATAACGCCGTCATTACTTTGCTAACATCATAACACGCTGAATAAATCAATGAAATTGAATAGAACCTTCCGAGAGAAACCTAAATAGGCATTCCCTTCCGCGTCAACACCTTTTCCATGCGTAGTTTCATGGTATCGACCAATTTATTAATCTCCTTGGTCGTGATTCTGTCCCATTCTTCCAGTACGGCAACTTTTAATTGAGCCTGGTCACTGATGCTTCGTTTTTGCAGCCTCTTTTTCAGGACGAGTAGGATGTCTTTCAAGATGTTGAGGTCAGGCGAGGTTGCTGGGTTCTGGATATAAGGGAGTTGTAAAGAGTCAAGGTAGGCGTGTACCATATTTTGCGGGGCCGTCGCATTCTCGTACCCGCCGCTGGCGTTGTCGAGATATATCATCCGCCGTACAGTAACGACCGGTTGAACGTGCGGTTGAATAATTTGCGAGATGTAATCACGTTGACTCATCGCAGACAGGTCGTTCTCTTCGGTTTGTAGGAAAATAAGAGGTCCCTTGTAATCATATCCCACCATCGCCCAGCAATGGAACAAGGCTTTATCAATCTCCTCTCTAGAATGTAGACAATCCTCGCATAACCGCTCATCTTTCCTATTAAACACTTTTGCTTTCTGCGTCGTGCCCAGACCGAAATTGACAAAGTCACTGAACAGCAGTGAGCGCCATTCGTTCTGCCATTTGTGGTGTGCCAAAGCATACTGCATCCGCGATTCTTGGGCCTGTTTCGATAACCATTTTTGCTGACAGGCTATTCGTTTGCAGTAGCCTTCTTTGATCATGTAGTTTCGGATTGTCTGTAGATGTACGCCGTCCACGCCGACGGAATGCCCCAATTGTTCCCACGAAACGTCTCCGTTTGACTGCTCCAATAGCATGATCATCTTTTGCGTGAGGTCATCGCTGATTTTCTTGGGTCGGCCGCGCTTGTCGGATTTTTTGGTGACTCGACCTGCTGTCTTTGGTGTGGCCTGCACAGTCTGGGTATCTGCTTTTGTAGGAGGTGGTCTGCTCGTTTTATCGGATTGAGGACGTTGTTGCGGCATCGGATTGCCCACTTTTTGAAGATAGGCGAAGGTATTGGGTAGGGCCGCCTCTGGAACCGGAGGCCCAGGAGGCAGAGATATGCCTGCTGCTGGGCCCTGAGCGAAGATCGGTTGCACCCCCTTCAAAATGGACATTCCTGAATCGAACAAGTCATGACTGAAAAGTTTTTGGTTGTTTTATCGCAAGTCCGACCGGAAGTTTTATCGCGAAATGTCACGTGCAACGCGCTAGTCCCGAACGGGCGCAGACGGACGGGCAGTGTTGCAGGCATCGACATACTCAAAACCACCGCCAGCTGGGACGGACTGACTACTTTTGACTCGAACAACTCTTGTGAATCACTCTTCAGGTATTTACACTCTTCTTTGGCAGTTCCGAATCTTTGCTCTTCCTCTTCGACAGGTGAACAACGCACTAACCTTCCAGGGGTCGTTACGGTCTACGTTCCACTTCCCCCCCGTTTGCTCCACAAGTCTTTATCTTCCTACACCACCTCTATTTGCACCTCGACAATAACAACCAAGCAACAAACCGCACGACGCCATGGCTAACGACGAATACGATGTAAGTCTTTTTCACGACTTCTGCATGACTGAGTATAGGAAAAATCCTTGCTAACGTACACCCTGTTTAGTTCCTTTTCAAAGGTGAATGACCTCCGCTCCTATCCCTTGCCCGTCGGCTCTACGAATATAAACAAACATCCAAATAACTAACTCTCTCTCGTCAAGTCGTCCTTATCGGAGACTCCGGTGTCGGTAAATCCAACCTTTTGAGCCGATTCACCCGCAATGAGTTCAACCTAGACTCCAAGTCCACCATGTAAGCTACGACAACCGCGATAACCATTTTACGTCAGGAAACGAAACAAGTTGCTGATGAATTTTGTCAGTGGTGTTGAATTCGCCACACGTTCGATCCAAGTCGACTCCAAAACAATCAAAGCTCAGATCTGGGATACCGCCGGCCAAGAGCGTTACCGAGCCATCACCTCCGCCTACTACCGCGGAGCCGTCGGCGCCCTGCTCGTTTACGATATTAGCAAACATCAGACTTATGACAATGTGACCCGATGGTTGAAGGAGTTGCGCGATCATGCAGACTCCAACATTGTTATTATGTTGGTGGGAAATAAGAGTGATTTGAGACATTTGCGTGCCGTGCCTACAGAGGATGCCAAGCAATTTGCCAGTGAGCGGCTGACGAGATGAGCTTGAACAAGAGTGTATACTGACGACGGCTAGGCGAAAACAATTTGTCCTTTATCGAAACTTCTGCTCTCGATGCCAGCAACGTCGAGCTTGCTTTCCAGAACATCTTGACAGGTAGGCCTCGGTGACACGGTACGCGATACTAGATATAGACTAACGTGCGGGCCTACTCAGAAATCTACCGCATCGTATCCAGCAAGGCCTTGGACCAGGGTGAGGGTGGCCAGAACCCCCTCGGCGAACGCCGCCAAGTCGTCGAAATAAGCAAGACTCAGGACACAGAGACCAAACAGGGATGCTGTTAAAGCGCTGTCACGCAGTGCAGTGTAGACTTTGACACCGAACGAAATGTGCACCCCTTTCCTTCTGGCTATTCCGCTATGAATCATAATTTCTCCTATATTTTTGGGCAATGCAACGTGTAAGCCCGGGTTGCCTGATTTGATTTCTTAGGGCTATTCCGAATGTAGTTCCCAGGGTACCTTTTCTGCTTTTCTTTTCTTTCGAACCGGGACGGGGAGTTTGAGACTTCGAATAGCTTCTGCTTGCAGAGAGGGATACTATTCACGAGATGATGAACGGATTAGTAGTTTTTACAACTTTCGTGCGTTTCTGGTGGGCCTTGCCTTGCGCTTTTTGTTCAGAGGTTCGTGTTTTTCTACTTTTTTTTTCGCGCTCTTACTTCTTGTTCCCTATTCTTCATGTCTGACTCTCTTCGAAATCTGTCTAATCAATGATAAAACTTGAGAATACTTGCTGCACCCTCTCTAGACTGACAATCTTTTCTTCTGGATAACGTGTCCATGATTAACCCTCTTTCTTTTTTCCCTTTTGCATGGCTACCTTTTTCCTATATGATAGGTATAAATGTACCCGCACAGGTGGAATACTGGTTTTTCTACCACGCGTTCTGGGAACATGCAGAAACGAACTACTCTACTCAGTGCTCCGCAATGCGTACACATCGACTTCTAGATGGCGTGGGTTTGTTCGCGTCTGTGCTTTTTTTTTTTTCTTCTTGGAGGGGGATGCGTACTACGTAGTCTCCGACTTTTGAGTGAAACATTATGTAACTATATCGGTGCTGATATAGGTACAGGGCTTCCAGCAACCCGTTCTAGTCTACCAGTGACTAGACGATATGACGCTGCGAGCTTTGGTAGTTGCTTGATTGATTGATCCTCCGACTTGACTGATTGGAGGTCCGATAGTTTGAGTCTGGGAAATTAAAGGAAAGGGGCGGGTTGCCATAAAGCTAATAATTCCTGGATGGCAAGAAGTTAAGTTATTCTTGCAGTTGTGTGTACATATAGAGATATAGAGATCATCGACAGTAGGTCTGGTAAAAGGGGCCAGAATAGAGAAAAGCGGCCAAGCTTCTCGTCGTATATCACAAACCAGGTGCTCTAAAGAGGTATCATAAACATAAACAAACAAAAACAAAGAAGGCAGAGTTTTACATGAAAAACCTCACCAAAGAAGAAAAAGAGGACAGACTACTGAGCCAACCTCTTCCGATCCATCGACTCATTACTCCACCTCGACCTATCCAGCGTCTGCAACTCCTGCTCATCAGTCATTTTGGACACCGAATCTGCCGAATTACTCGACATCTGCTGCATCTGCTCATTCGAGCCTAATCTGCGCGGGCGGCCCATGGGATCCCGTTGCGATCGACGGGTCAGTTTTACCTGCGATGGGGAAGGGGAAGGGCATGATTTGCGGTTGTTGGGGCGTGATGTTTTTGAGGATGACGATGATGATGATGAGAAACTGAGAAGTTCGCGGCAGGCGGATTGGGAAGTGATGATGTAGACGATTGTGTTCCAGAAAGCTTGTAAGGGGAAGACGAAGGAGGCGGCGTAGTTGAGACCGAAGTTTGTGGCGGAGGGGTAGATGCTGGCGTAGATTCTGTTGACGCTGCTGGGTATCTAGGCACTATCAGTACTTGATTATAACTCGTGAGAAGGGGGGGCAGGGGCATACCCAAGTAACAAGCAACGCAATGAAAAACAGAAATGCAACGCGAGCATACAGCCATGCCTCGGCATTCGTCTCATGCTTCGCAACCTGGCGAGTGATACTCCTCATCCTCAAAGCCGATGGTAGCGGTCGAATAATATCAGTCTGCTGGCTGACTTGAATATCCACTGAATACGGGCTAAATACTGCTGGGGGAGCTTCAGACCCCTCGATTGCACGGACTAATTCATCGTCGTATTTGCTGTTCTCGACAATGGGCCGTTCTTCGGTGGTGATGGTCACTTCCGTCGTGACGGTATTGACGAAGGGATTTTCGTTCATAGGGTTCAAAAACCCGTCGAGATGTTCACGTTTGTTCCAGATGACTTTTGCGGCTGCGGCGTAGATGCCGGTTGCGAGTAAAATGGCGACCCTGTTTACGTTAAGAGATATCGAGGGGAAAGATCAAAGATGACTTACCACACAATGGCATACAAAAATACAAACCGTAAAACATCCCACTCAATATTGACCCAACACCAGATAATAGCTGGTCCATAAACCGGCCCTCGCGCATTAGTGTTGATAAAGATAAACACAAACGCCGGAATGAACGATAATCCATAACATATCAAAAGGTATGCCATATCAAGGGACCGCAACCGATCTACCGTATACCCCTTGAAGAACACCAGATAGACATTCACGGCCATACACAATGCCCAATAACAATCAACCCCGAGAAACATCTGCACCAGAAAAGCCTGAAACTTGCACAGAGCAGAACTTTCGCCGGCCAAGGGACCATTCTCTGAAATCAAAGCGGCCACGACGGACCCCAGGTTTCCGAAACTGGCGAAAAAGATGAGACGGTTGATAGGTTTCTGGAAGCCTGGGGAGAAAAGGTATGTGAACACGACGAAGAGGATGGAGAGTACGGAAATGGCTGAGTTGACTCGTTCCGTTATGATGAGAGCTTGGGTTTGGCTGGTTGTGAGAAGAGAACCTTCTGACGCATCTACGCGTGCGGAGAGCTGTGGTGCTGCCATGACTCCTGGTTTTCAATTTGTCCACGCTTCAGCGTCTCGAGGGAGTCGGAACCATAGACAGGACGTGATGGGGCTCAGTCGGCATGACAATCTCCAGATCGATATAGAGGAGATATGGAAAGAGGAGACGTGAGGCGTCTTCTTTCCTTGTCGAGCCTCTTGAATAGATCCTACTCGGGGTTTATCTTCTAATGTCCCAGGTGGAAGACTTGACATAGGATAGAATTTATGGGGATCCACAAATATAAATGTCGTCGCCTCCACCCCCGTAATCCAGGTCAGCAGGAGTAGGGGGATCAGAAGGCTCGTCAGGACCGTGACATTGCAAATAAATTAATCCATGGGTATAACTAAAACCGCGGTAACGAAATTATGACCGATCCGTAACAATCCCATACAAAATATGCGATTCCCTAGTATCACGGATTCGTTATTTTTCAACGATAGCTTAAATATGCATTCGGCACATAAATGATAGGACCTGTCGAAGAGGATGTGGGACTTTGCAAGGGCCACATTCTGTTGAACAAAGTGATGACTGGTCGATCTTCTGCATCAAAAGCACGGTCAATCCATGTGATTGACCACACGCTGCGGAAGGATTCATAGAAGGAACGCTATCGGCGGTTAGTACCAACACTTGGAAATGTGTATGATGAGGCCTATCCGAAAGAAAAGAGTGCTACCGACAACTAGTGGAAGGATTTTGGGGCGGGACAGACTACCATGCCAACCAACTTGGACTTGCATAGCTTCTTCGACTTCGAGCCCGGTGTTGTCCGTGGTCTGGGTATACTAGACTAGTAGTACATGAGTCCATCCTTGAAGAAGACATTACTCGTGAGTCTACGGAGTAGATGATACAGAGAGTCGACTAGGGGTAGTTATGCCAATAGCATCGTGTTTGATATGAACAAGCGTTGGCTATTCTTTAATCTGGCAGTAGAAGCCACACTTTGAATTAGTTGACTGATTTCCAGCCATCAGACTCATCACAATCTTGGGACCTCTGAGCAGTGAAGAGATCGATCTTGGCGGGATCACGAATTTCAATGGTCGATGTGGAAGGATAATGTACAACATAGTAATGTCGATCGCCCAGCATGCCGCAGTCATAAACGCCTCTGACGTGCGTGATAACCGTTCGAGGCATGACACTGCACTGCGTGGCAAGTGCAATCAATCTGAAATACGCCGACTGAAGCTTGTGGGGTCCGAATCATCGTTGCCGTCTCCCAGCCGGGACTTAATAAATCAAGCCTGAGGTCGGTTTTGAATCGGTTGGATGGATGATAATTCGATCAACATTCGGTGTAGTACTGTAGCTTCCACTTTTGTTGCTTTGAATTGGTTCCCCATCTTTTTCATTGCTTGTTTACGGCAGAAGATCTCAAGCATGTTGAATGCATCAAGCCAAGGCACAGATGCTCGGCCCCCACGGTTTGCCGGGCCAGACCTTATCTATAAAGATTACAATTAGATCTTCTAGTTGTACTATGTATACCAGTACTACCAAGCACTCCATCTAAATCTTACTCATCGCCAACTAACCTATTGACCGTCACTACAGCACCTTTGCCACCCAAAACCGGACATGTTCTCGTTGTTGTTGGTGCAGCCCCATACACGACAACATACTATTAGTCCCTGTGAAAATTTGGCAGCTCGCAAACGCTGGGATTTTTGATTGTATAATACCGCTTACCATTGGAGAATCCGTCCACAGAAGTTGGTTTACTCTACGAGCATGGTCAAATATGTGTCTATTGATACCGTAGCTCCGTCCAACTGACTCATTCTGAACACGTATGTAGAACAGAGAAACAAAAAAGATAGTTCTGGTCCTCACTCGATTGAAGCTGTTACTTGATTATAACTTCATGATGGATGATGTGATGAAGAGACAAAGAGCCTCATGGAGATTGAACTTATGGAGCTCCCTGATTGGCTAGCTGGACGTCATTGTGGCCTCAGGCAGAATAGTCCCTTGCCCTAAGAATCCAAAAAAGGCAATATTCAAGTGACTTGTGTCAAACAGCTATGAAGAACTTAGAAGTGGGATATATGTTACATGTAAGAAGCCCCATTACTGATCTATACCTCTTTATACTTCAATAGCTTTATACTGCATGCATCAAAGGCGTCAAAGAGCCTCTTTGTGCAATATAACGGCATTCAAAAGAATCTCACATCAGCAGAAGATGAAACTCGGGGAAACTTGTCTTAGCAATTCTTAAAACTATCAGAAAAAAGGACTATACCTCCTCTTGTCCTTTGAAGGGGAATCCAACCACGCGTATCTATAAATTCATAGACTTGCCTAACTCAGAGATCCAGAGTTTCATTTCTCAACCATGCTTCAATGAGACCTGAAATCCAGCGACGCTCCTAAAACATCCTTTCGATCCTTTAAAGACAAGTACAAGGACGAGGAACTCGAGCTACTGAGTCACCGACTCTGAAACAATGACTTGGTGTATAGATCAAGCTGCCGCGGGGAATGAAGATGGGCCGCCTCAAAAGAGGAGAAAAGTCGGTGTTGGAGAGGTAAAGATCTCGATACATATTAATACTCTTTCTCGAAACGTTACTAACAAAGTATAAGAACAACGAGGAGTGGTCTGCAACTCTCTATAAAACCATGCCAGTTTCCCTACCCAGTCAGCTTCGATCAGACCCTACGAATAAGCAAGAGCTCGAAAACTTTCTCAAATTATTTTTCCCAGCAGACGAAATAGCAATGGAGCCAGAGTCACGACGCATTAGCAATCGTGAAGGGCATAACCTTATTGAACTTCTACAAGACCTCCATAAACAAGTAGGAGAACTCAAGGAGCAACAGAAGCATTCCGACAATGAATTGAAAGAGCAACAAAAAAAAATCGAGGAACAACAGAAAAGGATCGGAGAGAATGACTATCTACTACTAGCAGCTTATGCAAATGAACTAGAATGGACAGCTGGAAAGAGCGATAGGGAGTCTCGATATACAAGAAATGTCATCATCCACGGTGGAGACATCAGATATGCTATTAGATCCATCGAGCTTCTTGAAGAGCTTGGTGAGACTACCCGTGTGCGAAATGCATCCGAAGGATTTGAGATAACCTATGGAGTCTCCATAGGCATGATACGACCTATCATTGCAACCGCGCCGGAAGAGATAGTGGACCTACTGAATAAGAGAGGAGTACTCAAAAAACTTTGGAAATGGAAAGACAAATTCCCCGAGGGGAGGAAGCAATGGATTGAGGACAGCGATCAAGCTATCAAAGCTTGGTTGCAATCTGGAGGACAATCATGTCTTGAGGACAACTTCAAGAAAGAATATTTGAGACTGTGTCAATGGATGGCTGAACGTGTTGATGTCATCAAAGGCTGCAGCTAGGTAGCTGTTATTTACTTTGTTAATCTTTTACTGCTTTGTTTCTATTTTGTCTTTTGCTACTCACTTTCTTCTGTCTTCATTACCTAGGTATGTTCTTAGTGGTGTAAGAGTATCTAATCCATAATTTACCATGCATATAGTGCCTCACAAAATCAGTTCGTCAATCTATCCCAGGACTTCTCTTGAAGGCAGCGAAGCAAGACAGTCACGAGGGTACTTTGAATAACTGCTCAGCCCGACTTTGCAGCAGTCACGACGTTTAACCTCCAGGTGTTGCCGGTGGTTTCCATCTCCTGCAAGACGGCGTCCTTGAGCGCCCTGAACTGATCCTGCGAGAACCAATAGTCCGGTATTTCTGTAGCAGTCAGCGTATTTGTCGTTGCGTTGTAACTAGTGGTACGTGGTACATATGTAATTGGGAATTGAGTGTGCTCAACACAATCAAAGGTCCGATTGATGGATTGATCAATAATTCAAATTCTTAGATGATATCAGGCTCAGCTAGTTATATGCCCACTCCGTACAGTCTACATCCGTAGTCCTGACCAATCAGCAATGGCTTATTTGAAGTTATCTCCGATCCCATCCCGCTAGTCCATACACGGTATCCGCTAGTCCCTATATCTGCTAGTTAGTGTATCACGTGTAATTTGAGCTGCGGGACTGCCAAAAAAGATTCTAAAGACCTTCATCCATGCTCCAATTTCGCAAACTGCTCAAAATGGCCACCGAAACCGCTGCAAAGAAGCTCAAGACCGAAGGGCCCCTCATCGGCACTCATAAGTATGTCTGTCCCTGATGTTGACGAGAGTATGCACTTTGTCGAGGCCGCAACAGTGAAAAAGTACCCCGCATAGCTGACCAACTAACTACAGTGGACACTTCCATGCCGATGAAGCTCTGGCAGTCTACATGCTCCGTCTTCTCCCCGAATACCACGCTTCACCACTCGTCCGAACCCGCGACCCGGAACAACTAGCTCAATGCCACACCGTCGTCGACGTCGGCGGCGAATACGATGCTACCAGACACCGCTACGATCATCACCAACGCACATTCAACGCTACTTTCCCTAACCACAGCACAAAACTGTCGTCTGCAGGTCTCGTGTTTATGCACTTTGGTCGTGCGATCATCTCACAGCATACTTCTCTGCCTATCGACCATCCGGATGTGGAGTTGCTTTATGAGAAGCTGTACACTGATTTCGTGGAGGCGCTGGATGCACATGACAACGGCATCAGTGCATATGACCCCGCCGCAGTAAGCAAGTCTGGCTTGGAGAAACGCTTCAAGGATGGCGCCATCAACCTCGGTTCTCTGGTTGGCGACTTGAACTACCCGGACCCGGTCAGTGCAGGCGGCGAGCCCCAGGACGAGGATAGTCTATTTGCGCGCGCAAGCACATTCATCGGCGACGTCTTTCTGCGCAAGCTCCGTCTCGCCGCTTCCTCGTGGCTCCCTGCCCGCGCCACTGTCGGCGAGGCATACCGTACTCGCAGGGAAATCCACCCCAGCGGACGCATTATCTTGCTTTCGGGCGGCGGCGTGCCCTGGAAAGAACATCTATACAACTTTGAGTCGGAGACTCAAGCGGGAGAGGCAGAGGAAGTAAACTACGTTCTGTACCCGGAAAACTCGGCTCCAGACGCCAAGTGGCGGGTCCAGTGCGTGCCGGAGTCTGAAGGAAGCTTCGTTTCTAGGAAACCGTTGCCGGATACATGGCGTGGTGTCCGCGATCAGGATCTCGACGGCGTGATTGCCGCGGAGCTGCAGAAGGCGGGTAAAGAGGGTATTCCTGCCGGTGCAATCTTTACGCACGCCAGCGGGTTTATCGGTGGTCATTCGACCAAGGAGGGTGCCCTGGCCATGGCTGTAAGGAGTTTGGAAATGTAATTGTATCAGGAATTGACCAAAAGTTGAATGCTTGAATGAACAAAGTTACAAAAGTCATGATACGTTTACTACAATCGTGTGTCGGCGCGGGTTGACTTTACATACCACGAGAAATGCAATTACAAGGAAGCTTCTAAAGATAATATCAAAATGCAGTTAGACTGTCAAGTCAGTCATTATCCTATATGTTAAGATAATAAGATTAAGCATAGGCATAGAAATCCTCTAGTAGTAGAATCTGATTGGCCGGTCGCCATACAAATTGTCCCTTTCTTGGCAGGAACATTCCCAAATTCCATCCAGCCAATCGCATCAACCACCGTCGCACGTTTTAATTCTTCTTTTTTTTCTTTTTCTTCTTCTTCTTCTTCCTCTTCTTCATGCAACGATTTCTCATTTCCAGAGATTTTCGTGATCGGCTCGAGATGCCAGATACACAGCGAGGAACGTGCACCGAAGCTTGTTTGTGCTTGGCTCTGCATGTGCCTATAGTATATACTGTAGTAGTAGTAGTAGTAGTAATAGTACAGTTGCAAGGGATGATACCTTGCTTATGCTTAAACACTATCGGCTAGTAAGCTATTTCTTGTGCAGTCCTTTTTGTCGAGATGATTGTCTAGAGGCGTGGTTGGTCGAGTCATAAGTTACGAAGCCACCAACCACGTTAAACCAACTCGTCCTCACGTTGGCTTTGTGTGACTCCAGAATGTTGATACTCTACTATGTAATACTAACAGTACAGAGTAACATTGTTATAAGACATCCTCCACCCTCGCCTACATTTACCTAGTTACCTGCAGAAAAGAGCCCCTCAATTAAGCTCCGTACTTAGTGCTTTGTTCCGTGGCTCACCCGAGCCCTAATCAATTCCCTCAGCCTCACAACCGTGACTCGACCACTAACGATCACGTCTTTGAGCCATGTGCCGTGATGCTTTGTGTGTATTATCATGTGATTTTAGTTTTTTTCTGTTTTTGGGGGATATATTTTAATTAGAGAGGGTATGGAGCCATGGATCAGATAGGCACTTTTATCAGATTTTTACTACCTCAACTGCTTGGTAGAGACTAGAGACTAGAGACACATACATATGCAGCTAAGTTTCTCCATATGAGTCTTTTTTTCTCGTCTTACAGACGAGACTAGACACATAGCCCTGGCTGTCCCGTTTATCAGATCAGACGATCAGCGGAGTCACACAGACCCTTCTGCTTGGTTATGCTCTGATAGTACGCATCGAAGCAGTGTCCATGCATGATGGAGCGGTGATCATTCGCGATTTGCTACTCGAGTATATTTCAGTGCAGGACCAAGACGTGACAGGATCAGGCCAGGGCTTGCCATGCATTCCCTGTCATATATAAAGAATGCGCCTCTTTCGGATTTCGAGCTTTGCTCCTGGGGAGGAGGAGGGAGAGGACATAAATACCGCCAAACCCAAGACGCCAGAGATTCAAGTCACTGAAGTAACTGACAAGTCCGAGGACTCGGATAAAACAGACGTTGAGAAACAACGGCATCCGAATTCGGAAAATCTCAAGAAAGCGCGAGGCCGGATAACAATCACCGAAGTCGCAGCCATGCTTCTCTGTGCGGGCATCGTACTCGCCATTGTAATCTACGCCGGTGTAGTCGCCGGTCACCCTCCCGGCAGCAACGGCAATAGAAACACCCACAACGGCGACGACAAACAGCACGACAACGCCGACGATGCCCACGACTACACGCAGCACGTAAACATCTGGCTCGGCACCCAGGGCGGCGGCAACGACGATCCCGCCGTCTCCAGGCCCTTCGGCATGGTCAAGCTCGGCCCTGATCTGTACGTCTCCGGCACAGATGCATATTCGGGATATTTGCCCGATGGCGCGTTCCGTGGTTTTAGTATGATGCACGAACAGGGCACGGGTGGAGCGCCCAAGTATGGGGTTGTAAGTCAGTTACCGCTTGTAGGTGCAGTGGTGCAGCCGTTGGCGAATTTGACGGTGGGGAGGAAGATGGCTGATGGGGGATCGGTGGGGTATTATAAGGCTGTGACGAGTGAGGAGGTGGTTGTTGAGTTGGCGGCGGCGAGTAAGGCGGGGATGTATCAGTATACGTTTCCTGCGGACGACGAGGACGGCGATGGATTGGGGAATGTGCTGGTGGATGTGTCGCATGTTTTGCCGTCGTATAGAGGGCAGGGATTGAGTCAGGGGTATGCGGGGGGAGAGATTGGTGTGGCTGAGGATGGGCATTATGAGGGATATGGCATATACAATAATGGATGGAATCGGTCGCCGGACTGGACTATCTATTTCTGTAAGCTTGCCTCGATGTGACGGGCTTCATGAACCAGTGCTAAATGGAATAGGCGGATATTTCAACGCAACCCCCATTAGCAACGAGACCTACCTCGCAACTGACGCAGACGGCAGCATCGCCCAAGCCAGTGGAAGCGCCACTTCTAATTCCAGCGCTATAAGAGTAGGCAGTCTATTCACCTTCAACACCTCCACAAACAACGTGATCACATCCCGGGTCGGCATATCATGGCTCTCGACCTCTCAGGCCTGCACAAACCTGCACAACGAGATCCCAGAGCGGACCCCTTTCTTACAGGTCGTCAACGACACGAAATCCATCTGGAACGAGGAGGTACTCTCCAAAATCACCACGTCCGCCACGAACGAGACTTCCCTAGAGCTGTTGTATACGTCGCTGTATTACATGCATCTCATCCCCACGAACCAGACGGGCGAGAATCCCGGCTGGACTTCTGACGAGCCTTATTATCAGGACATTTTTACCTACTGGGTATCCCTTTAATTCCTCCAATTCCCAAACTGTAAAAAAAAGCTGACGATAAAAGGACCTCTTCCGCTGCGGCACATCCCTAATGCAAATCCTGCAACCAACCGCCTACACCGAACAAATCCGCTCTCTAATCGACATCTAGCGGCACGAAGGCTACATGCCCGACGCGCGCTCCTCAAACTACAACGGTCGCACCCAGGGTGGCTCCAACGCCGACAACGTCCTCGCCGACGCCTACGTCAAGGGTATCCGGGCCGCCGTGAACTGGACGGACGGGTACGCCGCAATGCTCAAAGACGCCGAAGTACCGCCTCCCAACACAATACCCCCGGATCCAATGGCGCCGGATTCATCAACCAAAGAAGGACGAGGAGCGTTGCCGGATTGGCTGACGTACGGCTTTATAACGCCGACGTATACGCGTGCTGTATCGCGGGCGGTGGAGTACGCATACAACGATTTCGGGCTCTATCAAGTCGCGCTAGGTCTGCAACGGGTCGAAGACGCAGCGAAATATCTCAATCGGTCACGGAATTGGCGCAATCATTGGAATCCAGCTGCGTCTGCTTTGGGCTTTGAAGGGTTCGTAGTGCCGCGGGACCCCAAAGAGGGATTTCAGAGTATCGATGTTCTGGCCTCGGGGTATTGGGGTGATGCATGCTACGAAGCGAGTCCGTGGGCATACTCGTTTACGGATGTGCATGATGCGGCGTATATGATTCAGCTCATGGGCGGAGAGGAATTATTCGAAAAGAGACTGAATACCACGTTCGAACGGGGCGCGGATGGGACGAGTGGTTCGTATATTTTTGATCCTACTAATGAACCGTACGCCCCCGCCCCTCTTTTTTTTTTTTTTTCCTCTCTTCCGCTGAGATAGAGACGAGCTAACGAGAGAGAAGAATGTTCACAATCCCCTATCTGTACAACTACATAAACCGTCCGGACCTCTCGGTGCTGCGCGCCCGACACATCGCCAAGACGTACTACAACACCGGCGTCACGGGTCTACCGGGGAACAGCGATGCAGGCGCAATGCAGACATGGTTGATATGGAATATGATCGGACTCTACCCGATAACGGGTCAGACGACGTTTCTGATTCATTCGCCGTGGTTTGAGCGCTTGACTATTGATCTCGGTGACGGGAAGAAGCTGAACGTTACGTCGACCGGGGGCGATAATAACGGTGATGCAGATTACTTCGTGCAGGAGGTCAAAGTTAATGGCCAACGCTGGGAAAAGGGGTGGTTGACGTGGGAAGACGTGTTTGTGGAGGGAGGCACGATTGAGTTTGAGCTGGGCAGTGAGCCGGTGCAGTGGGCGATGGGCGATGTGCCTCCTAGTCCTGCTTCGTGATCTCTTTCATCAATTCTTGTATATATATCTTTTTTCTTCTTGTGTATCGTTTTGGCATATATTTGCATGGTTGGACTGGACAGGCATACGCGCGGAGTATGGTAGGATGATCACGATGAATGACATGGATGTAAATATGATATGGATATCAACAATCGCTCAACGCATACACTAATGTCAAAGAGAGCTAATAATCAGCCAACTGCAACTTCTTCCCGACCGGTCTTCTCCTCTCGACCTTTTCGCCTCCAGCCCGCTGCCGATCACCATGCACACCTTTAAGGGCATGCAATAACATTCCCGCGTCAAAGAAGCCATCTACAACCGTCAGTCAATCCATACATATAGGAATATATAGCGGAAAAAAAGTTTGAAAGAGAAAAAACTTACATCCACCCATCCCGTCGTCCTCCACATCCCCGCTATCCGTAGTCGGCGTCTCCGTCCCACCGCGTCCATGACTGGTATCCTGCCGTATCAGGCGTCCACGCCTATTCTCCAACCTCTCCGACAAAATCTCCATCTCCCTCGCGCGACTCGTGCGCGGACTCGTCGTCTTCCGGCTCGTAGCGCGAATCAACTTGCGAATCTCAAGCAGATACGACTCCAACGTATCCATCAGTCGGGACGTTTGTCGATGTTTCGACGACGCACATATCGATATCGAGTCGTCTTTGATGATATATCCGATCCCGAACCCGTCGCCGGAAGTAGGACCAAACCCGAAATGGCGCAAGGCCGGGTTTCCGCAGTTGGAAGTTGAGAGGATTGTGTTGTTGTTCTTGTCCCAGCCGGCGTCGTTGAAGATGGCGGGTACCGTGGGTGGTGGCGACGGGCGAGTGCGCATGCTGCTAGTGCTGTTGCTGCGGCCGCTGCTGAAACTTCCGCTGCTGCTGCCGCCGCTGCTGGCGTATCCTCCATTTTCATCTGATGCCCTGTCGTCTAGAGAGACTGACTCGTCGACCGACGATGCGCCATCGAGCGATCGCTGCCAGACGCAGAACAGGGCGTACAAATGCCGGTCCTGACCCTGCGCCTTTGCGCATTCCTTGGTGATTGCGGTATGTTTTTCAGTCGCCTTTTTCAGCGCCGCTACTTTGGCTTCAGGCGGATTGTCGCCCCAGAACGTCTTGACGAAGTCGATTGACTCGTTGGTCACGGGTCTGATGGCTTCCGTACGACCGTGCAGAAACATTTTCGTCATAGCCGGCTCATACGTGTTCTCGACACGACCGTACAGACCGTAATAAGCAGCTTGGAACGCCATTTGCACAAACGCATCTGGCGAGAAGCCCGCCGACGTGATAAAACTCTTTCCGTAGCCAGAAAAATCAAGAACTTGAAACTCGTGTTGATGCAAGAGATCTGCCAAATGCGACTCGGCGAAACGAAGCGCAATGCTCAGTTCAGGAATCATGTCCCATTGGAGTTTGCGTGGCGTTGTGCTCACGTTGCCGAAACTGCGAGGGTCGCGCTTCGCTGGATCAGGGCTGTTGGATGCCCATAACGAAGGAGCTTGCCCGTTGATCGTCTTTGCGTATCGAAGGATCGTGTCCGTGTAGACGTCACTGGCGAAGCGTAGAACGGTATGACCGTCGACACCGGTATGCTCAAAGTTGATACCTGCGCTGCCGTTTTGACATACAATAATTTGCAGTTTATCGTACCACCTATTGATGCATGTGCCAATCTGGACGCCACGGACGATTTCGCTCGTGCCGCATAGCATATTTCCACACAAATCAGTGGTGCTTGTTGGCTCCATGTGATCCAGACACAGCACAAAAATAGCGCTGTCAACAATATGCAGACATTCAGCATTGTTCGAGCCAGGGTCCTTGGTAAGCAAATCTCTCAGTCCAGACCACACTTTTCGATTCTCTGTACTCAAAATACCAATAGCCTCCTTGGCAGCTTCCTGGATAGGGGTCTGTTGTGCATCGTCAAGAATGACCTGCAGGTTAATCGTAATGTCCTTCTCGCTCATGATGAGATCGTTGTTGTCGTCCAGAACGTCGAACCAGTAGAATTGGCCGCGGCAGAGGACTACAATGTGTTTGGCGGTGGCATTCTGGCCGATAATGCAGCCGTTCTCGGTTGGCACGCGTGCCGTGCCGAATAACCGAGAATACTGATACATGCACAGAGGCGTACTCTTGACTTTGTCGGGGGGTAGCTCCTCGCGACGGACTGCGCGGACAAACGATAGTGCCGAAGAGACGAGAGAAGCAGCGCGAGTGACCTGGTTGTTTCTGGCGGGCGTCGGGTCATCTTCCAGCAGGAAGAAGGGATTCAGATTCAAAACGACAGCTAATCACTTAGTATCTCTCTCCGTCAAATGGCTTGGGCCGATCTTACAGTTATCAAAATTCAAGTACGAATCATACCCTAAACAGTCAGTCCGTATCAAAATACCCAGAAATGAGTAAACGTACAAAACTGCTCAATATAACTAGTCTTCGAAGAGGCATACTTCTTCAACCTCTCCTGCAACTCCGGCCCATCCGTCTTTAGGAATTCATGCACCGCAGCTCTAGTCTCTTCATGCTCTCTGGGACTCTGCAACGGCGCCAGTGACTCCAGATACTTTCGACACGTACTCTCCAAATCTGGGATAGGCAACTTTGGCAGCGAGTCTTGATTCGCAAACGTGACGCCCTTTTTGGTGGGTGTCGGCGTCGACGTCGACGATGGCACGTCGGCGTCTTGCACTGGATTGGGCAGTTCGGTTTGATCGCCTGATAGTTTCATGGTGGAAGGCAGAATTGCCTCGCTTCCGGAGGAAGTCATATTGAATACTTTGACTGCAAGACGTGAGTAAGCCATGGATTCACTTTCTTTCGGTGGGTCAAAGTCAAGCGTATAGAGAGGCGAGGAAAGTCGGGACGGAGAGAAGACGCAATGCGCTGCGGTAGAAATAATGGCAATCTTGGAGACAGTAGTACGGCATAGCCTGATGACTGACTGCTCCGAATAGGTATATAATATAGAACAGTTGGGTGTAATCACGGGATGTACATTGGCATGTGATATAGGCACAGTCACAACGATAAACAAAAAGAATCTCTTCAAAACGACAACGACGAGAGGCGACGAGGAAAGATATACTCACTCAACTCAAACGGACGCAATCAACCGAAAGTGGATAAGAGAACTTCCAGTCGCTGTCTGCCTCGTGCGCGGGGGAAGTCGTCCTAAGTCGTGAGGGGGACAGACGTTTCGCAATCCGGGGCAACGGAACAAATGGAGACAAGAGAAAGAATTCACGTAAGTCTTGGGTTGTCCGGTATTTTTAGACTTGCACTCGGCATCCACAGTACGCAGTTGTAGGGCGAACGGGCAAATGGCTAGAGAGATAAAGATGTCGTTGCGGTCCAACGGAAGCTTCTGCTGCTAGCTGCGCAGAGTGAGTGGGCTGTCTTGTCGCAAGATAGCTCAGGGCGCGAATAGCGCGAGTTGGAGTAATTGATATAATAGCCTGCAGGATAGTTCTTCAATTCCGTGCTCAATGAAGTCGTGTAATCGTAAGTTGCGTGATACTTGTACGTTGGTCAGGCGGTTGCATATAAAAAGTGTATCCCCGCAACGAACGGCCGAACAGACAGCGGTCGGCTACCTATAGGTATAGGAATATATGCTCGGTGCAGTGAGAACTTCATCAAAGCGTCTCCAGAAATTCGGCCGCGCAGATTGTATGCCGTGTGATAAGCCAATAATTATAATGCGAGGATCACAAATCCCCAGACTCTCTGCATACACGTAGAACCAAGCCAAATCGCGGCAAATGACGTCCTTCGGTCGAATGGAGGAGCATGCTAACTACTATGTTAGTATTACTAACTAACGTATGTATATTCCGCATACCAAGAGCGTCTAAACACACCTAGCGTACGAAAAATGGGAGTCTTCATTGCCCCCTGTCTTATTGCGCACAGTGTAGCGGCAGTGCGGATGGCCGACCGGGGAAACGATGACCTGCGGGCGAGTCCCAGCAGAGAGTTTCCCCTGGTTGTGTGTTCGATCCGCGCTGTCGCCCTGAAAAAAGGTATGGGGGCGCAGGATGATCACCTTGTATTCTTTGTCTTCAACCCGCCGTACCCTGACGGCCCCGTACCTTTTTATTATTTTTTATATTAATTTTTAATTAGTCTCTATCAGTTGTGGCTAGCAGAGAAGGAGCCGAGTCCTGTTCTAACCTGCCAACCCTACTTTACGTAGTATGCACTATCCTTATACGAAGACGGTGAAAACTTAATTCGATTGCGTACTGCTATTAATCGTATATCGTGCCTGTTTGCTGCAACATTTACTAGTATGGGTATTATGGTTAATGAATGAATGATATCAGAAAATATGACAAAGAATGCGACGACTCGACTCTTCAGATCGTGCTCTCCAGGGCAAAAACCTGCTCAACGTTAGATATTGCTTGTGCTATACTATAGGCAGCGGGCAATTACCAGTGCAGTTCGGGCCGGAATGTAGACTTGCAAGTAGTTCTTGCGGTCGTTCCATGGCAGATCAGTCGTGAAGAACCGAGTCTCCTTTTGGTTGCGGCCGTGTCCGCCAAAGTCAGCGTCGTCCGAGTCGAGGATGATGCGATATGTGCCTTCTTGCTCGACGCCGACGCGGTAATCGGTGAAGCTGTTTGTAGGGTGGAAGTTGAAGACCCATAACAGTCCCGCACGCTCAAAGACAATCACCTTGTCGTTTTCGTTCTTCAGGCTAACGTATGCTTGTGGCGCGTGCAACCAGCCATATTTCTCCTCGGTTACTTGCATGGCGCGATCAAAGTCGTTCAGGAATCGGTATCGGAGGAGATGATCGTCGGTCAGATTCAACTGACGACGTGCGTACCAGAAGGAATTGTTGTTCCCAGCACGGGGAAAGTCGAGCCATTCAGGATGGCCAAACTCGTTGCCCTCGAAGTTGAGCCATCCCTCACCACCCAAGCCGTGTGTAACCAGTCTGATCATTTTGTGGAGTGCCATGCCACGGTCGATGATGGGGGTCAGCTCGGTCAGAACTGACATGTTGGTGTACATCTCCTTGTCGCACAGCCACATCATCAGTGTTTTGTCGCCGACGAGACTGTAACAATTAGCAATGAGCGTACAACAATAGATGGATGCTTACGCTTGGTCATGACTCTCTGCATATGCAATAGTCTTTTCGCCGTGTCGTCGGTTAGTGAGAGTAAATACTAAATTACCCATGTCCCATTCGTCGTCCTGTTTCTCTTTGAGCCATTTGATGTACATATCCGGGACGGCCATAGCAAGACGGTAGTCGAAACCTATTCCACCTAGAGACAACGGTAGACACAAGGCCGGCATGCCTGATACATCCTCGGCAACGGTGATAGTCTCTGGATATAATTCATGGAGCATCTCGTTGGCGATCTGGAGGTACATCACACTGTCAGAGTCGACAGCGGGACCGAAGTATTCGTGATATCCACCAGAGAATCCCCTATCAGAGTTAGTATCCTTCCATTCACAGATCAAAGCGATACATACGTTCCGATGCCATGATGGGTATACAGCATACTAGTGACACCATCAAATCTGAATCCATCAAACTTGTACTCCTCCATCCAGAAGCGCAGATTGCTAAGCAAAAAGCGCAGAACTTCGTGGTTGCCATAGTTGAACAACCGACTGTCCCACAACTCATGCTGACCCTTAGGACCAGAATGGAAGTAGAGATGGTCGCTGCCGTCAAACATATTCAATCCATCCAGCACATTCTTCGACGCATGGCTGTGCACAACATCAAGCAACACCACAATACCCATGCTATGCGCAGTATCAATCAGTTCCTTCAAATCCTCTGGGGGTCCGTAACGGCTACTCGCCGCAAAGAAGTTGTTAACTTGGTAACCGAAACTAGCGTAATAGGCATGTTCCATAATCGCCATCAATTGAATGGCATTGTATCCCAGATACTTGATCCGAGGCAACATATTCATCGTAAAGTTCTTGTACGTCGCAACTTTTGTCTCTGGCGACGAGATACCGACGTGAGCCTCGTAAATACGAAGACTAGCAGGTTTCTTCGGGCGAGCATGTTTGAAGCTGTATCTCTCATTCGCGGGGGGATTCCAAAACACGGCATCGTAAACCGGCGAAACGTCAAGGTCTTGAGTAACACGTTTGATCCATGCGGGGATTCGGTCTATCACTTCACCGGCGCGGGTGACCATGGTAATCTGGATGCACAGTCAATGGGGAACGACGACAGCGCGGATCTGAGCTGGGTACCTTGAGTTTGCTTTCATGGGCTATCGCTGGAACGCCGTCCTTGGCGGGGAGAGTAATCTCCCAAACGCCGAAATCGTTCACCTTCATGGGGTGAGCTTTTCTGTCCCAGTGGTCTATTCTCTTAGCATTGATTCGCAGAGGTTGGAGACGAGCGCGCTTACTGAAGTCGCCGATGAGATAGGCTTCAACTGCACTGGGTGCCCATTCCCGGTAGATAATGTCGCCATTTTCTTTGACATTGAATCCGAACGTCTCGTATCCCTATATTACTCAGTATGCCCGTCGCCCATTGTCAGAAAGATATGCACGGACCCTGCTGAACTTCTCGAGGCCACCTTCGGTATCATTGATTTTCTTGATCCAGTCCTGGGCGTAGGCGAATCGAGTCTTGAGGGCGTCTGTGAAGGGTTCGAGCCAAGGGTCGAGTTTGAGGACACCTGTAGTCGTAGCAAGCTGTCAGCTCTGGTTAGAAGCGTAAAGGAGCAAAGCGGGGCAACAGACCAGTGCCGTCGGGCTGCTCTGTCGGAGCTGCCATGGCTGATGTGCTGGATGATGCAATTGATTTGACGAGTGGAAACAGAATTGAACTTGAGATGAATTATTAAAAGAGAAACAGTCGAAAAGGAGTCAAATTGATAGAATTGAGGTTGTCTGGGTGGAAACAGGAACAAGAAAAGCAAGAAGGAAGGCCAGGCCGTCTGGGGGTGACAGACAGCTCCACTTATATGAGATGACATCACTATCTGTTTACACCGAGCACCACTTGGGATACACTTGACTTGTACAGAATACAATTGATCTGATATGATCTGATATGATCTGATATGATCTGATATGATATGGATACAGCTTAAAATCAACAAGTCTACCGACTAGACTAGTCAATCACTACCATCAGCTTTTTCCACCATGTGTCGCGCACCGGAGAAGGCCGTTCCGCCGCAAGAACCTCATCCAATCCAGTCTGCAAATCAACCTCTTCGGGCCTCCATGCCCATGGATCCTTCCAATATACCGCACGATGGCCAAAATACAAGATCAAAAAGGCAGGAACACCAATATACGCAGTGAAGAAACTGCTAACAGACCACTTGGAGGGGAAAAACACAGTGAAACCATTGATCAGGGTCAAAAACACGCAGCCTACAAGGGCGACGTATGCACCGTATGGCTGCAGGCGAGATTGATAAGGACGCTCGACGCCTTGAAACTCAGCGGCTTTGCGGAAGCGAAAGTAGACAATGCAGCAGCATATCCAGGAAATGAAGCCGGAGGTGTTGGTGAAGTTGATGAACCAGTTGAAGACGATCGAGCTGGATGTGCCGACGGAAAGATATGCCAGTAGCGAGAAAAGCGCGGAACATGAAACTGCAACCCAGGGGACACCCCATCGGTTACAGGTCTTCATGACGCTGGGCGCGCTGCCGGACATGGCCAGTCCGTAGAGTGAGCGGGACGACATGTACAAGAACGAGTTGCCGGAGGACCAGGCAGATGTCAAGACGGCAGCGTTGACGATACTGTCCAGCACGGGGATACCGGCATTCTTGATACCGACAACGAACGGAGATGAGCCAGCGCCAGCACCACCATTCGTCAATCGGCTATCGTTTGACGGACAAATGACCCCAATCGCCAGCACAGCGAAGATATAGAAGAACACCAGTCGATAGATATATCGCCTCGCAGCACGCGGCACATTCCGTCTGGGCGACTCCATCTCTCCGCCGGATATGATGATCAGTTCAGGCGCGAAGATGAACGCAATCGCACTCGAGACGATGCACTGCAGGAAACCCACGAATCTTCCCGCACCACCGTCAACGATATACGCATTGAACGACCCGGGGTCCTTCCAATAATGAAACCCAAGCCGCTGCCTATTGGGTCCTCCTCCCCAAAAGAGTATAAAACTGAGCATCAACAGTCCCACAAGGGTAAGAATCTTGATACTCGCAAACCAAAACTCAGATTCACCATAAAACTTGACCGGCAGGAAATTCAGCGCAACAATCACGACCAACATGACCGTGATCCAGACCGCAACGTTGACCCCGGGGTTCCAGTAGTTGATGACCAGGGAGGCCGCCGTGATCTCATACGGAACCAATATCCCGATGGAGTACCAATACAGATACCCCATGGCGAACCCCAGACTTCTCGATACGTAGCGAAAACCGTGGTAACTCATCGTGCCGCCGTGAATGGGCATGTAGGCGCCTATCTCGGCTATGGCGGTTACGAGGCAGTACACCATCATTGATATGAAGATGTATCCCAACAGCAATGAAGCAGGACCACCAATTGCAAGAGATTGACCAGATCCAACAAAAAGACCCGTGCCTATGGTCCCACCGAGTGCTAGCATTCTTTGAATGTTAATTTCTGATAAGATAGACATATGTTGGTTACTTACTGAACGTGTCGGTTGCTCAGGCCACGGGTGGTTTGCGCATAGCGCTCGTCCAGGAGATCCGCTTCGACGAGCGCGCGGACAGTTCCTTTCTCAGGCATGCTAGGCGTATTAGAGGCACGGGAGGCCTTGTTTTCCATATTGTGGATTTCCGGGGAAGCCATTGTGCGTTACTGGCGTCTCATCGAGAGGTGACAAGTTGGAAGGGGAAGTGCGAAGATCAGCAGCTATATATACTCCAGTCCAACTAACCCAACTAACAGAAAAAGAAAGTCACATACCCCAGACTTGCACGAGCACAGGCCGCAATAGTGAATACGAGAAAAATAAAAACATGGTCTAGGCATCCCAAACAGGAAGTCGGAAGATCCATACCAAGGGTCCATACCATGTCTTGTTTTCCCTCTGTGTGGATCAATGGCTAGATAAGGCACACCGGCTGATAGATTATTATTCACCGGTTAGTATACTCTTACTACGGGCATTTAAAAGAGGAATTGATGGAACCATAAAACCCCTGATATACCGTACATGTATCAATTCCTCCATCCGCATCGACATATCCCTCCCCCCGACCTTCAAACCCTCATCCAAGAGGCAGTGGACACAGAATCAACCCCATGAATTGTAGTTATTGTACGGAGTACGTAAAGAAAAAAAGAAAAAAAAACAGCGAAAATCCCCCGCAAATCTGAACGAATCACGGCCCTAACCACATCCAGCACACGGTAGGCACCTGAACCTGGAAAGTATTATGTAAAACTAACTTACCAACTAACTTAACTTAGAACTATAACTAGTAGACCTGGGACCAACAGTGCGACAGTAAGGAGACGGTACTACGGAGTACTCCGTGAGTGGCGAGTCGTAAACACTGCCAAACAGATACTAGCATACTAGCATACTCTCATACTAGCAAATAGCAGATCCTGGATCGACACTGCCAGCCAGGCATAAGGGCAGGCCGCGTTGAACCGAGCCGGTGCCGGAGAATGATCCTAAAGGATCCTCCTATGCTAAGCACTGTAAGCAGTAAGCACTGAGCACTGAGCAGTAAGTAAAGGGAGACCGGACCGGTTTGACTTTTCTCGAGCCAAGGGTTTGAGGATGCTACCTTGACTTGTCGCCGTGAAGACAGGATACTTTGTTTTCCTATGCAGAAGATAAGGCAGGAATTACCTAAGAACACTCCATAACATTTACAATTACATTGATAGATGAATGTAAATCCAAATATAAATATAAATAACAAAGGTGGGCGAAAGTAGGCCGCACCTATACCGTGTCATTCGATTGTCTCTCTTTTTTATCTAACAAAAAATCGGCGGCATGATGGATATGAGAAGAAGAAAAAAAAATGAGGGAAAAGAAGAGGCGGGAGAATCATCAGGTGTTTGTGTGTGTGTGTGTGGGTTGAAACGGGAGTGAAAATTTTTCTTGCTTTGAACTTTCAGCGCAAAGCGAGCCAGCCATGCCGCGTAACGGTACACTATCTATTGAACAGTTCTGTCGGGGTTGACAGGCGGGAAATGAAACAAAACAGAAAAGAAAAAGAGTAAAAAAACATTTGACATGACATTGGGTAACAGGAAACAGGCGACAATGGTAATTCGATAGTCGATAAATTCAATAATCGATAGTCGATAATCGATAATCGAGTCGCAGGGTCATCAAAATCATGATATAACAATGATAATATAACGGGGAAACGAAATAAACGCCCAGATCATGCAGTCATCATTCGGATACAAGTCACAGTAGGAGGAAATCGTGGTGACAGATGGGTGGGAGAGAGTGCCGGGAATATATGTGAATTTTACGTCGGGAGGATTTGGAGGCAGAGAGTAGCGAGAGCGTAGGCAGGTCAGGTAGTCGTAGTCAAGTCGAGGCGAGGCAGGTCAAGGTCACGGACTGAGAACCTCACATAAATCCTCCGTCGTGTCCATCCCAAATCCAGCCATATCGACAGAATGCAAAGAACCCGGCCCTCGACCTAATGAAAGTTCAGACGAGGCGTAGTCGTGTTTTAATCGCTCATGAGGCCCAAAGAACGGCCGATTCTCTTCTATAGGCGTCGTGCCATCACCACCTGGACCCCAGGGCCCATGTTGCCAGAATCGAGTATTGGCTTGTTGATCCCCAAAGAGATCGTGATGGTCGGACAGATGTCGAGGGACTATAGATGATTCATGGTCACCATGACTGTTGAAGTCGTGCGGTGACGGGAACCCGACCAGATGAGGCCGACTGAAACTCGACGTCGGCGAGTCTGCATGTAGTGGAAAATCCAACCGATCTAATCGATCTAATCGCTCCATCCGATCCATCCCACTCATCGGGAGATCATCAACCGCGGTAATGTCGATGGTCGGGTTATTATTATTATTGTTATTCTGTTGAGCGAGAGCCGTCGACAAGCGGAAATTAGACGTGGAACTTTGTCGACTGTGACTTGGGGCTCTTTCGACGATCCGTTCTTGTACCCAGCTACCACAAGCCTTGACGATTTTTTCCTGATCGGCAGCCGAGAGCGACGCAAAATAGTCATTGGCCAGCGACGGTTTCGAAAAGGGTTCCTCCTCCACGAGATTGTATTCCTTCTTGGCCCATTCAGCAACTCCAAACGGTGACTCGTACGGTGATTTGTAAACAGCGGGTGTTTGGGCTGCTTGTTGTTCCAGGTACGCGAACCGCCCAGCCACCCGACCGTAGTTGGGCCGATCGAACGGCTCTTGTTTAATATAATCGGGCTCCTTGTTGGGAATTACATCGAGACGGTCGCGATAAGTCACGACGGAAAATCGCAGCATTCGAAGCAACGTCGTGACTTCTTCCGATCGCATGTTGAGTGGTTGGAGGGGCAGCAAGGTGCCATCCAAGGCTCTCGGCTGGACACGTTGCTGCGCCATGGCCAATTCCAATTTTTCCATGCCATTGTCGGGCGGCACGGAGCCCAAAGGGCCCAGCAGTGTCTCGACGACGAGCTCAGAGCTGACGATTTTGTAGCCGGCGAGGACATTGGCATGGTCGGTCATTTGCGCCAGGCGGCGACGAGCAATCAACTCCCGCACATTGGCAAAAGTATTCGATGATGGCGGATCGGGCTGGGGCTTCGGAAAGGCGGCGTAGGGGTTGGGGCGGACAGCATTGGCGGCGTAGAAGGGATTGGCGTTGGCAGCAGCATTATTAAAGTGAGAGTGCGAGAGATGGTGATGGGGTGGAAGGTGTCGGTAGGCAGGAGTCATTGCAGTGTTTGGGGAGCGACGCTGCAATGACGAAGAAGATTTGGTGGAAAGCGTTGTGTTTGGAGGGGCAGAGAGGTGGTGGGGGTTGTTGGTACTCGTGCTAGGCGGCACCTGGCGAAATCGGCCCGCGGACAACGCGCTAGCAGCAGCTGCTGGCAACGCCTTCTTCACCATCTCCAAGAAATTCGACCGCGCGTTGTGGACCGTTACACTAGGGTTGTGCGTGAACTGTGCCCTACACTCCGTCGACGTCTCGCCCAGATAATACCAGATCTGCTCCGGCTTGTCGCTGGCGATGTCGACTTGCACGCGAATCGCTTCTGCTGGCAGCGGCGCCGTCTCGAACTCCGCCCACTGGTAGGGTGCGTTGGCGTCGTGGAACGGGGTGCCCGGCTGAGGCACCGTCGTGGACAGGTCGCGATGGGTTTCAGCCTTGCGCACGAGGTGGGCAGGCAGCGGCTGCGTTCCAGGTGGAAGAGGTGCGAAGTTGGTCTTGCGAACAACCAGAATCCACCGGTACGGCAACTCAATCACGTCGCCGCGGGGCAACACCTTGAGCTTCAGCATTCGCTCGATCGGCCGGTTTTCCAGCACAACGGCTCCATTGATTTCCTTGTCGGCCTGGAATTGCAGCAGATCGCCCATCGACAGCCGACTGGCCGCCTGGAGCACCCTGCGGTCTTCATCAGGCGTCTCCGACGAGCCGAGTCGCTTTTGTCGGTGGTATTTACATTTCAGGTCAACGCTGGGGACATAGTACTGCTGGCCACTATCTGCAATCACCAGGATCGATCCAAACTCGACCTGCACTCCAGCCAGAAGAGCGCAAGTGGGGTGGTACGCCCGCGTACACTTCCCGAAATTGCACTGAAAACAAGCTCCCCGCACTTCGCGGCAGAACAGACATTTCAGGCCCATGCGCGCTTTAGGGATCTTGTCAATGTCGCAGACGACTTCCCGTCCAGAGTCATCCCGGAGGATTGACGTTTCTTCAATGTACGTCGCACAGCGACGGTGTGCATGTGATTTGCCGTCTTCCGTTGGCAGCAGATCTTCATAGTCCATGTCATTCGGGCACAGGACACATGGAATCTTGCGAATGGCATGATTCTGCATACGTGCGCGCTTCGAGCGGGGTTCGTCGCCCTCAATCTTGCGCTTCCTACCGCGAGTTGATTTCTCCGGCACGCTACGAGGAGGAGTAAGAAGGTCAGATGCACCATCTTCATCACTCAGATCGCTATCAAGGTCTTCCTCATCATAGTACTCAGGCGTCGGCTCGCCTCGCAACTTTCGCTCAATATCATTAATATCGATCCAGACGCTGTCGGCTTCGCAGTTACACTTTTTGGCAATGCGGCCGTAGTCCAGCCATTGTTCAGTGGCAAAGTTGACCGATTCGGCGCAGTTGTATCCCAGATTGAAACCCGAGTGATAGCCATATGGATACGTGATCATGAACTCGCCTTCGTAGTGGACGACTTTGTTCACTGTGATGCCGAACCGCGACTTCAAAATGCTGGGAGAGACCAAGTATGTCTTGTGACGGAGGAATTGGTCGCAGTTCTTTGCATCGCTTGGCCAGAAGCTTTTCATGGCTGCTTCGAAACGAGGTGCGTCTTCTTGAGAGATGCTGTACCATTGTTTCGGAGCGCCAAAATGGATATAGTTGATACTATACAGATCCACGTCTTCCAGATGCCAGGCAAAGGTCGCCTTCCACATACCGAGATAGAGATAAGCAGTGTTGACACCGGGAACTTTTTGTCCTATAACATCGAGCAGATTGGGAAGCTTCGCTACGTTCCACGACGTGGTCGAGTCGTCAAAGAGCGAACCGGGCATATCGGCTCCGTACATGGGGTTGTTGAACATGAGCGACTTCCAGTATGCAGTCTCCAACTCGTCGCAACGTTCGGCAGTGTATTCGTCGTTATCGTGAATTCGATAGTCGAAATCTTTGAACGCTTCTTCATCCACCTGGTCAAGTGCTTCGCCTCGATTGTGCTTCCTGCGGGATGACACTGACTTTGGCTGCCGGCCCCGACGTTTGGCAGCGGGCAAAGCCTCTCCATCGCTGAGATCTTCTGTCTTTGTTTCGACTGGGTTTGACTCGGGAGAAACTGGAGTTGGTGGTCCTTCCAAGCGTGATTTTTCGGATCGATCATCGGCGGGCGATTCTTCCTTGATTTTGACTTCTCTGGTTCGTTTCGGCGGACGACCTGGACCACGCTTCTGCGAGCCAGAACGGGCAGTCGCTGTGTGAGTCTTGACAGCCGGAGCACGGGGGGTTTTTTCTTGAGCACGGCGGCGCTCGCCTCGTCTGGCAGGGGGTTGGTGGCTTCCATCTTCGCACAGAGATTTCCATTGCGGAAGATTGTATGACCGCTGCTTCTCGATGTTGGCTTGCGTGTAAGTTCCGTGGGCGCCGTGGAATTCCTGCATGATGGGATTCTTGACTCGAATACTTTTCACCGCTTCGTCGAGTGGAGGAAGTGAGTCTCTCCTGGATTGTGTCAGCGTGTGGAATCAAGCGCATTGATAACAGGCACATACCATTCTTGCGGCGGAATGACTTTGACGATGCCGGACTTCATGCCGTATTTGTCAATCTTTTGGATAAAAGCTTGAAAGTCACGAAATTGGTCCATGGTCTTGCAGCGATCAGTAACGATTCAATCGGATTATGTCGCTTCACTCACCGGCTTGAAAACGGGTATCCTTCCTCCCTCGTAATAGTGATCGGGCTCGATATCCTCTTCCACAGCCTCCACCGATGGCGCCTCCGCATGTTGATCCAAGTCGAGGTCAGACAATTCCGAGGGTACTCCTTCAGACACATTTTTCTTTCCGTCGGCGCTGTTAGGAGGTGTAATCGAAGCGGCATTCGTCTGGACGGGATGGAACGATTCCAGCGCCGGCGCCGGCGCTGGCGCTTTTTGGTCCAACGCAGTCGTCATATTTCAAGCTCGATAGATTATTCGTAAATGTAATGCGCTACCGTCGGCGTGGTGACCGCTACTCGACGGCGATGAGTGTATACCCCCCAGCGGTCGGGGATTGTAGGTGTGTAGGGTGAAACTGGGCGGATAAGGATTTACGCAACAGCGATATTGAATCGGTGGTCGTAGGTTGAAGTTGAGTCGCTGTCAAAAAACTTATGAAAGGTGAACAGGTATCGATAACATCAGCCCCTCTCTAGACAAGCAAAATGATGCAGCGGAAGTAGTCTGCTGCAGGGCAGGCGGCTGATTGGACGTGATAGTGAAAAACGTAATGTACGAGATTTGGGTCGTCGGCCGATGGATCACGTTAGTTGAAAATGGTGAGTGGTAAATTCAGCATACGTAGTGGATCCGCCGGTAAGATGCTGTCCGTAATACGGCGAGTACGGCGTGAAAGGAGTCGGGTGAGGATACAGTAAGGAACTGTAAGTTCGAATGGTTGGAGTTAGTTAACGTTAATTGCTGGAGAGTACTTAGTAATTCAACAGAGGTCAGGTCAGCGAATGGGTTCACCAGATGTAGTTGTGGCGTTGAAGTTGAGAGTTGGAGACTCGGAGTGAAATCACTTCATGCACCGCGGCTCCTTTCCATTGGCCAGATCACGGGACGGGCTCCAGCTAGCCTCAGGCAGCAAGGCAGGATGAGGGCAACGCGCATAGGCACGGCCTTGAGCACGCGCGATGCCGCTTTGGGACGGACGGGAGCAGCCAGCTGATTCGTGCAGTGATGAGGCGAATAATAAAGTCACCTTGATAGAGGATGATTGTCAAGAGGATGCACTATGCGGTGATTGTGTTGAGCAGTGCTGGACAACTACTATGTAGTTTGTATGTATAAGATGGCAGTCTAGTATTGAGCGATGCACATTGAGTCCTCGTCATAGCCTCGAGGCTCTCGACTCGGATTAAAGTAATTCCAGGGCTGTACCTTCCTCATTTGGCGACATCCTACAATCTCATCTTCTATCAAATATCAAATAAATATTCACAGGCTATTTCTGCTATATGACTACTACCTCATTCATTAACTTATCTTATTTATTTATCTATCTATCTATCTGATGTATGTTCGTGAGGCTCCAACATGTCAAGACTCAAATGTAGACTCACAGCCAGATGAAGCTCGGACCACTTCGAGTATCCTGCAATCAACCAGGCAGACCCTCGTCGGTCTGCATACATACATACTCATAGTATTACATACACAGGTCCTCGCTGTGCAGGGTCATAATGCATGGAAGAACCCTAGAATATCAGACTCTGTCCTGACAGTCCTCTCGCATAGTATGTATCGTAGCCAGAGACTCAAAAAAGAAGCCTTATCTTCCCCTCCCGGCTGGCTGCTTGGCACACGCCCACCGCTGAGCAGCAGCACGGAATAAACGTACTGCTTCGAGTCTAGTCCGACGCCGTGAGCTCCCTCGATATTAACTTATTATTACTATGTAAGTCGCATGTACCCGATCGGTGTACAAGCTGGAGTAAGAGTCACCCAAGAGGATCCGTCGATTCTTATCAGAGGATCGCAGTGGATGGAACCGTACCTATCAGTGGATAGACCCTGCTCCAGATTATAAGAACCGGGTCTGTCTGTGTCATGTGAGGAGTTACTCGATTGTCTCCCTCCCCTCATTCTCCTCATTCTCCTCATTCTCTTCGATTCCTTTGCCATCTTCTTCAATTGCTTCAGTATATGGACTCGTGAGAAGAGGAAAAAAAGGACAAAATGACCTCCCAGGCAAACAGCGCCGATGCCGCTCTCGAGCGCATGGGATACAAGAATGAACTGCCACGGAACTTGAGCATGTTGAGTGTCCTAGGCTTGTGAGTTTGTTTTCCTTTCCAATTCATACAAACAAACAGTCTAATAAACAGGTCCTTCGCAATCATGGCAGCCCCCTTCGGTCTCAGCACCACCCTCTACATCACCCTCGTAGACGGCCAATCCGTCACCATCATCTGGGGCTGGGTCCTCGTGACCCTCATCTCAATCGCAATCGCAGCCTCCCTGGCCGAAATCTGCGCTGTATACCCAACGGCCGGCGGAGTCTACTACTGGAGCGCAATGCTCTCAACCCGGAAATGGGCGCCAATCATGTCGTTTATTGACGGCTGGCTGACCCTCGTTGGCAATTGGACGGTCACGCTGAGTATCAATTTCTCCGGCGGGCAGCTTATTCTCAGCGCGATTTCGCTGTGGAACGAGGACTACGTGCCGACGCCGTACCAGACAATTTTGATGTTCTGGGCGGTTATGCTGGTTTGCGCGTTGGTGAATATCTTTGCGTCGCGGTATCTGGATTTGATTAATAAAGTGTGCATCTACTGGACCGCGGCCAGTGTGGTGATTATTCTAATCACGCTTTTGACCATGGCGGACGACCGTCGATCGGGCGAGTTTGTTTTTGGACATTACGATGCTTCGTCAAGTGGATGGTCCGTTCCTTTTCTTCTCGGTCTACAATTCTGAGCTAATTAGCATTAGGCCAAGTGGATGGGCATTCTTCGTCGGATTGCTTCAAGCTGCGTATACTTTGACAGGCTATGGAATGGTCGCAGCCATGTGCGAGGAAGTGCAGAATCCTCATCTCGAAGTGCCGCGAGCAATTGTCTTGTCCGTCGTGGCTGCTGGTGTTACCGGGTTGATCTATCTGATCCCCATCTTGTTCACTCTCCCACCCGTCGACGTCCTCCTCGCAGTCGCCAACGGTCAACCCATCGGATTACTCTTCAAAACCGTCACGGGCTCTGCTGGAGGCGGCTTTGGTCTCTTGTTTTTGATTCTGGGTATCATGCTCTTTGCCGGAATCGGTGCACTTACCGCAGCCAGTCGCTGCACCTACGCCTTTGCTCGTGACGGCGCAATCCCCGGGTTCAGCGCATGGCAGAAAGTCAACAAAACTCTCGACGTGCCCGTCAACGCAGTCATTTTGTCTGCCGTTGTGGACTGTCTACTAGGATTGATTTACTTCGGCTCAAGTGCAGCATTCAATTCGTTTACCGGAGTAGCAACAATTTGCCTCTCCACCTCGTACGGCGTCCCCATCTTGATTAACGTGCTACGCGGCCGCCGCGCCGTAAAACACTCTTCCTTCTCTCTCGGACGTTTCGGATACGCCATCAACATCACAACGATAGTCTGGATCATCCTCGCCGTTGTATTGTTTTGTATGCCTGTCTCCCTACCCGTCACGCCGTCGACGATGAATTATGCGTCTGTGGTATTTGCGGGCTTTGCGTCGATTAGTGTCATTTGGTATTTTGTCTACGCGCGCAGACATTTTACGGGGCCGCCGGTTATGGCGGATTTGGTGGATGAGGTTGGTGCTGAAAGTCCGGATTCGGGGGTTGGAGTTGTTGCTGGGAAGGCGGTGGTTGATGCGGAGGGTGGTGAGCAGAGAGCAGAGAAGGTTGATAAATAGATGTAATATAACGGATACTACACATGATGAAATCTATAAATGTCGGTTGAGTGTTTTGAAATCCATCCTCACAACCGGTTTACAGAGTTATCCGATCCATGGCCTATCGAATACCGACGCTTGGGATGAACTCGAAGTCAACGACAGCGCCAATACATCAATCCTCTCGATACCTTGCGTTGTCTTGGGTTTGCGTCAATTGATAACCTGTGCAGTCATCTTGGCTCAATGTTCTGAGAGTTCCCACTTTGACTGGTATGCGCAGGTCAATCGCATGATGCAATGGAGGTGCCCCAACATTCTGAGTCTTTTCGACATATCTTATCAATTCAATCCGTCTCATCTATACTACTAAAGGCGTAGTCACCCCTCTCAGGTCTCTCCACAGAACATTTGAAGCTGAACTGGCCTAACTTGCCGTTTGGCCTTGGGTCCGGCCATTTTGTTAGCAGACCGGTACACTGTTCATAGGCATCCTGCTATAGATCGGCAGAACCTAGTGCATCTATATCAGCGGAGGACCCCGGCACTAAAACATGAATGCCACAATAGCATTGAAGTCGTATCATCGCTGACTTTGTGGTCAGATTCCATCCCAGCCTTGATGCATCTGGACGCCTGAGCAGACCGAGGCCAGTGACGATATGTCCTAAGGTCTTATATCTTGTGCTTCTGCAGCCCGGACTTTCTCCGAGAGAGATGGCCGATTGTGTTTAAGGAATTGAGAGGGCCCAACATTAGCATTCTGTTCTTATCTGCTCGGAGGTTCACTTACATCTTCCACCTACTCCATCCCTCACCACAATTCAATATCAAAATATTGCCTCTTCTTTCAATACATTAAATCCCGAACCCGCACAATGCAAGCCCTCTATACTCATCTCAAATTAATCTACATATTCCAAATAACACACACCAACGTTTCACAACCCCATCTCCGAGGACACTCAAGTGCAACAACGACAGTACCCCAGATCGAAGTGAGGAGCCAGATCAGCGCATCGGCATTAAGTCAGCTGTCACGCGAGTATCATTGACACGACATGAGCAGGTCAATTCAATCCCCTTACTGTTGCCGAAAGTAAAAGCAACATATGTACATACGTACGATACAATACGATGATCTCGAGAATTTGGATTCGGGCCGTATAGTTCGTCGAACGTACTGCTTCAGGGTTGAAGCAAGGATGGCTTTGATGCAGATGGTATGTGGACGCCAGAAACGCACGATATATGCGGCGCACGATCTATGTGCGAGGTTGGATGGTTCGGCGCGGGGGTTTGACGACGGTCGAGGGCAGCGCGAGGATGTTCAAAATACTAGGGCAGTGATAGTGGATGGATCTGGTTTGTGATGTGTCACCTGTCAAACCTAATTATGCGAAGATGGGAATGACCTGTATCGTGCCGAGTTGATCTCGAGTCAGGAATGTTGAACCTCGTTTCTGGGTCTTTGACACATTGATACGAACCCAGCCAAACGGGGACATACATACAGACATACATACATGCCCCAGTATCATACTTCACGTAATGACATTCCAAATAACCCTACACCTGCATCGCATTCCCGCATAGTCTCACACATCGTCCCAGGATCGGCTTTTCTTTGCCAAACGCCTCAAGTCGATGATGCAAGGGGTGTGAACATTGAAGAGTTGTAGACGCTATTCCCGGTCAAATAGATGCACGTCGTACGAACTCTCCTATACATACATCCGCGCGTGTCGTGTCGATTGATTTAATCGAGCTCTCTGCTTCTAGTTCTCTTGACATGACTGACTCGAGAATTGAATACGTATGTACAATGTACATGCATGACACTCCCGATAATCTCGGTTAACTAAAGCAACGGAGTTCGGAAAGGGTGTTCAGTATGTCGATCCTCAGAAGAGTTTGATATTCTCATTCTCCATGTCGTTTTGGAGTTGATGTCACAAAGTTTGAACGTCTAGAGAGTATCCCTTTCCCACCATTGGTATGCGTACGACGTGCATACTTGATATACCCAGGTACATAAATGCACATAATTTTGATTGACGCCTGACGCGGCTAAGCTTTTATATTAATCAAATGAATATGTACCTGAGAACTCATGTATGTATGTATGTATTGACATGGTATGACCGTCCAGGACAATTGTCTAGTCTCAATCCTTCACTCAGACAATAGGATAGCTTCCTCCATCAAGATACGAGAATACCAGGGGATCTCGTTCTGAAGCTTTAAGTTATGGCGAGGCTAACTACCTATGTACTAAATTTACGATATGTCATGAACCACTTCCAATTCTATACATACTATGTACATCATCCCTCGTCAACCCTCTTTCAAATCGAGTTATCAAACCGCCAACATAGCCACGAACAGCGCCAGGCTGAATCGTTCCGTCTGGCCCTTGAACTTGAAGGTCAGCCTGAGTGGCAACGTTCGTTTCACATACGTACTCCGTACTAGTACGGGCCCAAGAAAGAGAGTACATTAGGGCATGCACATCTCGGGTGGTATATTAATATGATTGTCATTAAATAACTAGCAAGGAAAGGAATCCCTACCCATAGTCATGATTCATGCTACGTAGTCGCTCAATGATTGCCATCTTCGCCTCGAAAAACGTACACTCGAGGGTACCGAATGCCCACATGATTGATATAAACTAACTCACAAGGTCCATAGAGATGGGAAAAAAAAAACCGACTCGCACCTATCAACCCTGTCCTTCCCATGCGGAATTTCGCCATCTCCCTTTGAACCACATCTTAAAAACCGTTGCTATAGCAGGGATCATACACACCTTACTATGTACTCTGTACCCAAACAGGCAAAACCGTTATATCCGCGGGCCCGGAACGTCCCATGACTCCCATCCGAAAGGGAAATGGCAACGGTCTTTGTTTACTTTTCTTTGTATAGTTGGGATACTATTGTGCTAATTGTACTGGGTGTAGGGATTAGAATCTGTGGTGTCACTGGTGTGATGGGGTTCTTTATTGGTTAGGTACTTGACAGGGTCGTAAATAGCATTGGCTTGAGGACCGTTCATGAATGTAGGTAAGATTTATCGCTTGAATTATCAACCGTTTTGCAGGTATAACATTGTGGCTTGACGCCGACATGTTCTCGTACTTACAGTAGCTTAGGGTAAAGTATTGTGGTTGCCACTGTCAACTCAAGGCTGGTGTTCGCCTCCTGTACGCAGATTGAATATCTAGTCAGTAACTACAATGCAATTGAGATCCATTATCTGTATCAAGCAGTAGTACATGGTCCATTCCTGAGTTAGTAAAGCATGGCGCAATATCGATAAATCGCAGACCAAAGGGAAAATAAACTCGGAAGCAAACGCAGCAGGACATCGAACAACCAATCAGGAATATCTTGCATTAACTATGCAGCTATTACCCATGCGCATGCGCATGATTAGATACATATCAACTGACTCGACACAGCCTGGAATTAGCTGTCAAAGTATAGGCATGTTGTAGATCGATGCAAGGACTTGGTTCAATTAATTTATACGCCTGTTGCTTGAGTACATAGTTATACTTATCTGTCTAACGCGTAGTTCGTAGTCGGTATCAGATATATATTTTAACATGCTTGACCAAATATCTAGCCCCAGTCAGTCGCGCAGTTCTATAGCAACAGACATACACGCAATGCGCTGCGCTGTTATGCAAGGCTGCATCAAGGCACAGTACATTCTGCTGCTGAAAGCGCATGAACTCATCGCAACTAGTATCATGAAGATCAAATACGTAGAACATGCTGATCGGTCACCGAATGCGAAAGACTCGGAGAATATATTTTGTCGCTTATGTAGGTGTGCAGATTAGGTATTTGTATTCAGGCGACAGGTTTAAGCATAATAGTACAGCCAATGAGCAGATAAATAAATACCATTAGGTGTTCAAATGTACCTAGCCATTGTCAGGTACTACGTGTGATGTATACAAAAAGCTCGTGGCTGTCAAAACCCTACCTGCCATAACGGGTAACTAACCTACCAGTCTTAGAGATGTATATCCAATTACTGAACATAAAATGTGACCGGTCACCGGTCAATCATTGGTCTTGCCACTAAGAAGGTAACGCTCTGCTCGTGTCAATCCTTATTATTTCCTGGCCAACTACCGACAATTATTCACTACGTACGTCGTAAATACGTAGTCGGTCTGGCTGCAACCCTAATTCGAGGTCCATGTGCTGGACTGCCAATATGATAAGTTATAACTACCGGACTGATATGTAGACGAAACTCAGATACGGAGAGCACAGACGAGCAGCGGTCTTGACTCCATTGTTCAGTGGACACTCCGCACAAATCTCGGCGATTGAGCCTCGACACTGAATTCTATGACTCTCTGGGCAGGTTTTACCGGTTTGCGATAGATCAGATTTCCGAGTCTCGTTAACCCCCCGCTAATATATCCATTCTATCGTACTCGCAACCAGTCACTGGCAGTCAGTGACTCAGTGTAGAAAGTCGAAAAAGTCAAAAGCCAAGATTTGAATACAGAACGAACAATGCGTAAACTCTGAAGACAGGACCATGTCGGCTTGATCCGTCCTTCCCAGAAATTGTACCCCGTATTGAGGTTATCAATATCCACATTCGCGTTTCGCTAGTTACGTATCCGTTCAGTCCTTCAGGGTCTGATATTAATTGTATCCACCTTTGAAAGTTATCAAAGACAAAGAACACATGTTCGAGTCAACGGTTTCGATTTGTTAGATTATACGTGACATCACTAAACGTTCGGATCATACGATGGGGTCACTACGTTTATTTGGTAAGATACTCGATAAACGCTCGGTATCTAACCGATGCCCCGAATTAACGGTCTGCAAGGGCATGGAAGGAGACTTCGGGACTTGACTGAATGGCAGGGTACGACCACGTACGTATTGTGTGTCATACGGGATAGCTGCCAAGTATGATAGTCGGAATACATCAATAGTAGCATGGATTAAAATACCTTCCTGTCAAGTGTTGACACCGACGGTTGAAACGTGCGACCAGACACCGGAATATACTTAGTACATACTACACAAACATGATATATATTTTCGTACATTTCCTCGACGGGCATGCAAATTTTCAACCTTGTACTTCCGGTCAGTCGGGTCAGCTCCTGTACTCCGTACCTAACCAGTAGTCGTACAACGCACGCCGATACGCCATCCATTCCACAGTATCAGTCGAATATCCAACATTGAAACATGCAGGACCATCGTCTGGTACATCCTACGGATTACAATCTCATAAATTCAAAGTCATAACTTAACATCCATTCTTGTACGTAGCACCCATCTATACCAACTATAATTATCAGCTTATCAATCCTTCAGAAAATTAGAGTGCAAGCTAGACACAAAACGGACCGTACTCCCAATGCGGCGTGGCTTTCTGTTCCAAACTCCATCCTTCGGCGGTTGCCATCTGGCCGATCATCCGGTATCAATCTTCTGTGTATTGACGATACGCGCAGTACACACATTGTAGAGTACAAATTGCGAAATCTATTTCTCTGTACTCTGTAGTCTGTACTCTGTATATACACTCGAGATCCCCCGTTTGACCTAGTTACCTGTCTTGGTTGATGATTTTGATGCCCAGATCTGTTTTGATCTGGCAGAGGCTGGACAAATGCAACGGCTCAACCATGGATGACTATTTGTCATGCTATTCCGTACTTACCTCACATTCTTATTGACAAATATACGGGCATCGTGCATGCGCATTGCCGGTGCCGATAATATTGAATCTCAAGAGAGGGGCATTGTTCAGCAGGACTGGTATTATTTGTACTTTCAATAGAGCATCACGTCACAATCTCGATCAACATCGACTATGTACATGTATGTACGTAGCTGCAATGTACGCAGTGTACAGAGTAGATGACTACTATGTACATAGTACTATGTAGTAGATGAGATGTCGGATGCACGTATCCAGCCGACAAGTGGGGCAGTACCTCCATGCCATGGAAACCAACATTCCACAAGACGCTTCTGAATATTTTCTAGAATCTTTGAATTTTCGAAGGATTTGGTTCGAACTCTAGATCCATATTCCTAAGCGAGAATTATAGCTCGTAAAGAGTCAGACAATTGAGATCTGCTACTAATCCGGCGTATGTGGCGGCTGTGGCCGACTGGCCGTGTTCTTCAAATTTGAACCCGGGTGAAGCTCATAATTGGGTTTGGATGTACGTATTGCTTTTTCGATCGTGATCGAGTCGTGGTCAGACATGGGTTGTTGTCAGCCTTGTATAGGAACTATAAAGTTCCAAGTTTCAACGGCTGCAATCAAAATCAAATGCACAGAAAGACTCGAGAATAAGCAAGTGGAAAGATGTCTGCTGAACTACGAACTAGAACAAACCATCGATCGACCAGGCCAACTGGGGTATCGTAACATCACCGTACCGTATGTATCGTATGGTACGTACGACAAAAATAAACTCTCGGGTTCTCCGTGCCCCCGTCCACCCAGCCAATCCCTCCCACACTGACAGCACTAACCCCGACACAGCCTAGCCGGACCTCTTAGCGTTCACTTTGTGATCGATCTCATTTTTGAGACTTCCCTCAGAGTCTCAGACTAACTAGTAACTACCACTACTAGTCTACTACGTATGTACGTACTACTCCGTAATTTTTTTTTTTTTTGCTTTTTATTGACGTCGTACCACTCCGTACTACTCCCTAGATTACGGCGCAGTCAGAGGCGAGTCAAGCGACAAAAAGCAAAGAGGATTCATCATAAATTGACTGTTAAGTTGGTGCTAAGCTCTGCGCTGCTAACTCGCTCTGTACTGGTCGCCGCTGCTGACGAAGTGTTAGTTTTCGTTTGTTTGAACTTTGAAGCTTTGAGAAATGAGAACATTGGGGTTTGCCAGGATGTCCGTTGGCTGGCGAGTCCTCTGGCCAGCGGTCCTGCTGCGCATATGTGCAACGATAATGTAACGCTGTGGTTTGCTCAGACTCGCCGGTCGCTGGCTGACACTACGTAATGGCAAATGGCAATGGCTGGATGTACTTACACATCTTGCATGAACCGGAGAATTATCTTTTCCATACGGAGTACATGATTCCAATAAAGATCTGGCGACTGAGCATTCGACGCAGTTCGTATGGAAGCTTGTCTATGTGTCTGGTCCGCGATCTGATTTGGTACCGCGGTACGGTGCCATGTACGGAGTACCCTGTACCAAGTACCAAGTGTTCGCAGCTAACGGCCAGTAGCTCAGGAGGTCACTCTAATCGAACGAACGAGAGCACAGTATCGACTTGCCACAAGACCACCGAGTCAGACCGTTTGAAAAAAAAAAAAAAAAAAAAAACATCAGGTCGGAAAGTCGAAGCCTCAGTTGGCAAGCGTTGCGATCGCGCGAAGCTGAAGAAAAATCTAATAAAGCTACCTCCGTAGTGGCTGACCAGTAACGGGACTTTGCGTCGTTACGTCGTAGCAAACGAGTCAAGGATTTCCATCCCAAATCCAAAGGCCTGGAAATGCCAACGAGTCAGGCGTACGGAGACAGGGTAAATTACAGGGTCTTGAGACGCATGATCAGACCACGCCAACAGGCGAAAAGGCTAAAGCTGAGGAGAATTTTCCCGCCGGCGATACTGTATCCCGCTTAGTCGACAGAGATGAGAGTATATGACTGGTTGGATGAACATGGTCTAGCTACTTATGAGATAGACTGCAGAGCCTGCGCCGCACTAAGTTAGTCGGAGTAAGAAGAGGCTAGAGCAACGATTGGCAAGCGCTTTCCGTTTCCGGAAGTGGCCTCCCAGACGCAGCATACATAGTACATACATAGTACACACATAGTACATACATAGTACATACATAGTAATTAGTGCTGGGAACGAATCAGCAATTCAGCGGCCGATCTCGCCCTCCCTGCGCAGGGGCCAACTGACCCGCGACGACGGGCTGGGAGAATGATCCGCCGTACCCGTTGGTGATTGGCTGCTGCCACTCGCTTAGCTTTGTCGGTATGAACCCTTACAATACGGACTACGTACAACAATCCATACGAAGAGTACGAGACTGCGAGTATATCCATCCCACTTGTCACTCTGTCGGGTTTCTTTGTTCTCCTGTTGCTTTTTTTAATCCACGGAGTATCTGGTTGTCTCTCAGACTGAAGATAGCTGCAGATTATCATTCTAGTCTGTTCTTTATATCGAATCAGCAATGTACGTGTTCTTGATTAGCACGCACTGACTACTGGCTAGTCCTTCCATACGGCGTACGTAGTTGCAACACTGGTTAACAGTGTACAGTACTATACATATTACATAGTATGTACGGAGTACTCCGTAGTGCCCTCGAGTTCTTCAGTTAGCCCAACTCCAGGCTAGACTTACTGACAGTTACTGTGCAGTGTACGGTGGCCGGCTGGGTGGATCTAGCCGCTCGCCGGGTCACTCCAACCCGTTGTCTTAGTGGTCCGTATCGTAATGTTTAATTACCGTACACCCCGGCATGACGATCGCTTCAATTGTGAGTTTACATACGTAGTAGTAGATACTCCGTTACTACTCCATGTCTTTGACTCTTTGTATGTGCTGATATGCACTCCGCACCTGTCTTTTGTCGGTTGGAGCTCTCTACCTGTAACCAACATATAGTCATAATCCTGAATGACCTTCTATATCGAGGCCACTATGGCATTGTTCGTACTCAGTACCGATATCCGTCTGAAGTTATGGCGGTATCATACTACCAAACCTGGTAATTCCCCCTGTTCTCTACTTGCTTTTTTGGCTTTCCGTCTAGAGTCTTACTCTGGGGACTCCGTCTGATCCACCGTCGGGCGGGTAGATGAAGAGATGCGTATTGAGTATTGAGACCCAAGATTGAGCTGGTTCTCTCGAAGCTCACGGCATATCTGTCTCTGTTAATACAGATAGACAATTGAATGTATGCAAAGGCTGAAGAAGGGAGAAGAATCGCATAATCGACTCGCAGATCCCTCGACAATCGCATACATAGTCTCTCGCTTAACAAGTAACAACAACGACTGTAGCCAGAGTGCTACAGCCAAGAATAGCAATAAGGTCCGTGCAATCGATAATAGCATCGTGTTATGAATACTGCGTACCGTAAATACGGCGTAATACACTATAATAAAGTGCATTAGCGAATCCTCAGACCCGCCGGGCCAGCCCAAAGCAATTTAGCCTGTCCGTGTCCGTGCTCTCGGCTTCGGGCTTGCGTCCGCCGTCTGCAGAACCATCCTAACAGTTCTCCATCTCTCTTCACTCTTTCTCTGTCTGCCTGCACCCTGCTGCCATCGATCTCGATAATCGACAACGGTTGGCGAGAGAGTGTAAGGAAGAAGGAAGAAGGAAGAAAGAGAAAGAGAAAGGAGAGAAGATCGTTACAACTGGGAAAATCGTCTTTAGTTCTGGTTCAGAGATCGAGGCAACACATCGATAGCAGCCGCCATACAACATAGGTCGACTGACTCGATCGATTGCATACAAATGTATACGATAATCAGGTAGCAAAGGCTGATTTTGATCTCACCGCACTGCGACTCGCTCCGCGACGCTTTCGCTCACTTCACACGAGGCTACACACGAGAACGTGTCCAAAATGGCGGCAGTCAGACCGTTGTTGGCCCCTGTCAACGAGACAGAACATTCATACAGTCGAGTTAGTCGGGAAGGAAAGCGAATCACCTACACCTTGAAAGTCATCCAACAACCCGAGAGAGCTCGTGCTTGCGGCGCTGGAGCAAAGTGTACGTTCATCCATTAAATGAAACGAATCAGACTAACAGATGTAGCATCCGCTGACCGTCGTCCGGTTGATCCTCCACCCGTCGTTGAACTACGTGTCTACGAATCTGAACTCGACAATGAAATGAACAAAACTGACATCACCTTCGCCTACAATGCCAACTTCTTCCTGTTTGCTACGCTGGAAAACGCTCGCCCGATCGCACAGGTTCGTAACGGGGGAACACCACCCATCTGCCCTGTCTTGACCGGCGTGCCCGTAGCAGGCATTGCATACTTGGATCGTCCTGCCCAGGCTGGCTATTTCATCTTCCCCGACTTGTCCGTTCGCCACGAAGGCTTCTACCGACTTAACTTCAATCTGTATGAAGAGGTCAAGGATCCCAAGGATGCCGACAAGGACTCTGCCTTGCCCGCTCAACAATCCATGGGCGCCTCAAACAAGCCAGGAGCTCCCAAGGCGTTCTTGAATTTCAGGCTGGAGGTGAAATCGACTCCGTTTCAGGTGTATAGCGCAAAGAAGTTCCCAGGGCTGGCTACCAGTACTTCGCTCAGCCGCGTTGTAGCCGAACAAGGCTGCCGTGTCCGTATTCGTCGTGACGTGCGCATGAGACGTCGGGGTGAAAAGAGCGGCAAGGATTATGGCGACTACGAGGAGGATCGATACGGTCGGTCATCTCGGTACACTACGCCTACGCCTGTTGAGCGTCCGCGGTCAGCTAGCAATAGTAGTACAGTTGACGCGCCATATCCCTACCCGGGTCAGACTCCTCGTCGGGAGTCCACTCACGAATACCCTGGATATCAACCACACCATTCGAGAGCACCGCCGCCGCCGGCTTCTTCGACTGCATATCAACATTCTCACGCCCCTCCACCGCCGCCAGCACCTGCTTCGACATCGGGAGCACCTGGATATCTGTCGTTTGGTTCTGCTTCGGCATCCTACCAGACCCCTCACCTGCCAGCTGCACCACCTCCACCATCACAGTCCGTTTACACTTCTGGTCCCTCGACACCGACATCAGCATACTCCACGCAACCACCACTGCCTCACTCGCGTCAGCCATCAAATGCATCCGAACACGAACCCGCACCTCAATCTTATCCTACACGTTCTCACCATCTCCCATCAATCCTAAACCCAGCGCCTGTCGACCCACCAGCATACGGCGGTCCATCTTCATCAGAAGCCTACCAACCAGCAACATCTACTACCTCTGTACCACCACGCCCACACACTCCTCACTCCTCGATCATGTTGCCACCAATCAGTTCTTTGGATCAATTCGCAGGCTCAGTTCCGCCGCCTCCAACATCTGACTATTCTCAGCAAAGGAGGCCATCATACTACCCAATTGAGACCTCGCTCACCAAGCGAACGCACGAAGATTCGTTCGGCAACTACGACGCTCACACTCACAAGAGCATTCGCTCAGAGAATGATTACGCTGGAGTCGGTCACCAGCCTACTGGTGCCATTACAGCTAGACGAGACTCGTTTATCGAACCAGACACAACGCACTGGGAACGGCCGCAAATGGAGTACAGGCGCGCAGACGGCAGAATGTCTAGCAAAGCACAGCTCGCCGTTTGATTTCCTATCCACTGATACATGGCAAATATATTGATTACGGTGTTGGCTTATTTGATTATATCCATGGGTTATATTATCAGGACTACGACGGTGTTTCTTTTTTTCTTTCAAGCAATTTCTTTTTTTGATCTCATTATGTAAGATCTTTCCACCCTAGGGGAAGCCCCATACTCTGCCGAGGAAGCATTGGCGACCTCTGTTCAACATTCTTCCTGTACATGATTTGTTCTATTCATCTCTTCGTTTCGATACACGCACTGCATTTGTCTTTTACCATTGCAAGCAGTTACGAACTCGCCCTGTCGACATGGCCATTTCTTTACCATCTTCTCTCTTTCTTCGCTTACTGGCTGATTAAACATATATTTCTTATGTGATAACGCTTCTGTTTCAAATCATGTTTACATGTTATATTTCTTCTTCTATTCTGTGTCTCGCTTCTGGAAAAGGATTCAATTTTATTACTAGCCATATCTTTTTTGCAAGTGTGTATCTGTTTTGCCAGTAGGGCAATTTTCAGGTTTAGATAAGATTGTTTCTTTGATAGTTGCATCTTCTGCAGTGGTAGTCAGTCAATACGATAGTATACACTCTGATACAAAGAAAAAGAATAATGATGATACTCTAGTCAACTATGAATAGTTAATCAGCTTAACTAACTGATTTTTTGTTGTAGGGTCGACGAGTTGACTAACCCTAATCAGCCCGTCTCGTGACACAACCCGTCGTTATCAGCTCTGCGTAACCGGGGTAAAGTAAACAAAGGCAAAAACAAAAACAATCAACCTCGTTCCCCTCCATGCCATCCCTACCTTGAGCATTCATTCATCTGGCCACAGATTAGCTGTCTTTTTCCAATATTAAGCTTGATTGGCATTTTGTATTCGCATTGTTTATTCTTCGTTTGCATATTTTCGACTGAAAGTTATGTTTTGATTATCCTTTTTGGGAGTTGCGTACGTATTTGACACGACGAGACGATTTTTCTTTCTTTCTTTTCGGTGTTGAGATTTGGTGAGTCCTCTTTTTCTATACTTAGTATTCCAAGATAGAGAAATCAATCTGCGAATTGCGACATGGAGAAAAAATCAATGGATGATGCGGAGGTTTGTTTGCTTATCTGCATGCACGACATGTTTCCATCTGATACATCACGACTCATACCCAGAAAAGAAAGAGAAAAAAGTACTGACGAGATTGGTCACAGCATTCGCGCCCATCGACATATTATTACACGCCATACATAGACATTGAACTCCAATTCGACCCGCTACAGGCTGACCCGCTACTCCAGAAATCGCTCGTGTTCGACGAAAGTCACAGCGATAGCGCCGACGACAGCGATATTCAGAGCCGAAATTTGGAAGGGGATGCGACGTTTACCGACACGGATAAGGATCATCGATACGCGCGACACAGATACGGATACGGATATCCGGGTTTCAGTATGATGAGCACCGCGGCAACGACGACGGCGTCGAATAGCTTGAATAAGCGCAAGTTTGTGGCGTCTGCGCCTGCGCCTGTGGATTTGTCGGATGACGCGTCTGATACGTCGGGCCGGTTTGATGATGCTGATGAATCTGATATGCAAGTAGAGCCTGCCTCCGTTGCTGCGGCAGTGGAGGAGAAGGTTGAGGATACGAAATCGGTTCATTCAGCCAAAAGAGGACGGTCGAATGGCTGGCCGCTACAGAGTGAGATTGCATACGACGAGAATGGAATGAAGATTGATCTGAGCGCAAGACGGTCTACGCCAACACCCACGCCTGGCAAAAGTAAGAATCGCGCTTCGCCGGTGTTGAGGATTCGTCGCTCCAGATTTATCGAAGGGAGCATGAATGATCGTGTTAGCGAGAAGCCGCCTAGTATTTATTTTCAGGACGATCATCGCGTGCAAGGAAGCGAAGATTACTCGAAAGGAGGAGTTGGTGCATCAGCAGAGAATAAGAGATTGGAGAAACGATCGTCTGGAATCTTTCGATTTGGCAAGGCTATTGCCTCTGCCTTCCATCCGTTTAGTGGATCAAAGGGTAGCAACAAGCCAGAGCAGGACAGCATCGCCAAGCAGAAAGAAATCATGAAGCAGCGACAACTCAAAGCGGAGAAGGCTTATGCTGAGCTGAAAAAGTCCGGGTACAAGGGGACTGTCGTGAATCCTAATGTCCATTTCAAGAATCATGTTGATGCGGGTATTGCCGACGAGACGTGGAAGACGATTCAAGAGAAAATGGGATACAAATTGCCTGATGACAGCCGCATTTCTCAGGATGATACTCTTGTTGGTGTACCTGGTGACGGGATAGGTGCTTTGTCTCCTGACAGAGGGGTGTCGAAGTTGAAGTCGTTCTCGGAACTGCGAAAGCGGACTTCGAATCTCAGTATTCCGGCGCTGCGGTTTCGTGATGTTTCTCCTATGAGCATGCGCTTGTCAATGGAGCGAGATGTCGAGCAGGACAGTTACTCGCATCAACCTGTCGAACGACGTCAGTCACGCAAAGAGCTACATAAACAAGCCAAACTGTTGAAACGCGTTAGCAATCTAGAGGACAAGCTGGAGCGAGCTCGACGAGAGTTGAGAGACTATGTCCCGGATGGCAACAATCAGATGCCTATTCCAACGATTTGTGTTGACGAGCATGACCGTCAGTATGAACCGGGTACTCTGCCAACGTTGCTTTCTGAGCGGCTTCTTGAAGCGGGCTACGTTCAGGGCAATATGCAGGGAACGAGCCAGAAGACTGCTCAATGGCCACCTGCTGATAGTCTGTCGCGCAAACGCAGGCCGCTTGTTCCCATGCCTATTGACGTGGTGCGTGATACCGATGATGTCGAAGAATACGACGCCGACTGCGGAAAGCCTGCGGATGGTGAAGATGATGATACTGCCGATAGTAGCAAACCACGACTACGCAACAAACTCAAATCCGCACGCGACAAACGCGCTTCGAGTCTAACCACCAAAGCCAGTCAGCGCCTAAAAGCGAAGCAGTCCTCTCGCAACCTGCGTGCGGTAGCAAACGCTACTACCCCGACAAAAGAAGATGGGAAATTTCTACAGGAACAAGAAGGAAATACATCTACAACAACTACTACTACTCCTTCATCGGCGCAGAAGAAGAGCAAGGCATGGACTCAGTACGGCGGCGATCATGAGAATATCCCGCCTGTGCCTCCGGTGCCTAAGGAGTTATTGACTGGCAAGTCTCCTTCTAAGGAGAAGAATCTATTCTCTACGATGAAGGCGAGAATTCCGTCAAAGGAGTTTTCATGGCCGGAGGATATTTTTTGATTCGTCTATTGCTTCTTACTGTTCAGCGCAGTGCAGTACCATTCATGTGTGTGTTTATGATATTCCTCTTGCATTTACATGTCGAGTTGAGCGAGCGAGCGAGCGAGCAATGATCTGTAGTAACGATTCATGATGGCGTTTTGGTTGTTTTGTCGGAGTATCACCTAGCTATGTCGGTATACGAATCTGATCCAGTGCTTCATTCTTCTAAAAAATAGCCGTCGCATTCGGATGTGACGACACGCCCCCTATTCCCCCATCAGCCATAATCATCATACCCCAAATTCACAGAACAGAAAAGAAGTAATGGGGGACAAACCAAAAATCATATCCGGCGCACTCGCCAAAAAGAAAGTCCACCTCTGCTGCCTCCTACACACGCGCGCCACCCCTTCCAAATCCCACATTTCGCCTATCGGCATCCCCCAAAGCGCGAGTATGTATTCATGCAACAACCACCCCCCCTTCCCGTCGTGGTTCGGTCCCGCTTCGAGGGATGGCCAGCGCTCGAAGCTCGGTGCATCGCCCGCAACGGCGGAGAAGTAATTATCGTGTAACCATGTGAGTGTCCGCGGGTCTTGGGCCAGACCGGCCCATTCTTGGGATTCTTTTTCTTCTTCTTCTTCTTCTTCTTCTTCTTCTTCTTCTTCTTCTTCTTTGGGTTTGATTGCGTCGGGGCATGGTTCGAAGACGTGGACGTGTCGTTCCGCGGCGGCTTTGCGCTGCACGTCGGTTAGGGTGTTGTATCGATCTACCCAGCCCGAACGCACGAGGAGGATGTCGCCGATTTGGATGTCGCCGCCCTGCGAGGCGGGTAGGATGTTTATACCCTGAAACCTTGCGCAGTCCAGCAGGTCAGAGAAGGTTATGGCGTGTCCTGTATAGGGGTCGTAGGATTTTCCCGGGGTGGATTGGGCGTAGGTCCAGTAGTCGAGGAGGACGGCGCGGCCGGATATTCCGCCTGTCGCTGGGTTTTCTGTAGATGTTGATCGTTGGGCTGGAGAAGACCAGTAGTGGATACTGCATTTGAGATTCTCGTTTGGGTGCTTGGTTTGGGCTTCATCGGGGTTGGGGAGGATATCTTTTGCTTTTGTCTGTACCCACATTCAGTACTTCACCTTCACCTTCACCAGTTAATCTGAAAAGGACAGACGAACACCGTTATAAAACGACCCGCTCGCTAAATGCGAAAACTAGCCACCCTCATCAGCACCAGACCTACAGAACTAACACAAACGAAGGACTCGAAAGAGATACATGTCGAAACCCATCCCACTGACTCCCGCCCTGCGGATTCATATTGTCGAGAACATCGTCAAAGGCGACGCCGCCGCCCAGATCGATGATGCGATGGATCGCGGGCGCGCGACTGAAGCATGGTGCTACGGGGATGTGTAGCGGTAGACTTTCAAGTCAGCAACATTCAACATGAACAGGTAGATAGCAGAGGGAGAAGGGATAGGGATACTCTAATCGAACCGTCTCTCCCGTTCGAATCTCAGTCTTTGCGGCGTTCAGCACGCGTTGGGGTGTGAGGAGATTTAGTCTTCCTATCTAGATGCCACCATCGGATGTGTCAATTGGCTGTACAAAGCAGTCATCAGGTTAGGGCAAATGGATAAAGTACATAATCGTCCTCCCCCCAAACCCAGGCCGCGTCTTCGGGGGCATCTGGATGATACGGTATACTCTTTGGCAAGTCACTCCTCAATGGAAAAACGTCGTTATTCGGGTCCCAGGGTATGGAGGTGGGATTCTGGACTTTGGTGTCGCTGGAAGTGGGATTGTGCGCCATTTCGAGATTGGTTTACCGCAAAGTCGAGAATATTTTTGGTGTTCTATCGACGTTATTCTGAGGAAAAAGATCAAGATTCTGAAAAATTATAGGAATCTTGTAGAGGAAGATAGCCTCGGTTACTCTTCTTCTATATGCCTAGGTTCGTGCAGTAGTATGTACATACATCAGGGCGTCCGACTCCGTCGGAGCGGAGAGTGATAACTCCCAGAATTAGGTGTCATTTCTCCTCTTGTCTGACCTGTCATGAAGTTGCAATCCTTGTTCTTTTTTGCACTCGATCCTCGTCGCCTTCCGTTTGTGGTAGTGATGTAGTTGGAGAAGTGCGGGGAAAAATTGTATGCATCATTGTACATCCAAATCCATGGATGTAAGTGGGCTGGATGGTATGAAGCTGTACCGTGACTGACTTATAGCCCTACGATAGTCCTTCTCTCAAGCCAAGAATGTTGTGAGCAAATATTGCAATCCATACATGTAATGCCAGTCAAATATGATTGATCGTCGTGAGGCGTCATTCTCGGGTTAGGGTCCGTGAGTGACTATTATTCATGGATCCCCACGATGCATCGCTATCGGCGAGTATATAAGACGAGGCTTGGCGATCCCCCAAATTGAGGCTTGCGTCTTATCCATAAGTAGTAAGCACTGAGGGAAAGAGGCAAAATGTTGTTGAACATCTAACTTACTATGTACTATGTAAGTTAGGGCTTTGTGGCTGAGAGCGAGAGGTACATAGGTAGATGACGAAAGCCAAGAAGCTGAGCCCTCCGCTATGAAGCTTCTATTTTCGGAATGTTCCATGCATGGGAGCATATAAATGGTGTACGTCTACAAAGTTGCATCCTACGTACGTAGTAGAGTGTAGAGTCAAGAAAGAGCTTAATAGAGAATATTAACGAAGATGGGACTGATCATGAATGCACTCACCGAGAAATGCGCAGCACCACCACCACCACCACCACCACCCTACAACCCAAACAACGATACCGACAATAAACTCCCTCCAAAGGACCACATGCAAGATGCGTCTCACACAAAACTGGCCTGTCTATCTCTCCACATGGCCGATCGCATCCGCCTCCTCAACTTCCACCCAGAACACATCCGCATCATAACTGACGTGGTCCGCGCAAACGCCCTCAAAGGCGTACAAGATGTGCGACTATACGATGAATCAACCGAGATAAAATTGGTGGGTTTTCCATGGGTGCGCGGCGGTCATAGACCCTTGCACGAAGATAGAGTAGGCGCGATAAACGTGACGATAGCCGTGCTGAGGACGCTGTTCGAGTTGGGGTGGATGGTGCAGTTTGCATCTGATATTTGGAGGAAGGGGACTTCTGATAAAGGTATTCGAATCTTCTTACCCTCCACTCTTGCGTATAGAGGCTGACGGAATAGATTCACTCATATTGCGCTACACCCCCAATCCACCGCCTCCACCATCGCACTGGCTCGGAATCTCCTTCGACTCGTCCGACCTCCTCAACCTCATCAACGCACCACCTACCCTGGGACCCGCGCTGGCAGCACACTTCGGCGCCAAAGTCAGCAGCCACAAACTCGCGTTTCCCGGCGAAAAGCGCGAATACTACGAAATCAAGTTTCACGGGTATCCCTGGCGGCCGTCGGGGACGGAGGCGGTGAAGTCGAGAATGCTCATTTTGGGACTATTGGAGGTGTTGGAACAGCATGGGTTTAGGCTTTATACGGCGTTTGATCAGGGGGATTGGGATGGGAGTGGGAGTGATACGTGGTATTGTTATCGGGATGAGAGGTGGGTTGAGGGGGGCGCTGTATATTAGCCATTGCATAGTTAGTTACGTGTGAAGACTTACGAGTCACGACTTAATGAAAGCATTTATTTTCTTTTTCCTCTTGAGAAGATTCGAAGTGGGAAACTGTCCTGCTGCCCCAGGCATCAATCTGATAAGAACTCGCGGGCGATAACGGAGGGGCAAGAAAGTGGAAAAAAAAAAAAATCTAGCATACAGAGTACGATGGTACAATTCAGTACGTAAATTACGCAGCAGCGGCGAAACTATTTCCACGACCCGAACGCTAAAAACCTCGGTACTCAACAAAACGGGCGGTGGCTTCCCCAACGAAATCATGAGTACTACGGAGTACTATGTATGTACGTACCTTTTGAGATTTTTGACTTTCGCTTCATCCTCACTGGTTTCACTGGTTTGATCATGCAATCAGCGTAGTAGTATGAATGATGAACAACGTGATTGTTTACTGTATCTTGGTTAGAGAGGAGAGACACAGAGGAGGTGTTTTCGCATGTGCTGTGGTCTTTCGACTCGAGACCATCGTATGCGTGAGTAAATGCGGTGAAGCAAGCCCTAAGTTGACATACGCACTTAAATAATTGAGATATTATGATACATTCAGACGTCCCGTTTCCATTTCTTCAACACTTCAAGACACGTGGAAATCTAGCAATTTTGGAATCATTTCATCAACGTCCTCAATACTTGAGACTTCAAGTAGCATGTGAATTGTTGATGCTAACATTTGTAGTACGTACGTACATGCATGTACATGTTCAATGTTGTGGTATTATACGGATCTGAGCTGCGACCATCCAATCAACATGCTTGTATTTGATCAAGTCGATCGGTGGGACGTGCAATGGCGGTGGTTGGCACTGATTGGTGGAGACAGCCATCGGTCCCTGGTAACGCGGGCGTATGGAAGTTTTGACACCGCCAGAGCACATGTATGCGTGCACACATTGCCTCACAATTTGTGTATTCGTCCCAGCCGAGGAGTCCTGATCTGTACATTCTTCAGGTCTATGACTGAGCTGTCAAGTGAGCCGATGGCGTTTCCGAGTGGTACTGACCGTGGGAGACCGTGACGGCAGTTCATTAATTCAACGCGCTAAACCTATCTAGGTTCTTTCTGGATTGGGCTAGACCGTACGGAGACGAGAAGCAGATCATCTGAGCCATGGACGATGGCAGCCTGTAAGTGTAAGGCGACACGATGTGTATCTTGCTCAACAATCATTTTCGCATATCGACGACAATCGCAGACCAGCATTGGTGTATCCTACCCGGAAAAAGCAATCTTCACATCGACCAATTTTTAGGCTTGCGCTCCATACAGACTCACCTCGATCAACCCATGAGGCCTATGGAGCGGCCCGAGATCGAGCATGCATGAACAACATGACTAGTGTCGCGATGTATCAAATCGTCTGCCATTGTCGGCGCCAGGTCACAGGTGGCGGCCTTTACAATCCTCGTTGTGCGACACGATTTGTGTCTGGACGAACCACGGACATCCCGAATGTTTGGCGGCGCAGATACTTGCCTTTCCTTGCTAGACCACATATTTGGTTCGGCAGATTGACGAAGAGTTCGTATCGCATGACGAACTCCTTGCAGTTGGCGGTCATGGCCATCGTTAAGCTTGGATAGAACGTGATGCTGAAGTCTTGATTGCTTGTGTTACTGTTACATGTGAGTCGAGTGATCTTGAGAGAGTTGATATTGTGATTGTATCGTATCGTATCATACGGAGGAAGGTACATACAAGCAGCGGACACTAAGAGCGGTTCCCAGCAAAGAATATGCGCCAAAGACCAATGATGGACAGACCCATTTCAGACAGCGCGCCACTGCCCCACGCCGACTATGCAACCTGGTCTTGGCACATCCACAAACAGCAAAAACCCAAAGCACATGGCCCCAAACACCACGCACTTCTTAGTAAGTTCTTACCATCCCTTGTAATTTATGGTAAGCTCATTCCGTGTAATTTTCTTCTCCCCGCTGCTTGTTAGTGCTTGTTAGTGCTTGGGAGCTACCCCTGGTTTTTGCCCCCCCAAAATTTCTTTATGGAGCAAGTCCCGATCTGTTGAGAAGTATATTAGAATTTTTCTGTAATTTTCCTGTCGCCAGCCAATAAACTGCTCGGAACGGAGTACATCGATTCAGGTCCTCCACTGCCCATACCTAAGATAAGGATAAGCAGATAAAGATCACTGTAAAAATGGTAAACATGGTAAGCAAATTACCAAATACAGCCCTTACTTTGGTTGACTCTGGACCGTGGGCCGCCTCCTTCCCTTTTCATATGACTTTTCTGGAGAGTATTTTATCTCCCTTCTCCTCTTTGTCTTTTTCTTGTCCTCTGCACACTCGGTCTTTGTCCTTGTCGCATCTCGTCCCTCTGTACTTCCCCGACAAGTTCGAGCATCAGGCAAGTCTCACAGCATTTGCTACCGTGCGTGTCAAGTTGCGGTGCATAGACCTCGTCCATCACCAATTGCTCCTACATACAACAGCCGTTGTCCAGCAGATTGAAGCCAAAACATGTCGTCCACCGCAGTCCCCAAGCGCATTGCGCTTCAGAGGAACCTGACCACCAACTCCTCCGTGGCCAGCTCAAACTCTGTCACACCCTTCGACAGCCCTCGTCAGTCACCCTCGACCACGTCTTTGTCTTCGCTCGCATCTGAGGCCCCCGAGGTCAAGAACACAAAGATGGTGGACACCTACGGCAACGAATTCGAGCTCCCTGACTACACCATCAAGCAGATTCGTGACGCTATTCCCGCCCACTGCTATGAACGCTCTGGACTCAGGAGTCTGTCATATGTCGCCCGTGATTTGCTCTGCCTTGGCACCACCTTCTACCTCTTCCACACCTATGTGACTCCTGAAAATGTGCCGAACGTTTATGCTCGTTCCGCTGCTTGGGCTTTCTATACCTTCGTGCAGGGTCTTTTCGGTACTGGTTTGTGGGTCATGGCCCACGAGTGCGGTCACCAGGCTTTCTCTCCTTCCAAAGTCCTCAATGACACTGTCGGCTGGGTCTGCCACTCTCTTCTCTTGGTGCCCTACTTCTCCTGGAAAATCTCCCACGGCAAGCACCACAAGGCCACTGGAAACTTGAGCCGTGATATGGTTTTCGTTCCCAAGACCCGCGAGCAATACGCCTCTCACGTCGGCAAGGCCATCCACGAACTCTCGGAGCTCATGGAGGAGACCCCTATCCTTACTGCTACCAACATGATCTTGCAGCAACTTTTTGGCTGGCCCATGTATTTGTTGACCAACGTCACCGGCCACAACAACCACGAGCGTCAGATTGAAGGCCGTGGAAAGGGCAAGCAAAACGGTTACTTTGGCGGCGTCAACCACTTCAGCCCTAGCAGCCCCTTGTACGAGGCCAAGGACGCCAAGCTCATTCTCTTGAGTGATTTGGGATTGGGCCTTGTTGGTTCTGCTCTTTACTATCTCGGACAGACTTATGGCTGGCTCAACCTGCTTGTGTGGTATGGTGTGCCTTATCTCTGGGTCAACCACTGGCTCGGTAAGCATTCGTTTCCTAGTTTTTTGTTATAGTTATATGACTAACGATCGTAGTGGCCATCACTTACTTGCAACACACCGACCCCACGCTTCCTCACTACGACAACGAGTCTTGGAACTTCACCCGTGGTGCCGCTGCCACAATTGATCGCGAGTTCGGATTCATCGGCCGCACTCTTCTCCACGGAATCATCGAGACCCACGTTGCTCACCACTACATCAGCACCATCCCATTTTACCATGCCGATGAGGCCACCGAGGCCATCAAGAAGGTCATGGGCAAGCACTACCGCACTGAGGCCCACACCGGACCTCTTGGTTTCCTCAAGGCCATGTGGACCAGCGCCCGTACCTGCCAGTGGGTTGAGCCCAACGAGGGAGCCCAGGGCGAGAGCAAGGGTGTCCATTTCTTCCGCAACCGAAACGGCCGTGGCCTGCCACCCGCCAAATTGGCCAAAGCTTGATCCTAGCGTTTATGTGTCGCAGTTGTTGATGAACAGAAGATTAGTTGATTTATCTATGTTGATTGACGTTGCTTTTCGCTGCCTTTCAAAGATCAGCTTTCCGTTATAGAATCCTTCGCCGGGTCGAAGTGCATCCCAAAATTTGTAGATATGTTACCGTCTAGACAGACCGAGGCGTTCCGGGGATACAATGCTATTCTTTGTTTTTCATCTTGCTGAAGGGTTTTCTACCACTGATAGTGTCAAATATGACCACAACCCTGGAAACTTGCTATGCAATCCATTAATAAATATATTCGGGAAGAGTCTATACTACCATTACATGAAATAATCTAGTTTATTTATATTTATGGAGACAAATCAATTACCTAGGTATGCGGGGAAACCTAGGTTGGTAACCCCAGAAAACTTGTTTTTATTAATCTATTTCTCCCGCGCGGTTGTGCAGTCTCCAGCGCCGCGTTAGTTAACTATATAATCATGAACCGATATAGTTATCTATCAATCAACGCATCGTTATGTACATGTAGATATTCGTTGGTATTATTTACATTTCTATGCATCTATAAGTCTGTCTATCGATCAGTCAGTGGACAATATACTCCGCAGCCCGCCTTTCCATATCTCGAATTCTAATTCATTATCATTCCTGCCGGTACGTTCAGAGTCGTTGCTGCTGGTGGTGTTGTTGAGAAAGCCGGGTGTCCACGGCGCAAAAACGAGTTTGAGGCGGCGTTTTGTTATGCGTTCTGTTACTCGGGGGGTTGTAGTCGTAGTCGTAGCGGTGGTGTCGGCGGTGGTGTTGTTTGACTCGTGTTTGATGCCTTCGTTTTGAGAGGGTATAGGTACAGGTGACACGGGGAGAGGGGATGATTGTATCGTCGTAATCTCCTTTGCAGTTCTTATCTCCGTCTGGACTTGGGCGGTCCCGTTTCGTAGAGGTTCCTGTCCAGCAACGCGAGATATAATATCAACCTCCTCCTTCTTCAGCGCTATCCGACACGCAATCTGCGTAGACCACACAAAGCCCAACGCAGGCGTCTTTTGCGTTTCGGTGCTGCTGCTGCTGCTGCTGAGGTCAGCGTCGTCGCCCCAGCCAGTGAAGAATTTCTGCTGGTGCGATAGGCTCAGCGTGTCGTTTCGCACGGGATGGCCGATTATGTATGCGCCGTCAAAGGCGTCGTCTTCGGCTGGCAAATGTTGTGATGGGGAAGGTGAGGAGGATGGTAACGACGAAGACGGTAGTAAAGCTGGAGAGGATGATGGTGTGGTGTGCTCGTTTGCCTCCGTCCTGGCGAGTTTGGTGTGTCTGTTGTTGAGTAACGGGGTTTGACTACCCCTCGGAAACCGTTGTGGATGTAGAGGCGCATCGAGCATCCCATCAAACCGATCCGATACCTGATTCGCAACGACAATAGCCACATCCTCCCTCACGGCGAGATTGCGTAACATGTGCCCTAGTTTTGCCAATTCGCCGGATCGCGCAGAGAGACCCTGCATGCTGTTCGAGGTGTGTTCGGCGCGGTAGTTGGCTGCTATGGAGTCGATGACTACCAACCCAACGTTGTACCGCTGTATTGCGACGGGGAGCTGATAGTTCAGGATGTGGTCTTGGGTCTCGAGGTCAATGGCCGTGATGGAGAGTACGTTTGCTAATGAGGGCTTCTCGCTGACAGGCAGCTTGGAAAGATAAGGATGCGATTGCATGATTTGAGAGAGTCGCGGTGTTGATAGCGGTGCTTCGGTGGATATGTAGATTGCTTTTCGGCCTAGGCCTTGCGGGCAGGGCAGTTGGGCGGCGAGGAGGAGGTTGAGGAGGAATTGCGTCTTTCCGCTTCCACTGTAGAGAGTAAGCTTAGACTCTTTGATCTGTTGTAATTGGAAGAGTATAACTATACCTCTCACCTGTAACTTCCGTCAAATAACCCGTCGGTATCCCTCCACCCAGAACCTCATCGAGCGCGGGATCCAGGGTGCTGATCGTATTCCATCGCGATAAATCTATTCTCTTCCCTCCATCTTCCGACGCAACTACCTCAACCTCTCCATTCTCATTTTTCTCGACCTTCCCCTCACTCGTCCGATATCCCAAATCCCCGTGCAACCCAACGACGACATCAGCGCACAATCGTCGCACATCAGCCGGCGGGACATGCGCGCGTTTCGCGATTTCGAGATAATCGAGCGTTATCAGATCGACGGTTGTGATGTATCTTCTTTCCAAGGGTGGGAGGATGTGGGTGTATGGTTTTGTGTTGAAGGTTGGTAGGATAGTTAAAAGATCCATATGTCGGTTTTATTTTTTGTGTTAGGGGGATTGTGAAAGTGGTCATCTCTTTTTTTTTTTTCTCTTTGGGGGTTTGGATTGATAGTTTCGGTCGTTATCGTGGACGCGTCTCGCGTGGGCCAATCAGCAACCCGGATTACTACTTAATTGTAGAGATTGATTATTGATATTCCTGATAGGGACTTATTACTAGATGATGGGGACTGTCATTGCTATAGATTCAGTCAATTTGCGACTTTTTATTGATGTTTGTACTTCTCCTGTCTCTTCTTAGGGCTTGGACCTTTCGAAAGGAACGCGTCTAACCAACTCTGGTATCTAAAATATATACACAATTCTATCCACTCGCAAACATAAAATTAAACGGCAATCCTCGACTCAGACTCGATCAATCCTGGATTCCCAGACTCCAAGCTCACAGTCGTCTTTCTCAAATCCGGGAGCACGAGGACCGTCTCCGCGTGATTCTTGTAGTCTACTTCGTTGGGCACTTGGCGTCGTTGCTGCTGCGTCCATGGCGCGGAGGGTAGACCCGTCGTCGTAGCGGATGTTGGACTCGTTACTGACGACGGCGTCGCGGGGCCAGTCGGCTTATTCCCTGCAGAAGCAGAAGGAGTCGCAGCCATAGTTGTAGATGTATTCGCCCCAATAACCGTGGACGTCGCACCCACGACGAACGTCTTAATCTCAATAGACGGTAACAACAAATGGCCTGCTTTCTGCGGCAAAAGCATTATAGCGAACTTCTTGGTCTCGCCCTCGGTAGCTGTGAAGTGGCCCCTACGTCGGCCACCGATTAGCCATTGGTCTTGGTTGACGTGTAGTTCGTAGGCGAATTCGAGTTGTCCGCCGTTTGCATCTTGGGTTTCGGTTTGTTGGGAGCACCATCTTCGTGTGTGGTGGAGTATGAGTTCCGCGTTGATCATGTGGCCCACGGCTGCGTGGGTGGACATATTACTGTCAGTGGTTGATAAGCGTAGTTCGGCCGTATGCACAACCTGGATTTCAGGGACTTCGACGGGGATGACGATGTGGCGAGCAAGTTCGGATTCGTTGTCTTCTGGGAGACTTAACACGAGATTCTCCTGTTTTGCGTTAGATCAATTGCTTTAAAGATTGAAAAAAAAAATTATTCCTACCTGATGCCATTTGATCAACCAGCCGCGAACCTCTTCTCTGAGAGATTCCCGCAGCCCGTTTAGCACCGCATCCCAATGCACATCCTTGAACGACAACATATCCATCTCCCTCAACAGACCTATACTCTCCATATCCGACGTCGACAATTGCTCTCCGAACGCATTCACAATATGAGGCGTCAATAATCGCGTCAACGACTTATACTTGCTCTGCTCAAGAGCAGCTTCAAATTTCTGTCTAACCAACAGAAGACACTCGTCATCAATGCACGTATAGCGGACCGTTAGCCGTAAAGAATTCCGTTTTGCAGTCGCGTTGACCGCCGGTGCTCGACCGCCCTTTGGTTTGATTTTGTAGATTATAGATGCCGGTTGTTTGGGGAATACGTCCAATGCTAGAGGTCCCTTGACACCGCTTTGGACTTCGTAGACATCTGATTCCGGGATGTCACAACCTAGAATTCGGAGCGGGACTAGCATTGCCGGGCTCACCGTGAAACGAGAAAGGAGGACATCGTCTCTGAAGATATCCTGCACGTTGACGCTTATGGGTAATGTGGAGACGACTGAACTGGTGGATATGTACGTGAAACGGCCTGCCTCGGTTTCATAAGCGACTTCTAGTCTCGCAGACACCATGCTATGGTTCTCATCGACGGTGTAAGGAACCCGGAACCGAACCAATGTGTCTTGCGCAAGGTTGGTAAACTCGATACTTCCAGCGTCTGTGTTTGGTGCCATCTCAATATCCCCTGCTATAACAGTAATCTCTGACGTCCGTAGTCGAAGACCAGCAGTTGCCGGGCGAATTCGAAGCAGACCCTTTGCTATGTTGTTACGTCCACTATTCATTTCAATCTCAAGTGTTCGAAGTTCCTCAAGATTGATGGAGCGCGGTGCTGCGAGCTTTGCTTCGAGGCCATGTGTTGGCGGATAGCACCAGATGAATGGACGGGTTTCTGCTTCAGCCGGTTCTGACTCCCTGAAGCCGGGAGGAAGGCCTATCGAGCTACCGTGTCCACTATGAGTGAAGATAAGGTTCTGCACCCGGATCTCAATACGGTCGACAAATAGCCTTCCTTGTAAGGTTGTCTAGAGTTTCATTAGCGAATTCAATCTCATATGGGGGAATTCCACTCACCGAAGAATCAATCGACAACCTCGTCGTTTTCGATCTGATCACGATATCACCAGCATTCTCCAGCCAAACTTCATTCGAAAGCATCCCAGCCGCACCAACAAGCCTGACTTTGATCGAATCAGCTACTATATCTTTATCCAACAAGCACCGCAGTTTGAGATTCATCTGGAATCCATCCTTGCCCTCGTAATGCTTGATCTCGGGATCAATCATAAGGTCCCCAAAAAAGCTAGACAGAGGAACATTCAGTTCCTTTGCGATACTCTTCGAAGCTTGTAACAACTCCTCGACGTATGGACTGACGTTACTCTCAAAGCTTGTATCAGACGCGGCGACGGATGCTTTCTGTCGAGGCGAAAGACTCGACTGCGTATACGATGCGTATTGCGACAATAGCCTAAGCATGTGGCGCACATATTCATCATTCCGATCAAGCTCCTTCAAACATCTGGTATACAATTCCAAAATTGCGCCTTCAATTGATACCCAATGGCTACTTTCGTAGAAGGGCGCTATTTGACGGAAAAAGAAGGCGGCGCTCTCGTAATCTTTTTGACGGAATCGGAGGACGGCAATATCTGTCATTGCGGCTTTGGAGGATCGGATTTGGTTGGCGGAGATGTAATGGCGGAACATGTAGTCTGTGAATACTTCGTATAAAGAGTAAAAGTTTTTCCTAGACTGCAAAGAATGCTGCAATACTGGCGGGGATAGAATTTTGGCGTGATAAGTAACGGAAGCTGTAGCTTGGGCTGTCTCGACTTTTCCGTTCGTATCGCTGTCGTCCAGAGAAACATCCTCCATGTCATTGCCGGGAATATTGGATTCATCGAAAAGCAGATAGAGGTCTCCCCATTTGTGAGCCCAACCTCGTCGCTTGCCCATCTCTTCAAGGACTCCTCTTCCTAACTGAAAAAGCTCGCCTCTACTTGCGGCGAGATCTTCAACCCCCGTCTTATTTGCCGGGGGTTGTTTGGAAGGAGCCGTCCCCGCGGTCATCAGCGAGCTGGATCTTTTTGGGATATTAGCTCTGGCATCAGCTTGAGCCGCAGGCGAAGTCAATGCAGTCCCCGTCTTTCGTAACGACGACTCTGAAAGTATCAAAGAAGGCGTAGATGTCTGAGACAGGATTTGACAAGATGCTGCGTACGTCCATGAAGAGACCAAGTCGTCAATGACAGACGTCCTTTGCGCATCGTCGATTTCCTCTTGCACTTCTGACAACGCGCGTTCAATGTCATATCGGAGAGTCCTGGCAGCCATGATGATGAATTCCATGGCTCTATCACACACTTCAGCGAGTAATGACAGATCATCAGCGCCGACAGCCGCGGCCGAATCTTGCTTCCCTTGTAAGAAAGGTGCTTTGGCAGCTTTGAGCAGCAAATTCAATTGTCGCGAAAAGACGTAAGCGCGGAAATCAAACACAGAAATGTTGTTCGCCAAAATCATTTCCCTGTACGGCTTTCTCGAGGAGTCAAGCGGGAAATACCCCTCGGCGAGATCCAGTGAAATATCCGTCTCAGCCTCACCAGCATCTTCATCCCCATCGTCGTCTCCTGCCGGGGTCTGCTGCTTCGAAGCTTCCAACACACTTAACACCTTCTCCTTACTATCCTCACTGAACTCCAAAAATCCACCCCCATGCTGATCCCCTGTCCCCGCCAAATAATCATTCACAGCACTCTCCAAGCCCGCCGCAAGCTCATCATAACCCACAAGCGCATCCTCCAACAATCCCACATTCTCAAAACCCCTCGCAAGGCCTTCCTTCAATATAAAAAATGTACAAAAATTCCACCCGGGTAAACTGCGCTGCGAATCCTTTTCACGAATATCTTCCTCGTACTGCGTAACCCGTAAATCAAAAGAAGTCAAAATGGCTTGTTTGATTTTGTCCATCAGATCGTTGAGTTGATCCACGAACTCGCCGTGGTCCTGCGATTTTTGGCCCGTCTTTGGGATTCGGATCTGTGCTACTCGGTCTATAGACGTCTTGGAAGAGCCGTTAAAGTCCGCTTTGACTTTTTCGACTACCGATGTCGAACCTCGACCGGGCCATTTCGAGGTCGCTTTTTCGGCTACGTCGCCGTCCTGAAGGACGTGGAGGATCAGCCATTCGCACGCATCGTGATTATCCTGCCCGCCCGCTCCTCCTGCGCCACTAGTACTGGTACCGCTACTGGTCTGCGACGAGAAAGAATGCGCCTTTATCCAGTCGCGTAGTAGTTTCCGTGACGACGCTTTGTATACCTCGTTATCGTCACATTTCAGCAAGTAGATCCTTAGATACGGCGTCTGTCGCAGACCGGGGATTTGATGTCTTCGAAGAGGCGCGTTTATGCCTGGCGTGGAGGAGTCATTGGATGATCTTTTATCGTCCGAGGATGCGGGTGGGTGTGCAGCGACGAGGTCGATGTTAAGCGATTCAATGGACCGAGCAGGTCGAGTTGGGGATTTCCAATGCAGGTTTTTGAGGGGTAGTCTTGGGGCGAGGACGGCTTGGACATCTGAGAAGAGGCCGGAGGGATCTGTACAGGATACTGTATTTCGTTCAGAGAAGATTGTTGTCAGTAACGGCGCGACATCAACATCATCCACGGTGAGAAGTGTGTATACCAGTGACCTTGCTCAGACCGGTCTCGTTTGTTGGGTCCATTCTTCCTCCCAAGTCCAAGGAACAGTAACAAGTAGAATTTATCAGAACATCATCCCGGCCTCATCTCAAATGTGTGACACCTAGGAGTGAACTGTCAACGTGTACAGTGCTCCTGATGTTTTGCGGAGTGTTGCGATGCCTCCAGAAGCTCCGCAATCTGCACAGACCACATCTTGGCATATACAATAACCCTTACCCTGAATACAATTAGCCCTAGTTGCAATTCCATGCCAACAATAAACGTGCCTCATGCTATGATGGAAGTAATCAAGACCAGGTGAATTCGTTATCTGATGCTAATGATATGGAACGTAGAAAATATTTACATGAAATCTCACAACCTGTAAACACTCCGGGAATCATTAAAATCTAGCAGGGGAAAGGGGAGCAGGAAAAGAAACAACACGATGCAAATATCCCATCTGTCTGCATGCAACCGAAGTGAAAATCCGCCCGCTTCAAACAAAGGATATCTATCGCAAGGGCAACAAAGGAGAAAAATGATACTGGATGTGAGGGAAAGGAAGAAAAAGAACACAAGGAGAACAGTGAAACACTGTAGTCCGTCTCAGAAACCAATCTATGGCGTTACGGCAATAGAACGATGGATGTATCGAGTTTTGACAAACTCGTAGCCCTCGGAAATACCTTGCCACAAACCAGGCACAAAGTTCCGGAGCCATAGACCTAAGAAGAGAAGCAACATAGGGATCTATGTACCATTGTCAGCGAAATCATGTTCAGCAAAAATCGAAATTTGGAATGAAAGCTTACCCAGAAGAAGAAGAGATTTTTGTCTTTCCGCAATCCCTTCATCTTGCGAGCTTGTTGCTTCTTTAGTTGCTCCTGTTGCTGACGAGAAATAACCGTCTTGCGGCCAATTCGAATATCGGTGAGCTCCTCTTCAGATTCGGTCTCTCCATGCGAATTAGATGGACCCGCATGGACTTCAAAGTGCTGATCAAGCGCTGCGTCTGTAGCCGCCCTAAGTAATGAAGTCTTTTTCATCTCAAGATCTCGATCTTCGTCGGCCTCTTGGTGTGGGTATAACTCGTCGTATGCAGGTGGCTCGTTAGCGTTCTCAGTAGCCGCGGTCGGTGAAGAGTTTCCGGTAAACATCTCCCACCATCCGTCCTTGGAGGACCAAGAAGACCCAGGTCTATGAGGAACAAGGTTGCTGATGCGCCGCATCATAGGATATGTCTGGTAGTCAGGAAGGGTCGGCATAGCAGGCATGGCAGGCATTGGTGGCATTGGCGGAAGAGCAGGAAGGTTGGGGAATGCTCTACCAACGCTCTGCTGGAATTGGTTAATTTGAGTTGCAAGCTGATTGCGCCATGCGACTAGAGAAGCAGGTGGGGCGGTATTAGCTCCAGTCTCTGTCTCTTCGTCTGCTGGAACTTCCGGGTTAACGCTATCAACGTGTACGCTGCCCTCGCGAGAACGTGTATAAAATGTTGAAGGCGGCGCATCTTGGTGGATGCTTGAGCGCCGTGACGAGATGAAAACATTGGTCTCATCCTCATCCGACTCGGTTGTCTCTTCTTCATCTGATTGATCTTGTGTCAGGTTGAAAAATTCAGATGCCGAAGAAGCCTCCCAGAACGAGTTCAAGGAAGCAGAGCTACTTGGACGACGACGCAGAGAAGGTGAAGAGCCAACGCTGCGAGACCGATAATGTCGAGCAGGAATAAGTGCAGCCTGGTGAGCTGGCAATGAGGTCGCGATATCGGCGGATGTGAATCCCCGAATGCTTCTAGCCATGGCATCGGCACCCGCGAGTCGAAGACGGTGTACAATATGAGCATGTCCGCTCAAAGCAGCAAAGTGCATCGGTGTGTGACCATTCTTGTCCTGGACATCCGGATTTGCACCTCGCGCGAGAAGCCCAGCGACAAACCTAGTCAAGCCCAATGATGAAGCAAAATGCAACAAAGTTTGACCAGTAGACGATTTCGAGTTGTATCTTGGAGCACGAGGGCTATCGTCGAGATCAATAAATTCTAAATAAGTAAGCATCCTTGAGTCTAGGTCATTCGTCTGTCCTTGAACGTTCAAGTTAGGAACCTGGCGTTGTCCACTGCTTCCTCCTTGAATATCATTCTGTAGGTTCCACAGTGCAACCTGGTCACCTCCCATAATCCGCTGAGCAGTCTGAAAGGCGTCCGAAGGATTTCGTAGCTTCTGGCCTAGAATGCTCAATGCCAGTCTGTACATCTGAAGTTCACGATCATCCACATAGCGGAAGAAGTGTTGTTGCTTGGGAAGGATTGTTTGCGTCTGGGGCACTTGACCAAAGGTAGGATGCTCATGTTTGAAGACAACTGGTACAAGACCAGGTTGCAGAGCCGGCGGTGTCAAGCAGTTTAGACACTTATCGCCCCAGAACGTCGTTGTCGTGGCTAGAGTATCACCAAAGACGACTTCCATCCCTGGATAAAATCCACTGCCCAGAAGTGTTACCTCTGTCCCTCCGGTTGTTGAGCCTTCAGCTGGGACAAGTTTGTGGATGATAGTTGGCAACCGATTTCCCGCATTAGTTAAATGGGGCCAAGCTTGATTGACAACATTTGGCCCAGTGGATGGATTGTGCGTCGATTCAGCAAAGATGTTGCGCGACGCCGTCAATCCAGGTGAGCCTGGACGGCTTGCATGAGCCGAGCTAGGAGTCGACAAGAAGTGTTGAGCAAGGTTATCCAGATTCTGGACTTGCTGGACAGCATTGAAATATGTACTCTCGTTGCTGTTATTGTTTGGAGTTGGCGGACCATTGCTGAATGGACCGGCAACACCAATTGGCGTAGCGAAGGGCCTTTCAGTGGGTGAAAAATACCCATGAGTATTCGATACTTGGCCGTTGACTGTGGAACTAGTGGAAGAATTCGCCTGAGGACTATCGAGTCTCGTCATAGTCAATCCGGTAGGTAGCTTGCCAGTACTGCTGTGCTTTCGACGTTTGCTTGAAGGGCCGACATATTCAACCGGAGATGTCTGTCGAGAGCCATTGCGTGGTGTAAGAGATGCAGATGATGCCCCGCTATTTTGCGGCATGGTCACGAAAGGACCTGATGTAGTAGCATACTTAGGCATTTGCTGTAAATTTTGAGAATCCGTGCTAGGAGATATGCGAAATGGTTGTTGTCCACCAACCGGAGCCTTTGCCAATTCTTGAGGGGAAGTGGAAATGAACACGCTGGTGCCAGGCAGCTTTGTCCCATCCGTCAAAGCATTGCTAGTGGATGTTGTAGAATTCGAACCTGCTGCATGAGTCTTATGATCGTCTGTAATCATAATCGAATTGGTCATTGCCTGAGCGATTACATTGCCTTGATAATCCTTGATCGTGAAAATGACTTGAAACCCATTCTTCTCATTCTGATGCCGACAGTAGCATGCTATTCGCATAGGTAGCTCAACTTGCATTGCACCCGGAGGTGTGTATGTGACTGTAGACTCTTTGGCTGGTTCGAGCCATTCCTTGAGCTCATTGGTATTAAAGACGATGACCCTTTTGTCCTCGTCTTTTTGAAAAAGTTCGTCTTCACCAGGTTTCCGCTGTTTCTTTCTCGAGGCACGCTTCCTCTCACGCTGTATACATCCTTGACAGATTTTGACCTCGCCGCCTTCCAGTGGTTTGTCTTCATCGTCTTCCTGATTGTCATCTGTAGAGGCGGAGACAATGGATGTTCGTCGTTTGACAACTTCCCCGCGAGCTCTTGCGTAAGCCCTTTCCAATTTGTACTTATCTTGCATCGCACTAGTACAAACGAGGCTCGTATGCAACTCAAGAATGTCGGGAGAGCGACCAATCTCGGGCTTTGCCAGGAACTTGGGTTTTGAAATAGTATGCGTAGGTAGACGAAGCTTTTTTACGCCAGCAGGAAGGGGATACATGGTAAGTCGAATCGGAATTTGTGTTTCAACTCGAGACTTGAGCGACGTTGGGTGCACGTGCAAGATTGGGCGAGAGGGAACGCGAGCCATTGATTTGGCGTAGAATGGAGACGTGGAATAGTCCTGTATTCCAAATTGTACTTCATTTTGACCGATGATCATGTTCGCGTTTGAAAGCAAAGATGCATTTTGTACCAAGGTAGCGTTGGCGACTGTTCCAGACATATCGTCTGTGACTGAAGAAGGTGAGCGAAGGCTCCATTGCGTTGATGAAATAGATTGTGTGTTAGGGTGTAGCCTTTGCGCCATCGGAGACGCTTCTCTGGAGCTAGTAGAAAAGAACGGCGAGCCGGGGTGTTGTGTCTGAAGCGGCGAGGAAATTTGTTAGAGAATGATCTTGCATGGTTCTATCGGCAGTAGGGAAACCTTACCATGATTTGTTTAGTTGAACTCTTTTGCTTCTTGATTGCCTGGGAGGAATCTTTGTTAGGTGGCATGGGACTGCTGGCTGCGCTGTCGAAGTCGAAGGCCGAGTCCATTACCCTGTTGCTTGATTCAATGTCGGTATATTTTGGATCAAAGCCATTGAAGTCGGTGTCCAAGCCGAACAGATTATCTTTATTCATTGTGAATGCTTGCCATCCCTCGTTTTCGAATTTGACTGCACCATCACTGTGAACAGCGGAACCGACGGAGGAGTTACGAGCATGGTCCCTCGTTGACTCTGCGGACGAACCAGGACTCGAATTGTCGCCTGCCGAGTCCGACGGCGAGTCGAAAGAAAAGGCCAAGGGACGTTTGAGAGAGTTGGCATTCTGCTGTTGACGTTTGAAAGACACTTCAGATGGAGATACGTATAGCCCACTATTGTCGGTAGTTTGGGGCGAGCGGGCGAATATGTCGTCGAACTCCCGGCCAGCGTCATGTGGAAGGTGCTGATAATCGCCGCCGTTTATGAAGTCCATCTCGCCATCCTGGTACATGCCATTCATTTCCGTATCGAGCACTGTGGGATCCAATGTAGCAAACACCGGCGACGAGACTTCTGGGGGTTTCATTCTAGTCTGATCCCCCGTCGCGCCGATCACGGGGTACGGTATAAAATCGAAATGTTCCAGAAGGGTTTCCTTTCACCAATAGGACCGATTCCAGATGAGTAAATTCTTTGACGACCGGGGCGATTGTTTAAGGTGCGAGAAACCGATCCGGATACGCACGAACCAGGAACGATCTTTATTGAAACAAATCAACAACCATGTCGAAAACCAATAGCAGCGAAACAAAAAAGAGCAACGCGAATCGATCAAGAATAACGACGTGTACGATTTCTGCCGGGCGGAAATTATTCAGTCGGAAATGTCGGTGTGGGACGGTGTCGTCGATACTAGGATGGCTGTTGCTGTTAAGTCGACGATGATTCAAACGGGTTCAACGCTTTCGTATCGGAGAGAACGGGGGGGGGAGATGTTTGACGAGTGCTGATAGCCCGCAGTACCAGCATCAGAAGGGAGCGACAGTGGTTGAGCACTGGACTTGACCACCTGGTTTGGCCAAGACGTATAGCAAGTGGTTGATGTGTTGTTGACAGGCAGGGACAGGTACTGTGGTGGTGGGCAATGGCGAACAGGAGGATTCCTTCCTTCTGGAATTTGTTGAGTTTGCGGGTGATACAGCCAGTGGCCAGTGGCCCAGTGCCAACACAAGGCTTGATTGAGGCCTGAGGCAGAAATGGTCTTATGTCAGCCGCCAAGACCGCGGATCGCGGCCGGTGCCACGCTAGTCCTGTTAGAGACAACCTCGAGAGAATGAACCAATCAAGGTACACCAATTACCTTCCAAATCCGACGCCCGAGCCTTGGCCACTTCAGTGAAGTTCAGCCAGAGAAGGAGCGTGCCTTCCTCGCTCCAGCCTCGGAAGCCATATCCAGGCATCAGCATTCTCGCCATGACTCAACATCTCAACCATTTAGTTACTCGTACCTGTAACTAATGATCATCAACAGCTCTGATGGTCGATGAGCTTCTTCATCGCGTCAAGGAAAAAATTGTTCTATAAGTTTTCACGAAAGCATGATACAGTCTCGAACATGTCTTAATGCTGGACGTACGCAGCCCTGCACGCGTTCAACGGCACACAGAAATCGCTTTTCACTGGAGATCAAGTGCTCACGCTCCTCGGCCCTTGTGACTCCGCATTTGTCCTTTGAAGGGCACCATCTTCTTCGATCTTGTGATCATGTGTGAAGGACTATCGAAGTACTGCCTACTGCATGGTGACGAGTTCAGCCTACAAAGGACTTTAAATCACCCTACGCGGACTATATAATTATACCTGAGATTATCCTCAATCAAGGAGCCAAGATGTCAATCACTCTCCAGCTCAAGTCGAATGCAACACAACACCATCACGTTTCTGAACTGTCCTGCTCGAGTTTCCGAAGTTCCGCCTAGGATGAGTGCCAAGAAGTTCGTCATGCGCGAAGAGTGCCCTTCAAGATGCTAGATGGAGGAGTAACCAGGTCAACGTTGTTGAACAAGTTGTCGTGAGGTTGTTGATACGAATCGAGGAGTATCCCCAAAATCATTCCTGGCTGACTAACCTAGAAACAAATAGTTAACTATTGACCTTGACTAATAGTAGTCAGGCTCAGTCAGATTCGATCGGCTACTTCTTATCAGACCAGCATCATCACCCACTATCGAACGCAGTATATATCAAACCGGTACTTGTGCCGGACTCATCCCAGAAAAACCGCCTGATTTTCCCACTCCAGTCATTACTTAGAAGGGAATTACGCAACCTATTTAAACGCCAAGCTGTGGATCGGTCCTCAAAGATATCAAGTCATATTAATGTTTGATAGAGATTAAGGGAGAGTGAGTGCATCGCTGTGTAAATGTGAAAAATCTCACTGCCGTAGACCGGCTGGAATGATTGAGAGTTTAGGCTGGGTGAACTCCATCAGAACGTGACTGATGCCTTGACCAAGAAAACCTGAGCAAAAAATCATGTATTTTGCACCAGATCGAGGCCGAAATTACGCGCTGTCCTGGATGTTTCTGCCAGGCGCTTGAGGTGTCAGAGAATGGCTGGTGTGACAGTTGCCTGTCTTGGCGCCGCTCGTAATTGGCTGAAACCAGAGGCACTCCCTTACGTTTATTTCAACGACGACGACGACGATCATCCACTCTGTTTCAATCCAATTCAAACATTTGGTGGTCAATTGGGCAACAGACCCAATCAAAGCCATATTATATCCTCCCATTGAGGGTACTCGAAACAAAACAACTAATTGCATCAGATGAAATCTGCGCATGACGAAATACAACGTATTTTCCACCAGTAATGATTGCTAATTGTTGTCAAGACGGCCAGATCGCTGCATACTCGTCTGACTTTCAATATAGGCTAAACAAAAACTAGGTATATACTTGAATATGAACGCTTAATTTCCGTTATAGGTACTTCAAACATCCCACTTAGGCCCAGACACTAGTCAGGCGAAATGACAGGAGCTCGGAACATCGGTCAGCTCTGGCCAGCGTTTATCATGACTTTCTCTAGAGACTTGAATACAAAAATGCGAGATGTTCCTCCTCTTCAGCTTCTTTCATCGGCGGTAATTCACTTCTCTTCATACCATCTCATTCTTTTCTTCACTTCGTTGATCGAAGCCACTTGACACCTTCTCTTCTCAACATCCACAAAGCTATCCAGCTCCCTGTCTGCCTTTGCCCACCTGTTCTACCTTTTAACAAAAACTCGTTGACGAGATGCCTTCCACTAAAGTCGCTGCCCTATCTGCTGTTCTAGCTCTGGCCTCCACGGTTGCTGGCCACGGCTTTGTCCAGAACATTATCATTGACGGTGAATCGTGAGCAGTGATTACCTCCATCCTGAAGCTAGAAATGTTCTTACCAGTAAATCAGCTACTCCGGATACCTTGTGAACCAATTCCCCTACCAGTCCAATCCACCAGCAGTCATCGGCTGGGCAACCACTGCAACTGACCTGGGATTCGTCGATCCCACTGGGTACACCGGTCCAGATATCATCTGCCACAAGAACGCCACACCTGGAGCTCTTTCTGCTCCAGTTGCCGCTGGAGGCAAAGTCGAGCTCCAGTGGACCACATGGCCCGACAGCCATCACGGCCCCGTTATCAGCTACCTCGCCAAATGCAATGGCAACTGTTCGACCGTGGACAAGACCACTCTAGAGTTCGTCAAGATTGACGCAGCTGGTTTGATCGACGACACCGCCGTCCCAGGTACATGGGCTTCTGACCAGCTCATCGCCGCCAACAACAGCTGGACTGTAACAATTCCCGAAGCCATCGCACCCGGAAACTATGTTTTGCGCCACGAAATCATTGCTCTTCACTCCGCCGGAAACGCAGACGGTGCCCAAAACTACCCTCAATGCATCAACTTGGAAATTACTGGCAGCGGAACTGCCGCTCCCGCTGGTACCGCTGGTGAAAAGCTTTACACCCCTACTGATCCCGGTATCTTGGTCAACATCTACCAATCCCTGTCGACCTACGATATTCCCGGACCAACTCTCTGGAGCGGTGCTGCCACTGACGCTGTTGCTACTGGTTCTGCTACTGCAGTTGTTAAGACTGCTGCTGCTTCTGCCACAACCGCCCCTACCACCCTTGTCACCTCTGTCGTGAGCTCCGTTGCTCCTGCAGTTACCCCTTTCACCAATGTTGTGACTGTTACTGATGTAGTTACTGTAACTACCGTTCTCACCACTACCGTCTTCTAAAAATTCAGCAAGTCTATTGCACGATTCGCTACTCTGACACGTGTACACCTTTTTTCCGGATTCAAGTCTTTGAGAATAGCTGTTTAGCCGTTCGTGCAACTTTTACGATTCACTTTCTTTCTCCTGAACCTGTTTTCAGATTGTATGAATTTCTACCTCATTTCCCGTCCGATACTGTGACATCATTTTAGCTTTAGGCCAATTGAACGAATTTTCGTATACTCTGTTTACAGTCCAGTAGTTACTACGATGATAGGTGATCTCAAGCTATGTATCAAAATAGTCAGGTCGACTCATCGCGAGTCATGCTTAGGGCTGGCCAATCACATGAGCTGGCGGAGGAGTATGAAAATGCGGAGCTCCGTGTTGTGTCCCCGCCGCATTTATTTATGTCATAGCACAAGTCATCGTCTTAAGAGATTCCCAGCATAACACACCACTCTCTAAGTCTATACAAACTCATTCTTACTACTACCAGACAAAAAGTCCATACGAACAAGCACTGAACCAGCATGTTCAAGAAAAAGCCAACGGTGAGTATTCGAAGCTTGTCCACCCCGCAAATGCCCCTCATATCAGGTTGAAGCTTTACAGAAAGCTGAGATCGCACGGTGCACGACAAGGATTTAGCTAATATTTACTCCAAACGATAGATAAAAACCCTCTCTCCCATCCGCTCCTCCGATCGTCGAAAAATAGCCGATCAAATCATCAAAGAATACCAGATCGCCATCCCTACCGCGGCTCCAACTGACAAAACTAATACCAACAACAATAACAATGAAGAAGGAAATGCCGTGAAAGAGACCGCCACAAATCTCACAGCCATAAGAAATGCCCTCCTCCCCGAGAACTCACTCTCTGCCAGATTCACGACGACTGCAGGACCGGATCTTCGAGAAGTTCAAGGAACCGTATACGCCGGTTCGCATCCCGAATCAGGCGGCGAAGAAAGAATACTATGGTTCAAAATAGAGCAGGGACCAGGCGCAGATGGACGAATATATCCTACAGTCTACTCGCTATGGCACAATTCGCGCATCTTGCCTTTGTTACATACCCCGTCTTTTGTTATGGGAAAGCTGTTTGGGGGCGCCGATTTGATGACTCCTGGTTTGGCGAATGGGCCGCCATTTCCGGCTCGAGCTGTGAAGGGAGCTACTGTAGCGGTTGCGAGCTTGGATAATCCAAGCGTACCTGTGTTTGTGGGTCTGTGTGAAATTGATGTTTCTGCGCTTGGGGAGGTTCAGGGTACAAAGGGGCATGCGGTTCGGGGTTTGCATTGGGAAGGTGATGAGTTGTGGTCGTGGAGTTCGTCGTCTAGGCCTGGCCAGCCTGCTCCGGAGTATTTGGAGAGTTGGGATAAGGAGAAGACTAAGGATGTTGAAGAGGCCATTGGGGAACTGAGCTTGAAAGAAGAGCAAGCGGAGGCGCAACAAGCGGCAACTTTTGATGAGAAGGCACATCCAACTTCTGAAGAACCTCTCGAGCCGGAGACGGAGCCGACAGTCAAAGGTAAGCTATAAGATCTATCTCGTTGACTGCATCCAGCATATCTAATCGCATTAGCAGAGATCGATGATGCTTTCGTCAAGGCGTTCGTATATTCCCTATACCAGCTCAAAAAAGATAATCCCGACACACCAAACCATGGACTACAACTCCCCGTTCAACCATCTGCAGTGATCTCCCGACTCGTAACTCCATACCTACCCATCTACTCCACACAACAAGCGCAGTACTACCAGATCAAAAAAACAAGCTGGAAGAACGTGAAAAAATTCATCAAATATCTTGACAAAGAACGACTCGTCAAATCCAAAGACCGCAATGGACAGGAGACCGTGGTTATTGATGTGGACTTTAACGATCATCGAATCGAGCAGTTCATCCCGTACAGACTACCTACCAAGAACATTGTCGAAAGTTCCGGAAAGGCAGTATCTGGAAAGCAAAAGGCAACAGAGGAAACGGGTGGTGACCCCTCAGTTGGGCAAGTGATTGTCGTTCAGGTCCTGTACAGACCTACACAAAAGCTTACACCAATTCTATTCCCGCAACTCAGCACAAGTGACCCGAAGAATTACTACAAATACTCGGAAGTCTCAACAAAACTAGATGAATACCTCTCATCACAAACCCCGCCACTTGTATCCGAGTCCAATCGTCGAATCATCAAACTCAATCCATTCCTGGCCAACACCGTCTACACCTCATCTTCGGCGGAAGACAGAACAGCCCTCTCCCGCGGCGAAGTAACTCGCGACAGCCTCCTTAAACGAATCACATCCGACACCTCCCTCCTCGCCCCATACCACGCCATTCTCAAACAAGGCCAAACACTGGCAGACGTAAAACCCAAATCCGGCAGCGCGACCAAAGTAATCGTCATGATTGAGCGACGAGCGGGCAACAAGACAGCCACCAAGGTCTCTGGTATCGAGTATTTTGGCATTATACCTACACTATTGGCGGAAGAATTGCAGAAGAAGTGTGCTTCGAGTACGAGCGTTGCGCAGGCTACTGGTGCGGTCAAGGGAATGATGGAGATTATGATTCAGGGGGATCAGAGGAAGGCGGTTGAGACCGCGCTGGAGAAAAGGGGGGTGAAGGCGCAGTGGATTGATGTTGTGGATAAGACGAAGAAAAAGAAGTAGAACAGTAAAGCTGCATTGCGAATATAACAACACCATTGGCTTGGCAAATATCAAGCATGATAATCTAGAGGAAGAAAAAAAGCAATGTACCTAGGTATGTGCTTATAACAAGCTCATCCACAGATTTCTATATACCCAGCTACCTCGTTTTAGCCATGACTGACCAAGGAGTCTTGAGAATAGTTTCCTCAAGACTTGGAAGTTAATGGTTTCGTGCCCCCCTCCCACTCCATCGCAATCTGCTCACACAACGTCGCAATCGACTTGTCCCCCAATAAATCAAAAACAGGCACATCAACCCCAAACTCCTTGACAATCCAACTGCGCAGATCAACCGCCGTCAACGAATCTGCTCCAGTAGCATGTAGCGGTTTGTCTACATCGAGTTTGTTGTGTGGTATCAGAGTCATGCGGCAGAATCGATTGGATAGAGCAGTTGTGATGATTTCTCGGATTTGCGTGGCTGAGTGGGCTTGGGTCAGGGCTGCGTGGATACTTCGTGTGTTTTCTGAGTCTTGGGAGATATCCACGGCAGAATCGGTACTGTCGTCGCCAGGGTTATTATTATCTAGTGTACGCCTCCAGAGCGGCTGGTGGAATGCCGCTGGAGTCTCAATATCTCTCGCGCCATGAAGCGAAGGGGGCACAATCCCCGCGGCGACCTGCGACGGCAGTTGACCCGGACCCAGGCGGCGGTCACAGAAATACTCAAACAGCGACAAAATCTCCGACTCGTTCATGTGTGAATAGAGTCTAGTTGACCTCAACCTTTTCACCAAACCATCTCTTTCAGCCAGGAGACCGACGCCCGCACCGATGATTCCAAGATTAAGTGACACTGCCTTTTCGCCGATTGAGATGCGATATTTGGCGAGAGAATCTTGGAATGTGTTTCCGGCAGCATAGTTGATTTGTGTAGCCTGCCCTAAAATACCAGTCATCGAAGATGCGAGGATGAAGAAATCCATTTTTGGGGGCAGGAGAGCGTGCAGATTCCATGATCCTTGGACTTTGGCTTTGGTAGCCACGATCCAGTCATCGAGGGTCATTTTTTCATATGTGATGTCCTTGTCTTCAGCGTTAATATCATGTTTCAAATTCACACCGTGCATAAACGGGCTTCTTACCTTTAACACCGCACTAGCCTGAATACACCCCTTTATCGGAGGCATCTTTTCAGAGCAATAAGTCAAGACATCTTCGAGTGCCGATTTGTCTGCTATATCGCATGCCGGAGCATAAACACGAACTCCCATTTCTTCTAACTCGTGTATAAAAGATTTGGCATCTTCTGTACGAGCACCAGAGCGAGATAGAAGGATGAGATGACGAGCGCCGCGCGACGCCATCCATTGGACCACGCACTTTCCTAGCCCTCCAAGTCCTCCTGCGATGAGATATGTTGAATTCTGGTCGAAGGAGTATGATGGTTTGATGATACTCGTGACCTGAATACGATCATTAAACAAAAATATTGGTCAAGGAAAGGGGAAAATACAATACTCACGGGAATTGAGTCTTCGTTATCAAACTCAAGTACAGCTCTCGCATCATCATCAATATCCGCAAGAATAGAAACATCAGATGAGATACTGGCAAGGCTGAACGATTGGACTTTGGCCCCATCGTCGACCACAGATCGGTCCACTAGACATCGTGATGGCATTTGAGGCTGATCAAGAACCCAACTTCGATATACTTGTTCCATGTCGACAAGCTTGAAAGATATATTTGCCGGGAGAGACATGAGATCCCTTGCGGCACTATACGTGCTGGCTGTGGCGATGCTAATTATTCGACCGAAAGGCGCAACGCATTGGGTAAGGTCAGAAATATCAGAGGTACCGGTGAAATCAATCACCACTGTTGCGCAGCCTGCTGGAAAGCAAGAGCTATACTTGCTGACGCATACCGTAACTCCATTAAAGATTTTCTGTAGAGTGTTGCTGTCTTCGACGGTAGGAACAGTGACTAATATCTTGCAACCCAAGTCGGTAAGATGGTTGATAAGAAGTCTGGCAACTCGAGTATGACCACCATGAATCAGTACCACATCTTCCTTGCTTATAATGACGATTTTTGAAACCAGATAACCGACAGTCAAAAAATCGCGAGGCAGTGTTGTAGCTTCAGCAAAGGACAGCGAGTCTGGTATGCGAACGAGACTCTTTTCTCGTGCTTGTATGTTCGATCTCGGCAAATTGAAACTGTACGTGCAGACCCGATCGCCCGGCAAAAAATAAGAGTGAGAGCCAGTCCTTTTGACAACTCCGGCGTATTCCCTTCCAAACTTCGTCTCACTGTTTGATTCATCGGCACCGAGGCCCATCGCGTGAACCTCGATTTCAACTTCATCTTCCTGCAATACCGCGCTAGTATCATCTTGTCTTATCAGCAAGGAGGAATCCTGTAGCTCAATTGCAAATGGTCTTGCAGCTTCCAGTGTCTTGATATCCGTCTTCTGCCCGGAAAGTACCTGGCTGATAGACGTGTCATTCTGGATCCGGTTTATATGCAGTATCCCTTCAAGCATTTTGTAATCCTCCAATTCATTGGGATTAGCATTTTTCAAGACCTGAAGTAGCACGGACACGATATTCGAGACAATTGATTCTGGAGACGTCCCCTTTCCAATGCCTTCTAGAGCCAATGTTGTCAGTCTTGATTGGGGCTGCTCGGTATTGAAGACTTTGGCGAAGCCGTCGATCATGCCATGACTTGGGTCAGGGGTGCGTCCGCCTCCATTCGATACCCAAAGTATGCTTTTAGCATCCATGAGTAGATTCTTCAGTAAGGAGAAGTTCTCACTATCTAGGCGAGAAAGAAGTGCTTGCTCTCCGGTATCGAAAAGTGTGATCATTGCTGAACCGGGCGAAATAGCATCATCTTGAACCGCGTCTGGCAGCGTAACAATTCGAGTCTTATGGAGGCCATGAGTAGACAGCTGTGAAACGATTCCCTGTGCCAAATCACGTTGCAAGGGTGATTCTGGTTCCACGACAACCGTCACTTCCGAGCAAGCATCGTCTTCTCGCAATTCCTCAGCTGTCGCACAAATGATACTCATCAGATGAGATTCCTGATCCGCATAATCTCTCAGACACAAATCCGCGCCCGAGAACCCACTGCCGCGAAGCAACGTATCCCATCGTTTCTCATCTACCACAGGGCTCATAGAGCGGCCATCTTTGGTTGCGGGCCACCATCCCGGAAGAAGTCCAAACACAAAGGACGCCGGGATACTGTCTGGACGCACAACTTCATGTAAAATCAATCTACCACCGGGTTTGAGTAGTTTTCTCAGACCACGGAGTGCCTTTTCGAGATCCGAAGTTACATGTAAAACATTAGATGCCGCGATCATGTCAAATGACCCTTCTTCAAATCCCTGCTCAACTGGGTCTTTCTCCATGTCAAGAATAGTGAATTTCATTTTGCGCTGTTGTTTTTTGAACTGGTTTTGTGCTCTTTCGAAAAATGCCGGGGAGACATCTGTGAAATAGTACTTGGCGTAGTTGTGTGCTTCATCGTCGTCGTCCCCTGACAGAGCGTTCAGGATATGCTCCGTAAATGATCCTGTCCCAGCACCGACCTCTAGAATACTCATATTCGGGTGCTTAAATGAGAGATCCTTGAGATAGGCCGCGAGCTTTCGGTAATATATCGAGCCAAATGATTGATTTTGGTAGAATGTCTCAACGTTATTGCCCGTAAAGAGCAACTGGACAATGTCTACAGTTCCTCGCAGAACATTCAACGCATTATCTGAAACTTGGAGGAAGAATCTACCCGTTTCTCCTTGCTCTTCAATACGAGATCGCAAAGAAATGATGGACTCGGTGGATGCTGGAGTCAGCTCATCGGACATGGAGAGCTGCCAGTCTATCCACTGCACATATCGGCGAAGATGTGGTATCTCGGGGATGAAGTTGGTAGAACTCAGAAAATTTCTTATCTCTTGCATCTTCAAGTATAGATACGCTCGTAGGGCTGATGTGTACTCTTTTGGCCCTACTACATCTGGTCCGCATATGCGATCCAATCGCTTCAGCATTGCATCTGCCGGGATCATGTCTACATCCGGTCCGGTATGGAAGGTGTACCAGAATTGTTCTTTGATAGGCAAACTCGGAATACCGTTCACAGAAAATGACTTTTTCGGTGACGATGGTGATTGAATAGTGGTTGTCGTGAGACCCTCCAATACTATTCGCAAATGCTGATTATCTTCACTCAGCCCGAAGGCCGAGTAAGTCTTGTTGCGAGGTGTATCTCGATCGAGACTTGCAGACGCCAGTATAGACTTTGCTGACCCACTCAGTCCTTCATTGGATATCCATATCTTAGTTATAGCGGAAATCTCTTGTGCATGTATTCGCTTGGAACCTTTTGCGTTGAGGGTCAGTAGTGCGAGCTGCATGAATGATTCGAGAGAAGCAGGATGAACCAGGGATCCTGTTTCAACAGCCTGGATGGATGAAGGTATATCAAGACTTATGGATCCCACAACCGCTGTTGTGCCGTCATGTGCGGCAGTGCTGATCCCCTGGAATGAAGAACCGTAATCAAATCCGCTTCTTTTGAAGTTGTTGTAAACGTCTGACGCCTTCATTGGATATGTGCAAGTTTGTTCTCTCGAGGTCCAGCGCTCTTGATACTGGGACGGTTCCAGCCATGCCTGATTTGCCTGGTATTGGACCTGAATCATTCCACAGCAGTTTTCGTTCCATTTTCCAGCCTCTACAGAATAAACAGTAAAATTCCAACCGATCTGTCGTGAAGACGGATCTGATTTAATAGGGATAAATCTCAACCGTGTCTCTAGATCCGTAGAGCTAGAGGAAATTCGTATTGCAGACAGGAAGCGGACGTCGCGCAAAGTAAACCCCGTAATACTCGTACCATCATCCACAAGTTGAGAGGCCCCTTTCAACGCCATACAAAGGAATGCTGAAGCAGGGTATTTTGCCTTTCCGTCAATCGTATAATCCAGAAGCCATGGCATCTCGGTGACTTGCACGTAGCAACGCCATTCAGGGGCTAGAGGATTCCAATCTCGAGATCGGGTTCCCAGCAATCCCACGTGCCCATATGGGCGCTGACGATAGTTCCTGCTCAGGGGACTTTCGGCCCAGTATTTTGTGGAGTGATCAAAGGGGTAAAACGGTGTATCGGAAAGACTGATGCATTTTCTGGCTGAGGAACTAGGGTGTGGATTGTTCACCCGGCGTATGTCTACCGGGAATCCACGGCAATGGAGATCTCCAAGCAACTGTAAGAGTGCCAAATCGGATTGACGATTACGAATCAGGGAAGGAATGTAATCAATATTCCGATCTCGTGGTAGGGTTCGCAAGTTCTCCTGAATTGGAAGACGCAAAGCCGCATGTGGTCCGATCTCAATGAGACAGTCCACGACTATAGCCTGGCCATGGCTTCTATCGATTTTTCTGCGCAGAGAACTGGCCGAATCTCGACAGAGGCGCTGAATAGCTTGTGAGAAGCGAACTGGCGAAAGCATGCCTGTTACCCAGTAGCTTGCTTCACGAGCTCTCTCTCCGCAAAGCTCATCGCCAGTGACAGAAGAGACCATTCTGACGTTGGATGAAGAGAATTCTGCTGCATGCAAGCAATCAAATTTCTGCATACAGTCTTCGGCAATAGTTTGCATCTGAGAGGAATGGTATGCAACGGCCGTTTGAAGACGTGTCGAGAAAATATTGTCTTTTTGAAGCACGCGCTCTAGTTTTTCGATGTGCTCTTCATTCCCGGATACCGTTACGCTGGCCGGACTGTTAATACAGCCGATAATCAAACTGAATCCTTTAGTTTGGGAGCGAAGAATCTCGAGGTATTGCTGTATCCGCATCTCCGATAATGCTACTGCTAGCATTGCTCCCTTGGCATAGTTTTTTCTGGTTGGAATAGATGAGACGAGCGAACCGCGATGAAATGCAAGCTTGAGAGCGGAGACTCTATCGAAAAAGTTTGCACAGTAACTATAGAATAGCCAAATGATTAGCTCAAAGAGCTTGGAATGACTTGATTGTGATAGTTTAATCAGAACACCTACGCTGCAGCAATTTCTCCCATCGAATGGCCAACGACCGCCACCGGTCTCACTCCAAATGAACTCAATAAATCCACCAAGCCGATCTGTATAATTGCAGTAATGGCCTGAGATATATGGGGTGTATTGATGTTAGATTCGGATTTGTTCTTTAGCAATTCCTCTATGATACCATTACCGTTTCAGCAATTGACACGACAGAAGTAGACTTAGGATGACGGTCTTACCTCGAACAGACCAAGAGCAATTCAAAGTTTGGTATAAAGATTCAGCTTCCATAACCACATTCAGGAACTCAGGGTATACGAGGAGCTCTCGGGCCATTCCATGCCACTGGGCCCCTTGACCAGTAAACACAAAGGCTAGACGGGGTGCGACACCTTGACTTGGCCTGCCCTCAGAGGCTAACTGCGTAGCGTTCTCAAGATCGGAAGATGATGAAATGACAGCATAAGACTTCCATAATAAAGAACTTCTTCTGGAGTCAAGTGTGTAGGCCACATCATCGAGCCACGACGGCGCCTGATTTCTTCCTTTCGCTCGAAAGTATGACTCCCAGCTGGTCAGCAACCGTTTCAGTGACTGGTCATTTGAAGCGGACCAGCAGAGGAGCTTGGGGGTATGCAGTGAGGGGGATTTGTACTCTACTCCAGAGTCGTGCCGTTGGTGATGACCATTTGTGGATTCATGAGCCGCACAGTCCAACAGTGTTTGATGATTCCCCTTCAATCCATGTCGTCTGAGATAACTATAGGCGTCATCAATCACAATATGACAGTTTGTTCCTCCAAAGCCAAATGAATGTAATGAGACCCGTCTAATATCCGAAGGATGTGGCCATGCTGCTATAGGCGAGGTCGGCATCTTTATGAAGGAGTCATAGGCTGCGAGCCTTGGTTGCAGCTTTTCAAAATTGGCATTAGGTGGAACGATGCCATTCTCAGCAACTAGGATGGCTTTGATAAGGCCTGAAATACCACTAGCGCCTTCAAGATGACCTATGTTTGTCTTCACTGCCCCAACGTACAACGGACTTGAGCTGTCCCGGTAATGGCGAAAGTTGTCAGCAATTGCAGATATTTCTATAGGATCTCCAATCCGAGTGCCGGTGCCGTGAGCTTCGATGAATCTGGTATGTCTCATGGTGAGTCCGGCCCGTTGATAAGTCTCACGAATCAGCCGAGCCTGTGCCTTTCGAGAGGGCTGAGTGACTCCAGGGGTATACCCATCTTGATTTGATCCCGAGGCTCGTATTACGGCACGAATTGTATCATTGTCCCGTATAGCATCCGAAAGTCTTTTCAATACAAGGACTGCAATGCCTTCGCCCCTGGAGTAGCCGTTGGCACGGTGGTCAAATGCATAGGAACGTGAATCTGGTGATAGGATGTGCATATTGCTCAATATCGTGCTGTAGTCGGGTTCTAGTATCAGGTTGGAACCAGCAGCAATGCTCATATCAACAGATCCATTTCTGAGCAATTGGCAAGCATGATCTACTGCCACAGCACTGCTGGAGCAGGCTGAATCCACATTGTACGAGACACCGTGAAAATCGAAAAACCAGCTGATCCGATTTGCCAACATTGTTTGGGCTGCACCCACCGCCGTGTATTGAGGGAGTCTGTCGGCATCCCTAAGTAATTGAAGGAAGTAGTCGTTGGAGAAACAACCCGTATGTACCGATGTACGCGAGCCCCAAACGTCCTCAAGTCGTATACCTGCATTCTCTAGGGCATGGAATGTAGTCTCCAAAAGAAGACGCTGCATCGGGTCCATAGCGGCGGCATCAGAAGGCTTGATTGAGAAGAAATCGGCATCGAACCCGGCGAGGTCCTCAGCAATGAAATGGCCGCCACGATGATTCAGAGAATTCGGCCGAGTTGGATTAAAGAATCCCGCAATGTTCAATCGATCACTTGGGTAGTCGGTCATGGCGCTTCGTTTCTCAACGAGCATCTTCCAGAAGGCCTCGGCAGAGGTTGCATCTTGGGCAAACTTGAATGCAAGGCCGCATACGGCAATTGGCTCTATCAGGTCTTCGTCTTCATCTCGGTCAGGAGTGAGTCGAGCAGCATAATGCTGCTTGTATCCGTTACTAGGCATGTTATCAGAAGCCATTGAGTGTGAAATGATCCTGAAGACACTTTCTTTGATGGCTAAACGTGCACGAAGAACCGAATGGAATGGAATTTAACTGGATGGCACCTAGGTATATAGGGTGTGTGACAGATTTAGGGATTACCATCAAGAATAAGACATAAATAGGCCACCCACCCCCTCAGTCAACCACCATCAATTGATGTCATGTCTCGAGCATTGAGTTCCTCGTTTCTTTGTTTTTTAATCGAGTGCCTGTTCCTTTGTCTTCTTTCTCTGGTACACTATCTGTTAGCTATTTGGCTCACGGATCCTTTAGCGCACCTTTGAGATGCATTTCTTGTGCCTTCATGGCGCTGGGACAAACAGCGGGGTGAGTATTCGGTGGTTATCTCGATCGTATGAACGCTTACTCACTGTATCACGCGAGACTAGATTTTTGAGGCGCAGACAGGTAAAGTGCCCTGGTTCAGGCCGAGTTGTCGCAAAGAACATTCTGATTCAGGCCAGCCGCTCTACGCTATGAGCTTGGAGGTGATCATACCTACGATTTTGTCGAGGGAGTGATGCCGCTACCGAAGGCTTCGGGTATGGATATACTAATTACTGTATCTCTGCATCAAACTGAAGGAGGTGGCTGAATCCAATGTACAGCAATCGACAAGGTTGTTCCAGGCAACCTCGGCTATTTTGGGTACTACAAACCCAATGACTGCGACTCATTCCACAAAGCCCTGGATGACTTGGAGCTTTTCATTCAAAAGGAAGGTCCTTTTGATGGAATCATTGGCTTTTCGCAGGGAGCTACTCTAGCTAGCGCGCTTCTTTTGCGATATGCGAACTCTGGCAGCGGCTCCGGCAGTCGTGAATCGGATGCTTATAGGACTCCAAGAGCTGATGAGGTGCCCTTCAAGTGCAGTGTGTTCTTATCTGGATATTCACCATTCGATTGGACATGTATGTGTGTGCAGCTTATGCAAGGATCTACCATTTCTATTCCCACTGCACATATCTGGGGCGTGAAGGAGCGAGGCGATTTCGGGGGGCCGCTAGCGTTGAAGCAGCTTTGTGATCCTCAGACTGCTTACATTTACGAGCATGGGGGCGGCCATGAAGTGCCAGGGGCCAAGAACAAAAAGGACTTGATTCAGAGTGCCAATGCAGTCAAACGCATGCTGACAAGTCTGTGAGGACATTGAATCTGCTGGCAAATCGGACTGGAGAGGTTGCATGTTTGGTTGCACTGAGGCAGTCAACTTAAAGATAGTGAGTAACGTTGTTGTTTCCTTGATGTGTATTATCGCTTGTAGTTACCAAGAGCAAGTTCGAGAATCACATTGGGTTTACAATTTCATGCACCCGTAAATTGGACAATAGTATTTCCCAAAAAGGAGTAATCAGGTGAAATTGACATTTAGTATTCCTTGCTGTCAGCCTATCGCTCGATGATTCCATTTATGGCTTGTTTACGACCGTTACGATGGTGAACCATGGATGACTTGATAAGTGGATAGACGTTTGCAATGCAGACAAAGGAGAACTGAAGACAATGTATACGAAGGGGACAAAGAGGCGATGATGACAACGGATGCATGGACAAAGAATTGAAAAGAAGAGCATAGTTACCCATTTATCAGAGGAGACTTTAATTGCTGAGAAGATCTCGGTGCGATATATCAATCCTGTGGAATGTATGTCATACTCGACATTGAATTCGGGCTAGAGTGGCCCTTTGATCTTAGGGCTTTGAAGTTCCCGAGGTCATACCCAGATAGCAGCAACCACATCAATCAACTAAAAAAGAAATGACAAAACAGGACCATTGATTGGGACGTACTATCATGCAAATTTTCTAATAAGCAGGCGCAAGTGGTAATGATCTTCGATGTTCCAAAGTATCTTTTCCTTTCTCCAAATGAACCTTGAATCTGCTCTACAGCAAACTAGGCGCAAACTAAACCTTGGCCCTTTTGTTTCTTTGTCGGACAAAAAGGCAGAGTACAGTACAATGACAACGAATTCAGGTACTCAGCTTGATGCGTTTCTCTTATTCAAGACTTTGCAGGTAGCTTGCAAAGTTCTTCTATACGATTGTGCTCTCAAACAGAGCATTTTCATAGAATTCAAGGCATTTCATATGCAGTTACACGAGTCATACTCCCCATTGATACTCGTTCCAACAGAAGCAAGCGCGTTCGAGAACCCAAGAAAACTTTTTCAAGGAAAAAAAAAAGAAAAAAGGGGAAAGAAAAAGAAACCTCCTATATGATATGCTTAATGTGGCCTCCTGCCCTGGCTTAGCCCTGTTCAGGCCAAGAGAGGGGCTCTGGTTTTGCTTTCAGTTGTCTCTAGGTTGTTTGGATGGTCCAGATGTCTCCAGGATGTAGTTCGGCTTACAAGTAATCGGATGATGTAGGTCACTGGAGTGGACATGTATCAATCTAGATTATGCATTATTAGGGCTGACAAGGGCGAGAAATTCAGATAATCTTGACACCACTGCAAATATCAGCTGGTATTGTGCTTGATCTTACAGTCTTGCACCGATCTACATATATAGGCAGTGGTAAGGTTTTCTGCCGACGTGAGGACTCACCCATCTCTTCGAACATATTGATACAGACCCTGCATGAAAGTAAGTGAGGACGATATATATATACATATATACTACGTAGTATGTATCGATGACATCGAAGCAATATCAATAAAGCTATTAATCGTAGCAATTTGAATCGGGATATTCTTCAGAACAACATTGAAGACAGCCTAAATGGGTTTCAACTCAGTACACGTGCACAGGAATGGCAGATTTAGGCTCGACGGCCTGGGGATCGGAAGCACTAGTACAAACTGCTGGTCCTTTGGAGGTGGCTGTCAGAGCTCGTCTATAGGTGCATGAAGTGCGTGCGATGAAAAGATGGACCAGTAACGAATGAAGAGACGACTTGGCTTGTTGACTTGGACATCAAGATCGAAGAAAGAGTGGTACAGGTACATCGAAAAACTCGATTGGGTAGAAAGACAACAAACACCCGATCCACGGTAACCACGGAGAAAGTCGCTGATAGGCTGCTGTAAAACCCCTCATCGCCTAGGGCACCAAGTGTTTACTCTGTATGTATGTTACGTACTGACGACAACAACAACTGCGTACTACAATTAGAATAACGCAATTTGCATGGAATATTGAGATATCACAGTCTTGAACGGTCACTGTTCAGAAAATCAAAATATCACTGTCTACAGGGTCTGTGTTTGCTCGCGCCTAAAGCGCCTATTGACTTTGCCAAGCTTGCGGCTAATCCAATCGACTGGGTCGCCCTTTCCGAGTTGTCAACAACGTCGCCGGGCCACCTCCTGACCTCTGAACAGCCCTCCTTTAAGACGACGTCGAACACCCATCGCGACTTATACATAGCGAACATACGGAGTACACAGCACATAGACATCATCTACATACATACAAGCAACAGCAACAACCTCTGGTAAGTCCTCTTAAACGAATCCCAGCGCACTGTTGTCGCACCGACCAAAACAGTCACCCCGAAACATCGTCCCGCGCTGGCATATGCCATTGTGCGAACAGCGCGTGCTACTGTGTCAGGCGATTGTGCATGTATCAATTGCAGCGCTTTGACAAACGTATCTACTACTGTCATCTAGTCGACATCACTGACTTCTTTGGCATGACAGAGTTACTCGGAACATAGATCTTTCGAACGACTTCTCCTTGTTTGCGCCACTCCAGATCTTCAACCACGCATCGCATTCTGCGACTCGAATTCCGTCACTGACATCGTCGCAACCGCCCTTTATGTACTGTCCGCATACACTACAATCATTACTCCTCCCGACGGCCTGAAAATAGCGACGCAATGGAGGCTAGAGCTACAGAATTATTGGGCACGTTAAAGAACCCGAACGTCTCTGTTGACGCCAAAATTGCAGCCCTCACAAATGTCAAGTCCGATATTAAGCAGAAAAATGTCCCCGAACCAGCTGCTCTCCCTATTTTCGAAGCTTTGCGAGTTGCAATCTCCGCTCAGCACTCCTCTTTATCTTCCGCGGGATTTTCTACCCTCACCCATCTACTCAAGCGACTTTACATACAAGAAAACCATCACCTAGTACTCTTTCAAGCCCGTCAATTATACCCAATATGTCTAGAGCGCCTCGGAGACCACAAAGAGCGCCTTCGCGCTCAAGCTTCCCAGGCTTTCACTGATCTTTGGATTGCGGCCCCGCAGGAGGTGGAAGCGCATGTCCTTGGGACTGCTCTGGTCGGCAAGAATGCGCGAGCCAAGGAGATGAGCATGATCTGGCTGGCTACTGTGAGTTTCGTCTCTGTGGATTAAAGACCACACAACTCACACACTTGGTTACAGATGACGAGAGAACACAACCTTCTGTTCCGTGCGCATGTGCCGTCGCTTGTTGTTGCGCTCGAAGATGCTGATAGCGGTGTCCGAGAGACCGCAAAGACCACCATCATTGAAATATTCCAGTACGCGACCATATACCCTCCTGCGTTTCGTTGCACACATTGACCCCTTTGAACTTGCAGAAATGCCCCATCCCGAGCCAAATCGGACCTGAAACGGCAACTCGCCGAAAATGGTGTCCGAAAGTCCATCGTTGCAGCAATTCTCTCCAACCTAGGTCTTTCCGATCACGACGTAATGGCTAGCAGCCGCTCGGAAACACGTCGTCCTGGAAGCAGCCTTGCGGTTTCCCGTCACCGCGACGACCCGCCTCGGCCAACTTCTGTCCTATCTCAACGCCCACAGAGCCGGGCTGCCATTGCACGAGAAGGTATTTCATTACCAAGATTCTGTGCTATCTTGTTCTAACATTGTCTCAACAGACTCAGAACACACGCTTCGACCAGCTTCCAAAGTTGACCTTCATTCGGGATTATCTCACAGTATCAGTACTGACTCTTTAGCTGGCTCGGCCGCTGCAGCATTGGAAGGCGAATACATTGAGCCTATCTTCGTGGATTCGAACCGTGATATTGACGATATGATACGAAATATGCAGCCACACTTTGAAGGTAGGGAAACAGAACACAACTGGGTACCTCGTGAGAAGTCGATAGAGACTCTTCGAAAGCTTGTGCGCGGCAATGCCCCCCAAGCGTACTCTCAACATTTCCTCGCTGGCATCAAAAGCCTTCTTGATGGAATTCTGAAAGTAGTCAACTCTCTGCGGACGACTCTGTCCACTGCGGGCTGTCTTCTTCTCCAAGAGATCGCAAAAATATGCGGACCAGGGATCGATAACATGGTCGAAATCTTGATGCAGAACCTGATTAAGCTATGTGCTGGAATGAAGAAAATCAGTGCACAGAATGGCAATGCCACCGTTGATGCCATTATCCAGAACGTGACATATGTTCCTCGCATTCTTCAGCATCTCTCCTTTGCTTGTCAAGACAAAAATGTCCAGCCCCGTCTGTTCGCTGCGGGTTGGCTAAAAACCCTCTTAAAAAAGCAGGCTCGACATAAAAGCTCTATAGAGCACGGTGGCGGACTCGAGCTTGTTGAAAAATGTATCAAGAAGTGTCTCGGTGATCCAAATCCAGGAGTCCGAGAGAGTATGCGTGGTACTTTCTGGACTTTCCACCAGATCTGGCCTGATCGAGCCGAAGAGTAAGATATACTCCACCCTCGAACATTGTGGAACCAAAACTAACCATTTTCTATAGGATCATGTCATCATTGGACGCCAAATCAAAGACTCTGTTAGAGAAAGATCCTCACAATCCCAATGCTGCTCCTGCGCCTGAAGGTCGCCCTCGTCCGGCCTTCTCACATAGTGTTTCGGCATCTACTCAGCGACCTAGTCTCAAAGAAACAATTGCAGCACAGAAGAGAGCCGCTGCGGCCAAGAACATTCCTCCCCAGAATATCCCACCCCGACCCGAATCAGCACAGTCTGCATTTGCCGAGACGAGGCCCACACGTCCTGCCACACGCACACCGGCAGCGGCCAAGTCTACAAGCAGCGTAAGAACTGTTCCAACTGGCACTCATCTCTCTTCCCTATCGTCTGCTCCTATGCGGCCTGCCGTAAAGCCAAGACGACCCGAGCTAGCACGACCAGCCACAGCCGATCCATATTCTGATCGACGGCCTGGGAGTGCAGCGTCTCATGTGAAAACACTGAGCCCTGAGGTTAGTCCAGCAAAAATGAGACCAAAATCAGTTGCTACACCTAGTGCCAGATCACCGGCACGGCCTAAATCAAGAGCTGGTGGGGCTCCAGCAATCAGCACTGCTAGGAGTAAACCCAAAAGGCTGGATATCTCCAGCTTGAAGAACGGCGAGTTTCGCTCCGCGGCTGGGCCTCGCAGTGACTCCGATGATATCATCAAATCTCTGCCTACGACAGAGAACGAGATAATTGAGTCATCACCGCATTACGAGGAATCTCATCCAACTCAACATTCGAATGTGATTGAGTTGGATGATCACGATGATATGCCTACCACACCTACCACACCTGCCATGCCTATTATGCATACACATGACGATGTGATGTCGCTTGAAGAGCCGCCAGTCGTTGTGCATGAGGAAATAGCCCCCATACATGCAATCGCATCTCCATCTCGAATTCCACTTACACACTCACGAACAAATAGCGTTGAGACAAATGGGACATCTTCCTCAGTCTTGGTCTCACCTCGGCCCCGTCATTCACGTCATGAAAGTGAAGATAGACCGACTCATATACCAAGCCCTATTGCTTCTCGGTCATTAGTACTTGAAGAACCACGACCTGTTGGTCTGACGGTCTATGAAGACCCCGAGACAAATGTCAGCGCAGAAGCACACTTCGATAACGTCACCAAAAGTCCAGAAGTCCCCAAGAAGCCAGTCTTGGAAGAGATTCCTGTCAACGAGCCTAGCGCACCCACGCCACGCATAGCGAAACAGGCAGTGCCTTTCAGTCCGCTGAATGACAATGTCGCGTCACCAAGTGCATTGGAGAATAGTCATAGAACCTTGGGAAAGATTGGGGCGGAGAGACGCCGAAGTCTTAGTCCTAGATCAAAGGACCCGACGAAAGCTAAAGAGATGATTGACAAGGGTATCGCTCGCATCAAAGCAAAGGCTTTGGATGTACATGGGTACCGCAAACTACAAGGCCTTATCAAGTACCACGATTCGATATTTGTTGATGAGTCGAAGTATGATGAGATGCTGTCAGGACTTTTGGATGCATTGGAAGCTCCCACAGATGACAAGCGAACATCGGTGCCGCGGTCCATGGACCTCAAAATACAGATACTGGTTACTATTCGACTCATGTTCGCATACAACGGAGCCTGGTTTGCTGTTCATTATCCTCGAGTGATGACTGCACTACTTAATACACGCAAAAACTACGAACTCACCCACCACATTGTGAGCGGTCTCGAAGAGACGGCGGAAGATATTATCGCGTCCTGTGAAGCCGTGGATGTGATATTTGCCGTCCTCGATCTGGTCGAGACTGAAAAGCACGACGATGAAGGCAATCGCGCAATCACGATGGGTATCTACATCCTTTCAGGCCTACTCAAGCGTTTGAACAAAGACCACCGGACGTTGAATGAGGGTGAGATTGAGCGACTAGGACGATTCGCCAACGCTAGCCTTGCGCAGTCGCAGCCCGACATAAGACGAGCCACTACCGAGTTCAGTGTGGAACTGCACGAGATGGTGCAGAATGAGGAAGTGTTCTGGCGCATGGTCAATCCTGCTGGAAACGATCAGCGCAATTTGTTGACCTACTTTATTGCGAAGAAGTCGTCTCAAGCTGTCCGAGTGTGATTAGCACAGATTCTTGTCAATCGTCTTGTATTTTTCTGTTCTTGTCTTTTGGGTGCGGCTTATTCTTGTTGGCGTTTTGATGCGGCTGTTTTATTTTGATACCGTTGCATGAAAAGCATCTGCTTAGCGTGGAGTTTGCCATAACAATAATATCGTTCTATCTGTCTCACTTGCGCTTTAATTCATAAGCAGATTAGCAGAAAGGCTATGATCGTCTTCTTCCGTGCCAAGAATTCACGTCCCCTGCTACTGCAGAAAAGCAACTGCCAAAGCCAGGCTCGAATGAAATGCAGCAGATGATCTTAGTTATCGAGCTGGATGCATGTTGACTTTTAATGACGCTAGCCATGAAAAAGGCTTCTCGATTTGGTACCGTCAGCGACTAAATCTACCATAACAAAATATTAGAGGTGGGTGATGCTGTAGTACGTCACCACTTTGAACATCACTTCGAGCATCATTTTTGTAAAAGCCACTATGAAGAATTGCTAACAAAAACTGATAACTTTTCACTACTAGTAAAAATCAGTTCGAAAAAGAATGAAGAAAGCCGATGTAAGAGCGAACTTCGACTTTTGAAGTGGTATATTACTATATAGTATATGCTAATAATTCAGTTAGCTCCCATCTGAAACTGCGAGACGCATTTCGCGACTATACGGCAGAGAACCTGGCGGAGTTGCGTTTCAGCACAAGTCCCAGGTGAGACCATTGAAGCTATTTTGAATATAAACCCTAGACGTGACGCGAGTAAGGAGCGGAAATATTTCGACTCTGGAGATTTTGCACTCACTGCAAATGATAAAACGACCGATAATGGCGTCAAACACACCGGGGAGGCACATCCACGCCGCGAAGACATTTCACGCCCTCATGCCTCGGTTCCCGGGAACAGTAATGTCCAGGAAAATGCTAATGAAAACCCTCACGACCAAAAGAGTGGTGGATTTGTGATGACGGATAGTCCTTTACTTCAGCGCACTGATCAACAGAGCAAGGAAACTGCGAGTTCCAAGTCACATGGAGCTGTATGAGCTTTGACAGGGCGTGTTTAGCAGCTGCCAGCTGCCCAAGTCTCGGAAGACTAATTGAATCGAGTTATCTGTACTTTTGCTATTACTGCAATTTAGTTAATAACTTACAAAGTTGCGCCGCTCATCAATTGATTGAGCAGTTCATAGATCCAACAATTTCAACTCAGGTGCGCTAAAAGTTGAAATCCTATGTAGACTACATGGCGGAAGGCCCGATCCAAGACGTAAGGACTCGGCGGCAGTTCCCTGAAATTCAGATAGAGAAACGTTACTCATCGGCGGCGGAGAGATGAAGGTTGTAGATCAATAGAGAAATGAAGCGTTTTAACTTTTGAGTGTCGGTATAAATTGACGAAAAGTGAGAGTTATCGACTCCCTCTTTCTTCGAACCCTACCAGGTTCTATACAGACTATACCTACTATTCATGTCTACAGGCGCTTTGAAGTACTACGTAGTAATACATCAGCATCATAGCTATTTTGAAGAGCGGCCCTCGCCAACGACATGAAATTCTTCCTGCTCAGATCCAACTGACATGATCATGTTAAGCCACCTTTTCGTCAGATCGACATTTTACAGCCAGTATATGAAGCCGATTTTATGGATGATGTCATTCGTGACCTGTCACGTGGGGTACATTTGGCGCCCAAATATACATAGTATACACACGCATATATATCGGTCTTGTAGACTATCCAGAAGATACAGAAAGCTCACCCACTGAATCAATAACCCATCTCGACTGACTGTTTTCGCTGCCATGTCTACTTCAAATCCAGCTTATAGGTTTATTGCACCGAGGGAGAGCGATCAGTCACAAGTACTAATTCCGACGCCAACTGCTTCTGAGGAGCCAAGGATGGGAAAAGGAACGAAACGCACTTCAATGGCTTGCGAGAAATGCAAAATACGGCGAACAAAGGTACGAAAGTCGGATATGTAGCTTATCGAAGTCAAGATGGCCAATGATACTAAAAAATTTTTCATGCCTTGGGTTTCAAGTGTACAGGGGGCTCACCATGTTCTGAATGCGCTGCTCACGAGGAGGAATGCCTTTATAATCAATATGCCGACAAACGACGTAAAGAATACACACAGGCAACTGAAAACCAGCTGGTCGGCGCCCGGTTCCAAGTGCATTTCTATCATGCATTTTTGGAAGACCTGCTGGAGTCTATCCGTTCTAGTGATCAAAGTCAAATGCTGCAATTAGCCAGTGCGATCTGTCAGACAGAGAAGAACGCCAATACAGCAGATCATACTAACTATGATATCCTTAGAGATATGATCGACAATATTCTCAGTGCCAACGAACCTGCAAGAGAGAGTCAGGTGATATTAGTTTCTGATGGTGAGTTTGCTAAACAAACCATGCCACTGTTCTGCTTCTTAGTTCCCTCGTCCAGAATTGATCTTACATATAAAGATTAGAAATCTGCTGATTTGATCGTTCCAGATGATTTCAATAATTATCATTATGACGTCTGAAACTAGATACTGTTGCTGCCATTGAGTTTCTATCTTCTGCCGCCAGCTGCAAATAGGTTGGATGAAAGCACCTCGACTGTCTGCTCCAGATACATGAATCTGTAGACGATATGTGATACCAGAACGCTAATTTAACGTACTGTGAGCCGAAGCCTGATCTGAGGAATAAAATTCACGACTGATACTTGAGAACAACCATTTTCGCTTTCTGGTGTACATACAGAGGATTCTTGAAGGACTAATCGTATCTGGACTATAAACTTGATTAATAATGATAATGATATAGCTAACATAGTTATATAGTAGGCACTTGCTGTATTGCTGTATTGATTGTGTATCAATTAAATACGCAAATAGCCACTAGTTTCCACTAAATGATTGGCATTCCCATCACTTTTGACTCCATAGAGTCCATACTCCGTACATGTACTGACTTCTGAGGTGTAAGGGGCCAGACAGATGACATGCCGTGCACATCATATTAGTTATCTATCTCTCCGCCTGATGTAACGATTATTGGTTGGTTATTATTGATCGTTGCTCATAATGCTATGATCTTATGTACGTAGCAAGGATTACGATGCAATCAGGAGGCTCTTTGGTAACTTTCCCATGAACCATTGACGTCTCACGTGTCATGTCTTGCCCTGACAGAATGCCTCAGGAATTTGAGTATTTGACCAAGAACATTCCAATTCTTCCACAAATCTGCATACCTCACTTGCGTCGATAAGATCGATACCCGACATCGGTATGTACTACGTGCGACATCTGTAACATCGCTGAAATCAACTGTGGTCCGGTCCATAGACAACTCACCCTGAAACACGCACGAGCCCATCTCGCCGTCTGCGCCACTTTGGTAATTTAGTCCCTACATTAACTAGTTCCCTTCGCAGTAAAGTGCCACTGCAAGCCCCTATCCAGACGCTCCTTGGCTCCTTGTACGTACTATGTAGTATGCTAATAATTGCGGCTAGGCTAGACCCTAGCTTACTACGCCCGTACTACTAATTAGTACTTGAGCAAGCCAGTCAGTTAGGTGGGGTGGCTGGGTTGTCTCGGTTGTTTTGGGTCTGTGTCCCTGAGATCTGCCAGACTACGGAGTACGGAGTACGGCGTAGGATCAGGAGTATGGACAAGTGGCAGGCACAACAAAGCTTTGGCTGTTTTGAGTGATCTAATTAAGTTCGACATTTCGTAGAAACGGGTCGGAATATCGCTAAACGGCTGACCAGTAGCCATTCACGCGAGGTAAGGAAGCTCAGATGGAGGTTCGGTCAACCCTAGAACTAGCCCTGACTCCAACCTCAATCACGGCAGTACGCAACTCCGTACTTTCGCATCGAGTATCAAGTTATCAACTATCAAGCAATAGTCCATGCTTTTCTTAGCACAGACTAAATGCAAGACATTTCCACTTGGTATCTCCAATGGTTTGTCCTTGACTCGTTGGAAGTTCCCCATAAATAATCCAATCAATCCACTTTCCCCTGACTAGAGATGCCGAGCTTTTCGAGCTCCATAATGCCTCCAATGGATTACTATTAGTACTCCGTATTGTTAAGTCCATTGCAATGATTTCATTGGTTACAAGTTCATACAAGTTGACAACGCCGAACGGTATTGTATTATTTAGTATTTATTATTTATTATTGTTTGTTTCTCGATTGACAGCTGAAAAGCCCACTACACAGTCTAAACTGCATAGGTGCTAGTACGAAGCAGTCCCTCGTGTGCTATCTTTAATTTCTTCTACGGAATCTGACCCCTGTCGTACTACACGCTCCGCTCGTTTGTCGACTTTGGTTTCAAATGCTGAAACACGTCCAGATTTGCTTCAGTGGTAACTGCGTTGTGTTTGTATGCCAAACAATGTACGTACAGCGTAGGTACTGATTACGAGCAGAAACTCCGAGATGCTACAGAGTGTACATAGTATACAACTAGGTACTTCCGACCGTGGAATGTGCCTGAGACTAATTCTCGGCACTATGGGACGAACTGCTGAGTGAACCACGTATACACTGTGTATACGACAGCACCGTGTCCAGGCTGGGTCATACTCCATACATTTTTGTCGGATATACGCATAGAGACCCTAAGTACTGATCCATTTTGGAGTCAAAAATTGTCTATCGAACTGTTTCACTTGCTCCACTAAGAACCACGGTTCAGTTGCTCTACGAGAGACTATTAGTCGATAAACATCGATTCTTTTTGCCGTCTGTTTTTGCCATTGACGCCGTAGCTAGTGATTCCCCCGATGGCTCTTCTCGACAATGGTATTATCCTGTCTATTATCGAGCAGCCTGAAGCCGAGTAATGTGCATTGTTGATACTAAGATAGTAAAAGAAATAAAACAGCAAGCTGAGTAGGAAATACTAGCATTGGGCTACTTGGCAAGCGCAGGCGGCAGAGTCCAGAACTTCAATTGGCACGTTCACTGCACCTTCGCTCCTGCCAATTCATCAACCAACCGCCCTTCCTCTCCGTCTCGACCTAACCTGAACCCTCCACTTCCTCAACAACCTCTCTCTCTCTCTCTCTCTCCCCCTCTCTCCCTCCCTCCATCTTTCCTATCTATACTTCCTCCTTTGATTCGATTCCACACTTTCATTCTATACCTAACTACAGAAACTATAATATCGAACCCCGCCGGTCAGTCGCCTTGGCTCGGAATTCCTTCGCCGTGCGCGCGCACTGATTCGACAAGACAGCCCACGCCGCCCATCCTTCCAAATCGCTCCTTTAATACCACTTCCCCAGTTACACGTTGGGTGTTCGTGGGGAGTGCCGAATGCGATCAGCTCGGTTGACGCCGAAGACAACTTCTATATCTTTCGAAATTTTTTGCCATTGTGAATAGCGGGCGGAGATTCCCTCCTTTCTTCGATTTTGCCAGTACGTACGATGTTCCCGAGCATTCTTGGTGCGGCAAATCCGTCATGCGCATGTACATTCGGGAGGGTTTCATGATTTGTGCAGGAACATTTCAACAAATGCTTTTCCGGAGTTCTTGCGCGCTTGTCGACCTTGTCCTTCTGTTTTGTCAAGATTACTGACAATCTACTGCAACTGCACAGGGTCTCCGCTATCTCCTTCCTAGTACACGGTATTACGACCACCTGCTCAAACCCTCCTTCCATGCGCGCGCCCCCCCAATAATCTTCGTCTGTGTCCATACCTGTGCTTTCGGGAGAAGACGCTTGTGTATACGACTCAAAGCTGTCTGAATAAAGGTTATAGAGAAAATGGAATCACCAGCGGGCTTCTCTGATGCCGGCATGGAGCAGGATGATATTCCTTATCCTTGCAAGGGCTGTGGAGAGGTACGTACTGTGCATATCTTCTGCGAAACTGGTTACTAATCAGATGTCTGGTTATAGATTCTGGAGGAAGGGAAAGCATTTGAATTGGGTAAGTTCATAGACGCTATCCACTCGTTCCCTGCTAATGCGCATTTCAGCGGGCAACAGGTGGCATATCGATTGTTTCCGATGCAACACCTGTAATACTCTACTAGATTCGGACGCTCACCTCCTCCTCCTCGGCGACGGCTCGTTGATATGCAGCAACTGTACATACAGCTGCAGCTCCTGCGGAAATAAAATTGAGGATCTGGCAATTTTGACCGGCGACCAGGCATTCTGTGCCAACTGCTTCAAATGTCGAAACTGCAAGCGGAGAATCGAGAACCTGCGGTATGCAAGGACATCCCAAGGAATTTTCTGTATGGACTGTCATGAATCCCTTATGCAACGGCGTCGCAAGAAAAAGACGGCGGCGAAGAAGGCCAATACTATATATGACAAATCGCTCCCGTCTCTTCCACCGACTATGGAGGACGCTCGTCCAAGCCGCGACGTGGAAACACTTTCAGCGAGGGAGTACTCCGGCTCTCCAGATGTTCCTCCCCGTGGCTATGGAATGGAAGAGCGAACGTCAAGCCGTATTCGCGCTGAAGAAGCACCTGCTCCGCAACCGGAGCCTCCTCAAAATCAAGGTGATTACTACCTATTTGTACTGTAAAGGGAAGTGCTAATAGTTCGATTCAGATCATCTTATTCTTCCCTCGAGTGCATACCGCCCCGATTCGAGCAAGCGCCAGTCCATGATGTCTACAAAGTCGGAAGTGGATACCGGAGAGTTCTTGATACCCGTCGCATTCGACCCTACACCGGACGAACGTGTGTCACCGCTCAATGAGGTGCCTGGTCCTGAGCAAACACGCCACCAGCCTCAAGACTACTTTGATCATACGCGCCCTGCAACATCCTCTCGCCAGACTTCAGTCGATCGTACAGAACCCACCCAAGTATCCGCTCCCCATATTGCCTTCCAACAAAAAGAGCGCCAGGCTAGCAACCCTGTCGCTGACCAGAGCCGCTGGCGGCAAGAGCCAACGCCAAAGGTCGCTCAGAACAAGACTGAAACGGGCGATGGATTCAAATTACAGGAAGCGCCACGAGGACGGAAATCTACGTCTACTCATAGCTCCAAGTCCGATCTCAACGTGGCCAAAGAAGAAACTTCAATCTCCACAGGTTCTCCTGGAGCTGTTACCGCAGCTTCATCGGAATCATCCAAGGCGCCACAGCCTTTTACGGAGAAGACTGCAAGCCCTCCCACATCCATTGCCTCGCCACCAGTGCGATCGCCCGACCAGAGTCGTAACAGTTATATTGAAACCGAGCATGACCGAGCCGATACGAACAGGACTCTACCCAAATCGAACACCATCCAAGCCCTTCCAAAACGAGGGGATTCTTTGGAGCACTTTGTTTCCAGTCAAATTCAGCGCAAGGATGTTGGCTCTGCACCTTCTAAAGCTCCACCCGGTCGTGGTGATCATCGTGACTCAAAAGAATCAGCTGATGTTTCTCGGCAGTTGACTCACAATGCAGAGACAGAATTATCGAAAGAGGTGTCGGCAGAACCAACCAATGTGCCGATTTCCTTGGACAACATTCAGGCTCGTAACGGGTCGAACGCTCCTTCTCTATCGGATATCAAAAATAACCTGGCCTCGTCGCCTGCATTGTTGCGTTATAGTGGCGGTGGAGACTTCTCGCTGGACGAAGATTTGGCTAGGATCTTAGGAGCAGAAGCCCAGGCTGGCAAAAGTGAATCCGTCAAGAGACCGATGTCGAGTTCTGTGCGCCATGGTCGGAGCTACAGCGATAAGGGATCCATCATGTCGAAGGATGGCAAATGGCCAAGATCTCCCGTTAATGGCAGCACTTTCGGTCAAGATCCCGGCAGCCCTGATACTGCTTCTCCGAGTGAACAGCGGGAGGATACTAGTTGGCTAAGGGGTGAGCTACGCCGAGAACGTCAGCGGGTCATGGAGAGAGATCAAAAAATCGCCGAGCTAGAGAGAGCTTTGAACGCCCAAGCAGATATCAAGAGAGCTAATACCGAACTGCGCGAGAAGCGCTCGACCATGGTCGTCTTGGATACCAAGAAGGAAGTGGTTATGCGCGAACTTTCTGCCATCACAGAGCATCTTGATAAAGAAAAACATGGTGCTGCCCCTATGGACCTGGCAAAACTGACAAACAATGTTGTGCGTAACTTTGCAGAGAAGCTTCAACAGCTGAAGGACTCCTTTGCCCCACAGATTGAAGAGCTTATGCAGAAACGAAGTGACATTGTGGAGGAAATGGCAAACCTTTCACGCATGAAAGACAAGAGTTTCCAAGAATTTGAACAGTTGTCTTCAAAGAATGCACAATTGGCAGAACTGAACAATCAGCTCGTGAACCAAATTCAGGGCCTTTACAAAGCCAGCTCAGCCACGGAATCAAATCGCTCCACAAACGGCTTGGGCATTTATTCCCACAACAAAGAAAAATCCACAGGTTCTGTTGATGCTTCTAAGACAAGCGATCTTGCTTCTTCAATTTCCACCATGACGATCCAAGACGAGGGTGATGCCACCATCATTCCTGGACCCCAGGTTGTCAGTATCCGCAAAGGACAGGTGCGCAAATTCAACTGGAAACGAGGTGGTCAGAGTGTAGCCAAGGGTGTGTCCAAGGGACTCAAGGCGTTCTCGAGCGAAAAGGATATGATGGGTCCAGATGGAACGGTCCAGCAAGTCGAAGTCAACCCGTCGCTACCACGCTCCCAGACACAGGAACCCAGGTTTGGATTCTTTGGAAACCAGAAACGACAGGCTGCATGGAAGAATCAGGCAAACGGAAGCTCACCAGCGTTGGCTGAGGCTGCCGCAACGAGCGAGAGTAAGTTTCCCCCCCCCTCTCGCGTCAACGGCATACCATACTGATACCCGTGTTTAGCTCTATTTGGTGTAGATTTGGAACAGCGTTTGGAGTTAGAGAAGAGTATTATTCCTTCGATAGTGACACGCTGCATTCAAGAGGTTGAGCTGCGCGGTACGTTCTTTTATCCAACTTTGTGCTGAATTATACTGATGGTTCGTAGGAATGGACGAAGAGGGCATCTACCGTAAATCTGGCGCGTCGACCGTCACCCAGGTTATTCGAGAAGGGTTTGAGCAAGCGAACGACTTTGACATTTCTGATCCCGATCTCGACATCCACGCCGTCACATCTGCGCTTAAGCAATATTTCCGCAAGTTACCTTCGCCGTTGATCACGCACGACGTATACGACAGTGTGATTGATACGTTTAATATCCCCGAGCATTCCACTCGCATTGAAGCGATGCGCAACTCGCTCGAAGGGCTGCCACGGGTACATCGAGATGTGCTAGAGTTTCTCGTTTTCCACCTCAAGCGCGTTGTGGAGCATGAAAAGACGAACCTGATGACCAGCCAAAACATTGCAGTTGTTTTTGCTCCAACGATCATGCAGCCCAAGGACATTGCGCGCGAGATGACAGATGTGCAGAAGAAGAACGAAGCTTTGAAGTTCCTCGTGGAGAACTGTCAAGAGATCTTCATGTAGGCCTCGCCTGCGACAGCCGTTAGACGGCCAAAGTTGCAACAAGTGGATTCTACTCGGACTGTCTTTCTTATTCGCTACGATTTTGGATTATCTTGCTATTATCTCTATTTCCTTCATATGAGCGTTATCATGAGCACCATCAAGGCGTTGAGTGATATTCTCTTTATTCTCGTTTTTCCTACCCATTCAGTATCAGTATCTATTTTTTTCATGATTATACCCTTTCATATGTTTCCACAAAATTTTTCTTTCCCCCTTCCTTGGCTTGGTTTCTGTTTTATTTCCTCATGCTTTGTTGGTTGTTATTTAGTGGCATGATCTAGTCCATTTTTAGTCTACTCTCGACAGGAGGGGTATGAGAATTGAGAGAGCGCTGGTCGTTCTTTTTCTGTTCTTCGATTATCCTGCGACATTTCATAAATATTCATCTGTACGTACTACGTAGTCAATCGACGCTCCTCCAGAGACCATGTCTCACGCCTCGAAACTCATAACGTATCAATCATCCTCTTTACAGTTATCTAAAAAGTATCATCCTCCAACCGCCCACCACTCCGCACAACGGTGGGACTATGCTCATCCTCCTCCTGTCCTCCCGCTCGATATCGACTATAAAACTCGTCCGTCATATCATCCGCCGTAGTCCCCGTGCCACCTGCCGTAGCAAGAAGATCCGATACGATGCGTTTAGAAGCTTCTTTGGCTGTTTCATCTCGTTAGTTCTTGCCCATTCTATAAAGCTGAAATAGGGGGGGGGGGGGGGGGGG
>JACVQZ010000112.1:294488-397907 GCA_019828575.1 Talaromyces thailandensis
GAAAAGGGGAGTCTTGCCAGGCGTCTTCATCAACCGACTATGCGGAATATGGAACTGCATAGTCTTGGGCGGACTAAATCCCAGCGCCGCTGCAGTATCCTCAGGATCATACGCATCGAAATCCTCATCGTCGCTCTCCCAGCCTCCCGTAGTAGTAGTCGTTTGCATGTTGCCGGCGAAAGATAGTCGCGGTTTGGCAGGTGTCAGCACACTGACGCCCGGTTTTGGTGTAGTCCGTTCCCGCTTTTGAGGACTGCGACGAGCTTTGCGGTTTGTGCCTGGTGTGTTTTGTGCGTCGCCTCTGCTGTATGAAAAGAGCTCCGAGCGGAGTTTTGGAGCTTCCAGTTCTGGGCTGGAAAGTGGGGAGTCGTCATATGCGTATTTATTATTATCGGTGGTTTTGTCCTTTGGAGTGTTGACGGAGAATTTTGTGGGTTTGTATCCTTTTGATAATGGCGTGGCTTGGACGCGGTATGTTTTGTCGAGGACGTGGTGCAGGACCGGGTCTGTTGGTTTATGGTACTTTCTTTGGGTTGACTTTTTTGAGGTCGAGAGTTGCGTGGTTCGAGAGATTGTGGGTGGAGGGATGAATGGGGAGGACATTGGTGTTTCGTTAGTCGGTTGCTGGAATCGGGTTGTGTGTCTTCCGGGTGTGACTGGTGCGTTATCATCATTTTCCCCTTGGAGGGCTGAATCTTCGTATCCGACTCGACCGCTGTCGTCCTCGCCGTATCCACCGGACGTCGGGGTCTCAGCACTTTTCACATAAGCCTGCGGTCTAGGCGTGCTGTGTGAGGGAGAAATGGTGAGCGACGAGATATCCAATTCACTTTCATCGTGGTGATGATGCCCTAGATCTAGATGTTCAGACGAAGGAGTTTGATAGGATGCAGCTTCGTCGCCTAGATCTGTCCGTGTCATGTTGGTCGAGTCTTCCGATACGGTCTGCTCGTGGTCTGTGGTCGTTGTGTCCTCGTTTGGCATTTCTTCGTAGCCGGAGAGGGAGACGTTGGCGCTTGCTTCGAAGAATTGTTTCCAGAACTATATGTATCCCGTCAATCACAATGTGTCTTGGAAGTTGGTTGTTGTCTTACTTTGGCTCCTTCCCAGACATCTTTTGAGTGTTCCGCGTATTGCTCGACGATGGGTAAGATGCTGGTAGTGACGATTCGGTGCGCTCGAGAGAAATTGCTGTCAATTTCTGCAACATAGTCATTATATAGTCCCAAAATGCATGGTATTCGCAGCGTACCTTGTAGAGTCAACGTGATTGACTGCTCCAATCTCTCCAGCTCCTCGGTGAGCGTGAGATTACGCTGTGTAGAGCTTGTCATGTCGACAACTGGAGTATTCTGCCAGTTGCAATACTGAGTCACAGCTTGTAGGTGCCGACGTCGATGTCGCGGTCGTGTCGGGTGTTGATGATCAACGTCGTTTCCGGAAAGTATACAAAGACCGAATTGAGACGCGTCTTAGGGCACGCAGACAGGGGCTACGCAGTCACGTGGCGGGGCGTGCGGGGACGCTTATCGGGCTTATCGGTGAGCCCGGCAGTCTCGGCGTTAAGAAGGCAGCCGTTAATCAGACAGACTACAACTCTCTTCAAATCAGTCTGATTTATCCAGATCATCATCGTTGTGCTTTGGAGTGGCGTGGTATTGTGGCTGGGATGTTGGATCGACAAGGCTGATTTATTACTGCTGGGTAAACTGTATCAGTTGCGAAAGGCACAAGGCTCCCTCTTTAAGCTCTCCAGTTGCCGCCGAGCTGCTTCTACAACCTCACGAGGCCTATGCTTCTATACAGTACGCTGAAACTCTCGACACCATGCCAGCTCCGTTAGCAAAAGGTTTGTCATAGTATTTTTTTTTTCTATCTTTATTCTCTCGAGAATAATCAAAAAACACATTCTGGTCTTGGAAATACAGTCATTGACATCACACAGGAATCATCATCGGCGTGTCCGTCCTCGTCGCAGCCGGTATCGCCGTCTACGAAAGCCCCCAATTCCGACGATGGGTAAATCAGTCGCGCCGAAAGGTAGCCGTCGCTCTATACAACCTAGGCGATGAAATCCATCCTCGAGATGTACATTCCGAGGACATCTCCATGACGGAAGAAACCGGCGCAGCTGCCGAAGAACGAAGACGTCAAGCTCGAGAAGAAATCGAGCGACGCAGGGAACTAAATGAAGCCCGTCGGAGGAGAAGTACTCCGTCCAGCAGTACGGCTGTCAGTTTTGATTCGCTGGTGGATAAGGATGGGAGACTAAAGTCTGAGGACGGAGAGGATAATACACGTGGAATTGTTGAGAATGATGACCATGCGACTGCGCAAACAACGGCCCTTGATACCAGTAATCTGACTTCATTGCATAAGCGGGGAGGATCGCCGGAGCCAGAGGCCCTTACTAATGCTCGTCTGCAAGCCCAGCATGAAATGTTGGAGGCCATGGAACGAGATCGTCTTCATCTTGCTCTGCCATCAGAAACTTCATCACATCATCCTTCAGAATCGCTGATTGATCTGACCCCAACATCCGAATTTCCCGAACCCAACCACGAGACTGCATCTAATCGCGGCCAAATGGAGAATTCGGAATACTTTTCCGTCGCAAACCTCTCCAATTCAACTCACGCTTCAGAAATTGGCCAATCCGAGTATTTCTACGCTCATCCAAGTCAGTCCGATCTTTCTGCCACTTCAAGCATTCCTCCCAACCCGCATGTCGAGCATGACGTCTCGACTGCATCGTCTATACCAGGGAGTCTTGAACATGTCCACGACGAATTATCTTCGGATGGCACAATGAGCGAATGGGGACAGCCTACAGATGGGATATTGACGCCCGCCAGCTGGTCTGAGGTAGGCAGTGTGATTAGCAGTGATGACGAGCATCATTATCAACAGTAACTTTTGAAGTCGATCTCACTTTTATTTATTCTGCGATGGAGTACTTGTCATTGGTCTTTGGATTGAAGGAATTGGATTATGGGATTGGGTATTGGGAATCGGGTATTTGTCAACGAAAACCTACCTGATACAATAATAGGTAGAAGGAACACGGCTGGCGTAATCTTTCTGGTTATACTGAATTGAACATATTTTCTGCCATTTATTCATCCCATAATCAGTTTAGACATCGGGGAGCATATCTAGTTCTGTAAATCACATATACCGAGATGGCGGCGGCCAGATACCGTCCGACTCCCCCTGGCTATTCCGCGAGTGTCGCGCCGCCTGATGCAGCATCGCCAGTTCCGACGTGTGCCGGTACGGCCACGACTTTGCTCTGCCTGCGAGATCGCGCTAGACCAGTCGCGTAAATAGGGCCGGTGCAATATGCTTGATGTCCACCTTTAGCGGCCCTGTTTCTTCATTCTTGTCTACCGCTGACTCTGTTGATGGCTTTTCTGTATCTGCTCCTGGCTCGATACTGGGTATAGGCTCGCCTAACCAAACGTATGGTCTGGTAAAGCATATCACTTCCCTAACCATGTAGAGGAATGATTCTGTTCGCAATCCATTGGGAAACTCGTGGTTCGTGAGCATGGCCTGAAATCTGGCCTGCAGTGCATTCAATTTGTCTGGACTGTTGGAATCTAAAGCTGGAACATCTACCCAATGTAGAGTTAACCTATCAACGGCCCTTTTCATTCATGGATATCGGTTCACAGTGGAGTCCATGAAAAACCGCTTTTCAACCAGACTTTTATACTTCGCTGTCCGTTGGGGATCATAAAATACCACCAGGCCAGCGACGGAAGGAGACCTATCTGTAGAGGTCGACTGAAGTATTTGATCCTGCCAGGGTACTCGCATTGCATAACGATTATTTCGAAGATCGGCGTCATTCAGATATTTGAATGCCTCTGACTATACGACTGACCAATACCTCTAAACCGGCATCGCAACCTCACGCGCCGTTTTCATCTCCTTTGTCAAAGCCGCAGCTACAGCTCTATGTAATAAATCACGGTCTGCTTCACTGAGTCGAGTTATTTCATTCAAGCGACGCCCAGAATCACTAGGCTCCACCCCATATAAGATGCAACGGGCTTCTTTACAGGCGAGACAAAGATTTTCAGTGTCAGAAGTATGACCGTTAGCGCTGCAACCATGATGAATGGCTATAGCTCTAGCAACTAGTTCAGTCATGCTTAATCCACATTTGTGTCGACAGAGATCATCCTCTTCCTCTGCTGGTAGACGCCGTTCAATCCTTCTTCTTTCCGAGTCTGTTCGCGACGCAGGGTCTGTGATCGCACGGTTGTACAGTGCATGTCTCTCCTCGTCTAGAGTGATCCATATTGAGAAATCTGTCAAACAACTTGGAACCCAAGGGAAGAATCACCCTATCATAATGTCAACTAGCGATCAATGGTAAGTTATGGTTGAAATTGAATGCCTTTAAATTATGACAGGCCTGTGGAAGCCCTAATTCCGACACTAGCCATTTCTGGTTCGTATTCGTATCAACAGTGAGCAACATCTCAAGGACTTTAGCTTACAGAAAGGAGAAAACAAACAAAAACGCAAAGACATCCTCAAGTCGATATTCGTGGTATGAGCACATGCTATATTCAGACGACATGGATTGAGATGAACCCCCTCTGCTTGTCGTAACCCTAGCCCTAGCCCTAACACCGTGTTGGCCATAATTTACCAAGAACGGATATAGCGCGCGAATACATTTGACACAAAATTAGCACTATTTGCAGCACTTTACAACACCCTAATCAGATTTTCTTATAGACTATTTTACGGAGTTACTAACTACGCAGATTGAAAGAATTGTTGTCGATTATTTGTATAGGAATCAAGCATATAAAAGGACAGAAATCGCATGTACATATGATGGAGGACAGGGACAAATATTACACCGATTTCCTGCCTATATTCCTGGCTTCTCCTCTTCCGTGCTAGTGTGAAAATCCTCCAATACACCGATTCGAGGTGGGAATCTTTTGCTTCACGAGTCAGTGATCCACTCCAATAACGCGATTCAGACATCGACTAGAATGTATTTCATTCATTATGACTCGTATAATTCCATCGTCAGCTGCACAGGATCAATGCTACGGACGTCAAGGTCTCAGAGCAGGGCCTTGGCGAGCGGAGTACCTAAGCAGTCTAATCTAGTGATTCGTAGATGAGGCTGCTGATGACATGACTCACTCGGTCGTGACAAGGTTGTCAGTGTCAGACACATGTCAGGTCATAGTCCATTTCCGTCGTAGGTATCTAGTATTCTTCATGTAACTACATAGTATATCCGAAAACGACTGCTGGCGATGGTCCATCTTAAGGAAGTCCGGAGTAAGGTGCGTCATCGACCGATGGGTATTTATGGATCAGTGGGGAGATTACTGGACAGAGGAGCCAATCACAGAGGCCCAGAGCCGATAGAGCCGGCGTGGCTTGGCGCCCTGATCTTGCGCTGGCCCGCTAGCCACATTGGGCAGGTATGCACGCGCGTCTTCCATTCTTTTGCTCTCATCATCTCGTTGCTCGGTCCAGGGTTTCCTTTCAAGACAGTATACTAAGTACATCTGATTGGAAGTGACCTGTCAGCAGCACACTCACAATGCTAGACTACCAACACAATCGTGGGAGGCCTGTCTCTAGCTTCTTGGTATCTACTATCTACGCACCATCCGCCCCGGTCATGCCGTTGACCGATGCAATCAATCCCCATCTCCCAGCCCACATTTGAATAAGACTACTATTTAGCACGTAGACTAGTAGTCAGTCACAGACATACTATGTAAGTAGACAATCGCCACATTTCCACCGTCCCCGTCTGGTTCCCTGGTTGACTATTTCCCATTCAAGGAACAGAGGGCTGTGGTCTTGGCATACTGAGCCTTGTCAAGGGATTCTCCATTCTTTTGTCCTGTATTGCGCCGTTCAAGTCCTGCGTTAGAAGCGATGTAATTATATTTTGTGATATCTGACGGCAGTTTTGAACATCATTCGTCTCTCTCTCTCTCTCAGACTTCGTTCGCGTGTCAAATCCACGATCGATCAACGTCTGCCCATGCGACTGATTACCGTCCCACCGAATTTGGAAGCAGTGAGATGAAAAATGTGTTCGATGCTGCGCCAATAAACCCAATCCAGCCATGACCATCCGGACAATTCTATTCGGCCTGGCCGTGGGGTCATCGTACCTATCGCAGATCGTTACCAGTGCGCCCACGGACAATAGCAACGAGGACAAGGAACCTCCACCGCCGCCTGTACTCGATGGCATGCGCTATTTGACGCTCAATCGCTCGCTAGAGCATAAATATTTCCATGAACCGGTGGGACACGAGAAGGGCGCCGATGATCGACTGGGCCATTATGACGTGCGGTATTTCCATGGCATGGTGTCCGAGGAGGAACGAGCGGAGAGTCTGCATCATATGGTGATTGCATATCTAGACTTTTTCCGATCGAACAATCTCGAGACGTGGATTGCGCATGGAACGTTATTGGGGTGGTGGTGGAATGGCGAGGTATATACCTGCCCGGACTGTTGTTTTCGCATGGCATCGGTGGACTGACGATGATGAAGCTGCTTCCCTGGGACTGGGACGTCGACACCCAAGTCCTCGACACGACCCTCGCCCGCATGGCGCGCGAATTCAACCGCACCGTGACCAGCTACGCCTCTACGGACAAAAAGTTCAAGCGCAAATACCTCCTCGACATCAACCCCTGGGCATACTTCCGCGACCGCGGACCAGGACACAACGTCATCGACGCGCGGTGGATCGATACCAGTAACGGATTGTACGTCGACATCACCGCGCTGAGCCGCTTCGACCCAGACGAGAAACCGCATACGTGGGAATGCAAAAATAGGCATGTGTATCAAATCGATGATTTGTATCCGCTGCGGCAGTCCAAGTTTGAGGGGACAAAGGCCCTTGTGCCGTTTAGGTATCAGGAGTTGTTGACGGAAGAGTATTCTGTCCGGGCGTTGACGCAGACGGGCTTTCAGAAGTAGGTCAACCTTATTTCAATGTCGCGGTGGATGCGATGTAAGGTTTCACTAACGTGCAAACTCTAGTTACACATGGAGTTCCTCGGTTGGACAATGGGTACTGACGGGGTAGTACCATATATGTACCTTTTGATGATTGCGAATATACGGACGATTGCACGAAATGCGACCTCCGTGTTGGATGATGAGCGATATAATCAAGTCGCAACACGTCATCTACCGAGCACTTGTCTATGCTCACCCATATATAATGTTGAAATCTCGATTGTCTCGATACGAGATTGATGTCTCGAATATAGATACCCTGCCGCTTTACGCCTCTTTGATATTTATGATCTTCATTGTGATCAGCTTCATCCGCGCAACATGTCACATGTCTTGTTTGGATGAATGTACACGCATTAATATTATATAAATAGCTATGAATATACGATCTGTTCTCGATATTACGTGACTTTCTATTCGTCTATCTAGTTGACAAATATTGTATACAGGTCATGTGACCGCAGCACCTTCTCGAAGCCTTATCTAAGCATCTGCTGACAAACTGTCGGAGATAACGGATCTACCGCAATCACATGTCCTATCTTTAAGACTTCATCCATCTCACCTTCACCATCTGCATTTGAGCGTTGTTGCATTTGTTCAATTTGCCTCTGTACATATCATCGTCGTCGAACATATCACCATGTCCGATCACGAAGGCGCCATTAGCGCTCGCGAAGAAAACGCCTCAACGATAGACATCACAGTCCACCACCATGGAGCACCTTACACATTCACACTCCCCGCCACCGCGACGCTCAACGATCTCGCGACAAGCATCTCTTCATCTCCCGAGTTGCAAATCCCCACCGAAAACCAGAAATATATGATCGCGCCCGGCAAACTCGGTCTACAAAAGGCACCTTTCAACACCACCACACCTCTGCCCGAGTACTTACCACTCTCATCCCCCAAACTCAAAATCACTCTCCTCGGCGCAAAAGCAGAAGACATCGACTCAATGAACGAAAACATATCCTCTACAAAACAACGCCTCGCAGCCCGCGCCCAAGCACGCCGCCAACCCCATCCACCCATCACCCGCCGTCCGCCGGGCGGAATACACACCCTCTCCTCCCCCTCTTCCTCATCGTACACATTCGGCCGCTGCGAACCACTCTCGTATCTCCCCAACCCTGCCCGCAGCCTCCAATTCTTAGAACGCCTGCGCGACGACCCCGGCATAAAATTCGCAATGTCCAAACACCGCTTTTACGTGCCGCTACTTACAGAAATGAATCCCGCCGAACACACGACCCACGAATCGCGCACGTTGGGTCTGAATCGGAACAAGGGAGAAGTCATAGAGCTGAGGTTACGCACGGATGCCTACGACGGATACAGGGATTATCGCACGATACGCAAGACGCTATGCCATGAACTGGCGCATTGCGTGCATAGTGAACATGATCGCGATTTTTGGGAGTTGACGAAGCAGATTGAGCAAGAAGTTGAGAAGGGGGATTGGACGAGAGGGGGGCATAAGTTGTCGGAGCAGGAGTTTTATAATCCAAGGGATTGGGAGGAGGAGGGGCAGAGGGACGATGAGGAGTGGGTTGATCATGGGGGGTGGACGGGGGGTGAATATGTCCTAGGCGGTGGTGGGCAAAAGGCTCCAGCAGGAGGAGGGTTGAGTAGGAGGGAGATTATGGCGAGGGCGGCGGAGGATAGGTTGAAGAGGGAACAACAACGAGGGAGGGGGTCTAATGCTGAGGGCGAGACTTGATTGACTTTTATTTGTTCTCGCATATATACCATGATTCATGACATTCTCGATATAGCGATAGTATATACAACAATTCCCAGAATAATGATAGCTTAATGCTTCGCATTTCGCAGCGTTAAATTTGTTCATTAACCCAAAGCCCCGCCATCCCCTGCCCCGTTCCAATACACATACTATTAACCAAAATCTTCTTCTTCGTCCTGCGCGCCTCACTCAGAATAGTAACCACCTGCCTGGCGCCCGTCGCACCGAGCGGATGACCCAACGCAATCGCTCCTCCGCGGGGGTTGAGTTTCTCATGCTCAATACCTAGATTCTTCAGACAATAGACTGCCATCGAGGCGAAAGCTTCGTTAATCTCCCAAATGTCGATATCTGCAACATTCAAGTTGAATTGTTTGAGGAGTTTGGGGATCGCGGCGGTGGGCCCGATGCCCATTACTCGTGGGGGAACGCCGGCGACGGTGGCGCCGCAGAACTTGGCGAGGATCGGTTGGTTGAGTTCGATGGCTTTGGAGCGGCGCATCAGGAGGACTGCGGCGGCTGTAGATACACGCAGTCAGCTTCTGCATTACTTGCCTCAATCAATGGAGTTGGGTAGGTAGGTTTACCTCCATCGGTAACCTGACTGGCGTTACCGCCAGTAGTCTTATTCCCAAACTGCGGGAAAGCAGGACGAATTTTGCTCAACCCTTCGTACGTAGTTCCATACCGTGGCCCTTCGTCCTTGGTAAGTGTAACGGTCTTCTCCTCCCCGGTCTTTGGATCCTTAACCTTGGTCGTAACGGGCACAATCTCATCATCAAACCAACCGGCCTTTTGCGCAACCTCTGCACGTCGGAAAGATTCGACCGAATACTCATCCTGCATCTGGCGCGTGATTCCGAAATCGTCACCGACATTTTCAGAGGTTTGACCCATGGGCTGCAGACAGTCGGCGGCTTCCTGGTTCTTGAGAATCTCTTCGTGGAATGTGGCCACACCGCGGTCGCCGGTGGTCATGGATTCGGCGCCGACGGCGACGCCGATGTCGATTGCCCCGGTGCGGATCTGGTTGGCGATGTCGTGGATGGCCTTAAGACCCGAGGCGCAGAAGCGGTTTACGCTTGAGGCGCCGGCGGTGTGTGGGATGCCGGCTGCGAGAGCGGCGGCGCGGCCTAGGTATGCTGCTCGTCCGTCGCCAACCTATATGCATCCTATTAGTATCTGGGTTGGCTTTCCGGGGAGAAATGGGAGGTACATTGCCCAACGAAACGTCCTCAATCAACGCGGGATCGATTTGTGATCGCTCAACGAGCTGTTTCAGTACTGAGTAGACTATGTAATCGAGCGAGGTGTCCTTGAAGCCTCCCTTGAAGCCTTTAGTCAAGGGAGTTCGGATCGCGAGAGTGACCACGACATCGTCCGGGTTTTTGGTTGTACTATATGAAGTACTTGTCAGACAAAATCCTTGTTAGAGGCGGAGGTAACTCACATTGCCGCAACGCCAGAGTTGCCGGGCTTCAGGTGGTTGAGGAGAGAGGAGAGACGGTCGACGGCCATGGTGATGTGACTTTATGAGAGTCGGATTATATATAGCGCAATGAATGGGGATGGTCTATGAGCAAGCATGTCAGTAATCAGTTCAGACGAAATGCGGGGATAGCTTTATGGGCCATGAATCATGCAGGGATCATCAGTTGGTCAGTCACTTACTCCAGGCAGGCAGATCGCACGGAACACGAACTACCAGTATATTCACAGAAAAGAAAAATGCTGACAACCGTCTCGAAGGAAAGAAGGATGTAGAAGATATATGTATTCTGTAGAAGCGAAACAAGCCGAACGATCAGACAGCCGATAACCGTAGTCCGCCTTGACCGCATTGGGTTGTGCCGAGGTAGACTTCAGCCGGTCGACTTACACTCATTCTCAAAGTTCTATAGGGAGTCATTTCTGAAGGTATGATCCAAATATCTGTATTTGAAAGTAATTCTAGTCTAAGTCTTGAAAACATCAAAGTCTGAATCCACGATCCACCACGAATCTCCGTTTATGATGAACGTCGTCTGTCGTTAAACTGCATACAATCCGTTCCTTTTGCTGGCCAATCTCGCTCGTTTATTAAGTCTGCCAGAAGCAAGAGTCGCAAGCAGGAGCACGGAGCATCGAATTAAAGAGTAATCATTCATAGAAAGGCATGAAAGAGCATCATATATCATGTCAAATAAAACTGTTTTGATCGCGGGAACATTGCAAGAGCGTACAAGATGAGGATGGGATGGTATCGTCTAATCGAGGTCATTCTTGGCTTCGCCTTCGGCAGGAGCATCTTTCATCTCGGCGTCAGGAGCCTCTGTCTTTTGTCCTTCGGCGGCCTTCTTGGCCTCCTCCTCTGCTTTTCGCTTGGCGTCTTCTTCAGCACGCTTCTTGGCGGCTTCTTCTTCCTGAGCCTGGAGTTTTGACAGGCGCTCGTTCTCGATCTTGTCCATGTAACGCTGGATGATGGGGCCGGCGATGAATCGGATCTCCTCCATCTTTGAGACGTAGATGGCCTTGGTGGTGTCTTCACCTTCTTCGTAAAGCCAATCCTGCTCGCTGTTAGCTTCTAATCGTAGTAAGAAGAAATCGGCAGAACTTACCTCAGCTTCGGTCAACTTGGCGCGCAATTTCTCCTTCTCTTCCTCGCTGGAGAACTCTGCGTAGGTGGTCTCGACTTTGTCGCGGAGCTCGTAGATGTAAGACTCAAGTTCGTTCTTCTTCTCGTCGGTGTCGGCAACGAGCTTGTCTTCCATGGTCATGGCGTTCTCCTTTTCGGTCCAGGCAGACTTGGTGGCCTCTTCAAGACCTGTTGTGCCTGCAGAGATGGGAAGGTCACCCTTGCGAACCTGCTTCTTGACCTTGCGGGTCTTCTTTTCGCCAGCGGCGTCGGTGTCCATAGCCTGTATACAATTAGTACAGCATTCTCATTAAAAAGCGGGCGGGCTGACTTACATCGCCATCCTTCTTCTCATCCTCCTCAACAGGCTCTTCAACCTCGACGTCCTCAACATAGTATCCGGATTCGACGTTGAGAATACCGTGCAAGTTGAGACGAGCCTTGAGCTTGCAAATCATAAAGTCGTTGTCAGCCTGAGCCTGAACTCCCTTGACAGAGAAACGGCCAATCCACGGGTTGACCTTTCCAGGGAGAGCCTCGGGCTTGACATAACGAGCCTCCAAGTCGAAAGGCTGTCGGCGGTAGAAAGTGAGAATCTTAGTGGAAGGCAAAACGTTGCCCTTGTTGAAGACGGTCAAGCTGGTGTCCTCATCCGGGATCTCGGGAGATTGTTCCCAGGTAAACTCAATTGGGTAGTTAACGATATCGTGGACGGAAAAGTCGCGCACGCGGAAGACAGGAGACAAGATAGCGCAGCTGAATGTACAACCACGAGCAATAGCCTCGTCTTGGTTAAGAGTGAAAGAAAGGGGCTTTCCGAAGAAGTTGGCAACGGCCTCCTTGATGATAGGAACACGTGTGCAACCACCAACCATCTCAATGCTGTCAATATCTTCGGGCTTGAGCTTGGCTTCGGCAAGGGCTTGCTCCAAAGGAACTGAAACACGCTCCAAGAGAGGCTTGACCATTTCTTGCATCTCCTCACGCTTCACCATCGCGCGAACGTCAACGTCGTCCATCAAAGACTCGATATTGAGAGGAGCCTGGGCGTTGGCGGAAAGAACCTTCTTCAACTTCTCGGCGGCAGTCAACGTACGAGCCCAAGCCTTGGGATTGGAGCGGATGTCGATCTTGAACTTTTCTTTGAACTCATCGGCGAAGTGGTCGGTGAGCGCCTTGTCAAAGTTACGACCACCAAAGTTACGGTCCCATGCAGTGGCCTTGACGTTGAGCTCTCCCTTGCGGAACTCCACAATAGAGACAGTGTAGTTGCTGTGACCAATATCGACGAAAGCGACACGGCGAGGCTTCTCCTCGGGGCCGGGGAGATCCAACTTAGTGATACCGTATCCAAGAGCGATAGCGGTGGTGTCGTTGATCAATCGGAGAGCCTTGAGACCGGCGATATCGGCAGCATCCAACATAGCCCGTCGCTGTGAATCTGTGAACCACGCGGGGACGCTGATAACGACGTCGGAGACACCCAACTTGATCTCTTTCGAAGCGGTCTGCTTGATCTTGTTCAGGTACATGGCGACCAATTGCGTAGCGCTGAATTTGTCCTTCTTTCCCAGGTAGTTGACCTCAACACCGACCTGGCCCTCTACCTCGCAGAAGGTTGCGGTGTTGTATTCCTGTTCGGCCTGCACATCCGGGTCGTTCAAGCTGCGACCGATGAGACGCTTGAGACTGCCGACGGTGTTCTTGAGGTTGGAGACTTCTTGTGTCTTTGCAGCTTCGCCGAGATATCTGCTCTTGGGTCCGAATCCGACGAGGGTCCTAGATCGCACAGCAGTCAGTACTCATGTCCAAAAGAGATTTTCATGCGATAAGCGAGCGTATAAAGAGGCTAAACTTACGGCGTAGATCTGTTGGAAACTTCATTTGTAATCTGTAGACATGGACACAACAGTTAGTAGATGCTTTTTCAATCGTTTTGTGCCCCATACCAGCTATGGTATGCGTGGAATGACGGGGATCGTTTTGGAGGGGCAAGCGAAGATACGTACGATATCGATACCCTTATTGCGGGCCACACCGATTTTGGTGCTCTGAGCACCGAAATCAATACCGATCACAGACATGGCGAGAATATATCAATCGACGGTGAGGTATGTGACAGAGAAAAGGGGGAAGGTGGAATAAAAAGAAGAAAAGGATTGACAGCACTTTTTATGACGGAAGAAAGAGGTGCAAGAGTGCTATACCGATACTGGCTTTTGGAGGGGAAGGAATTTGCACCAGCAAGTGGAGCGGCGGTGGTGGGTCCGTTGTTGTTGTTGTCCCGTACAAACTTTTTTTTTTCTTCGTTCTTGTTTCCTCTGTTGCGGCGATGTCGATGGTTCGTTTTTAACACACAAGGCTGCAGAATGATACGTGTCAACTCGGCGGATTTGGGGGAAGATGAACCAGATGCTGGATGACTGATTTGCAATTATATGACCGGTCTGCTCGGCGTGGTTCTTTCAATCCGTTTGGAGCCCTATCGAACCTTCCAGCGCTTCCCAGACTGATCCCCGCCTCACCGCCTCACTTTGTATGGCAGAATTCTCTGCATGCCTTATTGATGCTCACCGCTTTGGACCTTTCCTGCTTTACGTAATCAGTTAGGGTTAACTTAACTAACTAGTTAACCTAACTTAAGGGCAGAGACTGGAGGAAATGAGGTCAGTTAGTTACGGACTGCCAAGTTGACATGAATATGATGTTTCATCCGTGTATGAATAGTGAAGCAGACTGATGAATACAACAAGGCGGGAAGAATACATGCGTGTACCAAAAACGAGTGTATCGTAGCAACTAATCTATGTCCTAAGTATACAGTCGGCATGGTATATTTGATACACCGTTCGATTTTCCTAGGTTTGAAGACAAAAGTCCTAGGAGCTTCAGGCTGCTCACTGACTTCCCGACTTTCTTCCCAAAGTGAGAAGACGCCGACCCTTCTTGATTGACCTCCTGCCAATTCCACCGAACAGCGGCGCTCGCACGGTTTGCTCGTGGTCGTCCTCGGGGACCGTGTTCTGCATACAGCTTTGACCTAATGGACTAGGAGTAGGGTGCAACGGGGCTAATTGCCTGACAGGATCCATACTGACTTCTCCTGGGCTGTCAAAGCGTGACATTGTTGACAAGGGTGGCGAGGACTGGGGACTGAAATTGCGCTGTCTGCCCGGAAAGCTCATGCTGTCTCTGCGAAAGTTCGGTTTCCAAACAGGTGTCCGGAGCTGTTCCTCACTGTCATTGTCCACTGTCTGCTTGTCTAAGTCACGGAGATCCTGAAGTTTCCGCTCTTCTTCCACCAGACTTTCAACGGGAAGTGGAAGGGTGACCGAGTAATTGTCTGTTGTGCTAGAATCAAATGAGGTTCGTGGATGCAGAGGAATTTTTGGCAAAGCAGATTCCTCCCGATCATGTCCCATCAAAGAAAGCTCGGAGTCAATATTAACGTCGCATGGTCCATCATAATTTGGATCGGAAGCCAAACGGTTCGTTACACTCTCTGTCGGATGTAGTGGGACACCAACGGTGGCATTTCCATACTCACGGAATGTCGAAAGATCTACGTTGAGATCGTCGCCCTGAGCTTCTGCTTGTTCCGCAGCTTCGCGAGGTGTAGTGTGTGCATCTGCCTTGGGTGCATTCGTTCGTGGTCCACCCCAGGTTCGCTTACCAGCTGTGCAACATCCGTAGACAAGATATATCCAGTTGAAAAACGGATTCAGCAAGAACATCAATGGGTACAACCAGGCCTTGAACCGATGAAGGATATAGCCGAAGTAGAGCATCAATGCATAGTTCAATCCCAAAGAAATCGCAATGAAACCAAGTGGCAAGCTCGCGAGACTGGTAGAAGTGGTCGATACTGACAGTATCATGATAAAAAATAACAGGGCTGTGGTCCGAATGGTATCCTGCATGAAGCGAATGATGCATAGCAAGGGATAGCGTCTCCAAATTCTCACATCGGTAAGCATACAGACTTCGTTCGAAATGAAACCGAGAAACCAGCGACGACGTTGCTTGATCAAGCTGCTCATTGTCTGTACAGCCTGCGTCTTACAAAAAGCACCTGTGCAGAGTTGTATCTGATTCCGCTTCACAGCACTCACCATGAACAAGTGAGTCAACCAACGATCTTCGCCCAGATGACATTTGATGTAGTCGAAAAAGTCGTCGATCTTATCAATCTGGTCTTCGAAATAGTATTTAGCCATTTTGCGAAATGCCGAGAATCGTAGCATGGTCAAAGCACCAGGAAGACAAGTAACCGAACCACAAGTGGACTCAACGGAGCGTTCGAATAGCTGTCCATGAATATATTCCATGTCTTGAAGTATAGTAATCAACGACATGGTTTTTGTGGTAGATGTGATGATGCCGGTCATTGCTATCATATCGTGTCCGCTTCCCGGCTTCAGTTCCATGTCAAACATGAAATTCTGAATACATACTTTGTCCAGAATACAGTCCGAGTCGATGAAAAGAATAAACAAGTCGTCGTGCCGAGCGAGATACTCAGCATAGATTCGGTCAATGAGCTTGAAGGTCCTCTTCTGGCAGTGTCGCTTGCCTCCGTGTGGAAACCTGCTAACCGTTACGCGGACCGAGTGATAGATGGCGTCAATGCTCTGAGCCTTCCTACTGACGCCGAGGGGAATGCCTAGTTGCGTGGCAATTGTGTCCCATAGTTCATCGGATGGTTCTCCGTCAAATGACAGAAAGACATGAAGACACGACGAGGGATAATCACTCCCGACCACTGAACGGATTGCTTTGATTAGTATACCTGGTTCTTCATTGTAAACCGGCATGACCACCACCACCTTGGGGGCAACTGTATCGTGTAGGACATCCTTGATTCTCTTGGAACGGCCGATCTCGCTTGTGATGAGTCTGTAAAGGCAGAGTGCCCATGGGACGAGCAGTAGCACCGAAAACGTATAGAAAGCGAACCATTGCAGGAGGTTAACTAGGGCCCAGGAGAAGTGACGAGTGATGTTTTTCGGCAGAGGAAGAGTGACGACCATCACGGGCAGAAAGACGGATCTAAGGGAGTCAGCTGTGGTTGTAAGTTTGAAGTCATAAGCACACATACCGAAGCATTGAGAATAGGATCATGATAAAAACCGCAATAACGCGAGTACTCCAATGCTCAGCTTTGCGATATACATTGACGAGACCGAAGAGAAAGGCTCCGAGCCAGAGAAACCATTCAACGAAGGCTGCCAGGATCAGGGGTGTCACCAATGTTATGTAGACCACCTATAACTGATTAGCAAGACGATCGACTGCATCAACGATTATCTCACGCACATCAGCGACGGACCACTGATCTGGCCGTGGAGGTGCAGAATCCGCCGGATCAGCCATTGTGAGCTGATACAATGGAGTGCACTTCGACAGAATCACGACCTAGTATCGTTGAAATTCACCTGCGGCATGGGATATCGTACGATTGAATGGGGTATATATCTCAACTGAGGGCGAGCTTATCCAAAAGATGTACAAGGTCTTTGACTTGATGATAAAAGAGTGCAATGTCGAAAACCAGACACGAAGCCCGTACAAGAATTGAATCATAAGGAAGGAAGAAAGACAAATCGCCATCGACCATAGACACCATGATTTTCCCAGATACAGGCACGGCAGTCACGAAGCAGCACCTAGGGAAGGTGCCTTCCTTGAAGACAGACATCTTGCTGATGCCGCTCCTTCCCCTCTGGGAAGGAGCACGTCCCAGACCGCAACTGCCATATTGGGAGCCTCATATCCATTGCGATATCCATCTCAGAGGAGTCAGAGGAGTCAGAAGAGCCTCGAGGTGAGAGTTGAAGTTGTGCTCTGTACATCAAGCAACAGAACGTCAAATGTGATTGGCCGGATTTGACAGAGGGGAAAGACTCGAGGCTACCTAGAGGCTAGAGCACAGATGGCGCTAAGCCTAAACTAAATGGTAGCTCCAGCTGCTGCTTTGAAAATTTCCCCACCTCCGCCGACTTTTTTTTCTTATCGCGCCGATTACTCGTGACAACCTGTCTCTTCACTGACTCATCCTTACACCAGCATATCTACGGTCGCATTGTCTGATTGTTTGCGCAGACCAGAAAAAATCGAGCTTATTTCACCCACTTTCACCGCATTGACTCATCTGCGCAAAGCGCGCTCGCTTACACATCATGTCTGCCGAAGAAGTCAAGGCAGCAAACGGCAACGCCGATGCCGCGAAAGACGTTCAGGATCTTCTTACCGAATTGAAGGGAGACGCAGAGAAAACTGAAACCCAGGCTCCCGTCGAGGAGGAAGATGAGGCCGCAAAAGAAGCTCGTATCATCGCAGAAGCGACTAAGCTCGGCAAGGAACAGGCTGAACAAGAGTCAAAGGGAGAGAGGAAGCCAGCAGACCGCCCCAGACGTAACTATCGCGAAAATATCAAGTCCGATCTCACTTCCCAAGAGGTGACCGATGACCACGATGAGATTAGGAAACAGGTTTGTACACACAAAGCTCGGGTTCATTTGGTGAACATGACATTAATTCGAGCAGGTTGAGTTTTACTTCTCGGACTCCAATCTTCCCATGGACAACTTCCTTCTCAAGAAGGTCGGCGGAAGTGCCAATCACCCCGTTGAGCTTTCTCTCCTCCACAGCTTCAAGCGTATGCGCCGCTTCCAGCCCTTCAGCGCTATCGTTGAGGCTATGAAGACCTCCACCGTCCTCGACCTCGTTGATAACGATACCAAAGTCCAGCGCAAAGTACCTCTTCCTGAATCTGTGAACGACTTCCTTGATCCCAATGTCGTCAAGGTGTTTGAAAATGAGGCTATGGGCCGCAGCGTTTATGTCAAGGGATTCGGCGAAGAAGGCCCCAAGACGCAATTTGAGATTGAAGCTTTCTTTGCCCCTTACGGTCCCACAAAGGCCATCCGTCTGCGTCGTGCTTTTGACAAGACCTTCAAGGGAAGTGTATTCGTTGAGTTTGACACAGAGGAGACCCAGAAGAAGTTCCTCGCATTGGATCCGGCTCCCAAGTGGAACGGCAAGGATTTGATCATCAAGAGCAAGAAGGACTACTGCGATGAGAAGGTCAAGGATATCCAGTCCGGCAAAATAAGAGCAAGCAACCGCAATGGTGGTCACCATGGCGGCCGAGGTGGTCGCGGTGGCCGTGGTCGCGGTCGCGGTCGGGGTGGTCGTGGCGATAATGACCGTCGTGACTGGAGAGAACGCCGCGACGAAGATCAGAAGAGAGGTTTCCGTGAAGACAGACCTGCTGTTCAGAAAGATGCTCGGTAGGTTATGACGTTCTATAGATCAATTGACCACCCGCTAACGTATCAAACAGGGGCATCCCCGTCATTAAGAGCACCGAGGAGCCTGCTACCTCCGGCCAGAAGCGAGCTCGTGAAGAAAACGGCGCCTCTGAACATGCTGCCAAGAAGGTCGATGTCAAGGAAGGTTGATTTACAAAAGTCATATAAAACATTCCTTGTCATCATTAAAAGTCATTCCACATGATCTTATTTCATTTCATCCTACGGCGTTATGTTTTCAGGGTCACGGTCACGATTGGCAGCGTTTCTGCCACTCTTGGGTTTGATTATTGTTCTTCTCCTTATGTGGCTGAATATGTATACCTTCGACTTGTTTACTTCATATAGAGTCTTCGCTTTGCACGATCTACCAATGGAATACGTGTATGTCTGTCACTACTACTCTTGGATTTTTTTTCTATCATGAGTAGTTGAAGCATGGACTGTTTTTTGCAATGTGACTTATTGCATTCCTCCCGTACCGTACATGAAAGAAACTAATTGGCAAAATGACAATCCCAGGCCAGGCTATCAATACCACCACTAAGATCTCCAACTGTTGCTGCATTCGTGCAGACCATAAACTTAGAACTGCAAGTCAGAAGCAATAGTACCATCAAAAAGCTGCTCCCGGAAAGTCTGAGCCCTATACATCACACAATTCATCAGCCCACCACCCATTCCATCCATCTCAAGGGAAAAGGAGAGACGTACTGAGACTACTATTATGCTATAAAACCATTATGCACTCAGGGAAAGGAACCTGACAGTACGGGAACGTTGCTTTTGCTCATCATCGTTGGCACTCAGACCAATGAAGGCTATGAACGCTGCAGAGCTTTTTGGTACAGAGTCGAAGTTCCAATATAGTCTACATACATGCTTCAGCTCTCTCACTCAGCATCAGAACACCCATCTGGAGCTGATTGGGGTTTCAGCATGCATCGAGTCTGTCGACCATTGATGCACGAAATTCTTCAAAGGCTGTATAGCTCCCTATTAGATGGGGCCAATGAAGCATATCATTCAAATCCAGCCCAGCCCTTGAAAGCAATAAGTAAATACAAACCAATTGTCGGAGTTTCAACGTCTTCGTTCAAAGCGTGAAGGCTGACAGTCTATATGGATCTGTAGTTCGGGCTGACTACTTTACCCTGGATATCCGTAGCCCTAAAGTCCGCCACTACAAATACTTATAGTTGCATGTTATGGCCCCATGAGGTCATTTGATGGATATTGAGGACCATGAGTACAAATCAGAGCCAAAGAGATTGGTACTATTATGAACTGTCGAGCAACCCTTTTATCAGGGTACGTAGATGATCGTTCGGAGTACGGAGTAAAGTGTAGCTGATGCCCGCGCCATTATTATACATCCCCAAATATTTCATTATTTTCAAATTATGACACATGTGCATCAATGATGGCGAATGATCTATGCGGCGTTGAGTCATTGACACAAATCATTCCTCCATGTCCACAAGTCAGTGAGTACTAAATCTACAAAAACCTCTCAGCAACTTACTCAGGCACGTCTTATTCGGCGCTAAGTCTTCACAATGCCTATCTCTAGTCTATAGAACCAAAATACTCTGGCTGGCCCAGGACTAGAGCATGTCACACCGAGAACTCTCTTCTAGGCCTTCCCAAGATACTATATCTCTCTCTGAAGCTTGTTGTTCGTCAAATACCTAACTTGCTAGCAACCGTTGACTTAGGGCTTTTGTAGACATGCCCTAGGTAGAGATCGTGTGCGGTTGATACCTGCGCTTCCTAGGGAAACAAGAGCAATAATCAGCTAAAAGAGATGATTCGGTGGTACTTTTTATCGAAAAGGTTCCTTCATTTGGAGTACTAAACCTACTCAACAAACCCTGCCATTGTATTGGACGGGAGCCTATTTAATGCTAGCTGTCCACATGAGCTTCTTTTAACTACATCCGTTTACTCAAGGCCAATACTTGCTTCATCCAGAACAGTCTCACCGATTTAGAGCCCATACCAGCATATTATAAATAAAGACAGACAGAGGCTAATAGTAAAACAACTCATTGCTCAACAATATGACCACAACCAAAATCCCGACTCCGTCACCCCTCCCGGTCAACATCAAACCTCAATCTCATCAAGATGATGTTGAGACTCAATCTACGAACAAAGTAACAGTCCCCAAGCCGAAACTCAGGTTACGCCTAGAAGATGCACGCCATTCAGCAGCTGCATCCTTTTTCGGTCTCATCCCAGACCTAGAAGCTGTACTCGACTCCGCCCTGACGGCAATCGTCGAGCAACTCTACACTTCTCCCCGAGGACGACCACACAACAGCAATGATGAGGAGTATACGTCAAAAGCACCAATAACATCATTCACACCCTTCATACCCCCCACTCGCTCCGTGACAATCATCCTCCAGGACTTCGACGGCGTCGCCTACACCAACGGCACAGACCTGGACGACGACCACAAGGAAATCCACTTCTCACTCTCATACATCAACCACGTCTGCAACAACGATACTCAACCCCTCGCCGAACTAAAAGGCGTTCTCACCCATGAACTGGTACATTGCTATCAACACACTGCTCCCCGAGATGGCGCCGAAGGAGAAGTCCCGCGACCACCCGGCGGCTTGATTGAGGGGATCGCCGACTTTGTGCGTTTGAAAGCGGGCCTAGGAGCTGCGCATTGGCAAAAGCCCAAATCTGCGCTTGATAGGGCTTCTAGCTGGGATGCGGGGTATCAGCATACTGCTTATTTTTTGTCGTGGTTGGAAGATGTGCGGTTTGGTAAGGGGGCGATTGGGTTGCTAAATGATCGGTTGTTGAGGACGGGGTATTTGGGGGAGGCAGACGAGGAGAAGAAAGATAAGAAGAAGCCGGGTTTTTGGAGAGACTTGTTTGGAGTTGAGGTTGATGACTTGTGGGCGGAATATGGTCGATATCTAGACAAGGAGGTTCAGAATGGGAAGGAGGATTAATCTATGTTCTTTTCTCAGGGATGATGAGTTACAAGGTTCTAATCTGAATTACCCAGTTTCATGAATCTGATGTATTCTTACAATGTCACCCGAATTTTCCTTGGAGATCTGATACTATACAAGACATGATGACGATGACATGCAGTGGAAAATTCCGCGCCCATGCAACCTCATACCGAAGATATAAATAACACAATAAGGAAATGAAAAGCATACTCACAGCGCCATGGATCCGCGGCATCAAAATGAGAAATATAAAGGCCGGTCCTTATAAGCAAATGCTCCCTTCATGGAAAAAGTTCTCAACAATTATTTTATCCAGAAATCGAAATAAGACCTTAGACGAAGATCTCCCCGTAATCCACGTACACGGGCTTCCATGGCTTCGCTCCTTCTTCTTCCATGGAACTAGGTACTCTAACCTCCAATGGGCTGTAGAGGTACCAACCCTTGAGCGCTGCGACTGCTGCTCGAGTCCTGGCCTCGATGAGACTTGCTCCGGATCCTTCACCCAGTTTGTCCTTGCCAGAGAACACGCCGACGTTGAAAACGGGATTCCTACTGTGTCGACCGGTTTCGCTGATGATTTTGGCAACGGGGGGTTCGATGTTTTCGCGGTGGCATAAGGTAGCCAAATCGCGGGCAGGCTGTGTGAAAGAGAATAATTTGGTCATATCGAGGTGACGAGATACAATATGTTCGACGAAGAATCGCTTGGCTGCTGGTCGACCGGCGTGTAGATAAATACCACCCATCAGCGCCTGCACAAATGTTGACGTGGCTTTTTCAGCGGTCACGCCAGGAATGGACTCGATATCGGGGAGTTTTGATTCGACGTATTTCGGATTCTTGGTTCTGAGATCTGGGTCGCCAAATGTATCACCGTGGACAACGCTTGATGCGATTGACTTTCTCCAGTGTGTCTTTGGTCGTGTGGTCCGTCTTCCGTCCTGTACGATCTCCGTCCCTGGTTGTACTCTCTTAAATTGCAAAAGACCCGGGTCTACCTCCGGCCCAGGTGCAACAGCCAACTCCACACCCCATTCTCCAGCTATGGCTGCCAGCGTCCTTGGACCAATATATGCGTACAATGCGGCGTACAGCACGGTCATGGGAAGGCGAGGGTAGGTACAGATGATATGCTCGGTGGTGTAGCTAGCGAGTAGATCATGACCGAGCAAAGCCAAAGATGCATTATTAAAGCTGGGGTGAGGGTCTGATGATGCGTCTCTTAACGTTCGGCCTAAGGTCTCGAGAGGGAATTTCTTGGGCAGAGCGAGTCGGGAATGTAAAGCGTAGAGTTTTGGCGATGGGTTTTGGAAGCCTGCTCTTTTGAAAGTCTCGGGAATCTCGGGGGCCTCGGGAGGTGTGATTACTTCCGATATTGTATTATCAGACGTCTGATCTTCTAATGGTTGTGCAATTGGCGAGACTGTCGATTGGTGCCGTGTTCTAGCATTGATCTGCCAATACAAATGACCACCTGACATGATCCTCGGGGACGGCGACAGGACCGAGCGGCTCCATCGCTGGAGCTGCAATCTCTTCATCGGGTGCCGAACGAGAAATAAAAGGTCGGCACCGAAAGGATTCAATTGACGCGAAATCGAAGCGGTTGCGTGGTTAGTGAACGAACGGAGACACCATATAACTTTTTTCGCGGAAAAATGTCAAGCTGCGCTGGAAGGTCACGGGGACGGAGAAGGAGAGAAATCTGAGAAACGGCGCTAATCCCTTTTAAGTGCTAGCTTCCAGGTCACGGGCTTCCCGGACGGATCCCAAGCAGAACGTCAAATGAACACCACTTGATTTCAGATCAAGCTTCAACCTCTTTACCTACAATTGTCCGCCATTCATTCGCTTTACTGAAAATGGGAGGAGGCGGAAAGATCCCGTACGTGATTCAATGCTCGCCGCTTCTCGGAATCGTCGCCAATTGTGCATTTTAAACTGACATCAAGCATAGTTATCCCAAAGAGGTGTGGTCTCCAGCTGGTGGTTGGTACGCTCAACCAGGCAACTGGAAGGCCAACACTGCCGTCATGGGCCTAGCTATCGTCGGCATCGTTGCAGCAACCTGGAGTCTTAGTGCTGAGCGCGAACACCGTGACAGAATGCCTGAGCCAGGCCGATTCTTCCCAAGCCGAAAGTCAGTACCCGATTGGATCCTACGCCGGTTATAGCCCTCGCTGACATTGAATCTCTACAGTTGGAGCAAACAAATCATTGAGCACGACCGACAGAATGCTACGAAAAACGAATCATAAGCCGGGAGAAGTGTTATAGAAGATTAAGGGCAATATCAGTTTCATGTGTTTATTTCTTTGACGCCACGCGGACATGGCTTGCAGACATAGAGATATCGATTACCATGTTGATTGATGGAAGAGGCGTCAATCTATCATCCATTCATGGTCTTGCGGAAACTGCTCAAGAGTTTTGCATAACCGCTGTGTATAATTACGGAGTCGTTCATTGAATCCAGTTCCGTTCCAAGTCTCATATCCATTTGTCGTTGCGATTGTAGGCACTCCGATTTGCTCTACAACAAATCCGGCTGCGACAGTAGCACAGATCAGAGCTTGGGGTACTTGGCCGTCATTGCCCCATTTGTTCTTGGTCTTGTTCCAGTTATCTGACTTTGCCAGTATATCGTCCATGATTTGGCCGGGCTCACGGTCTTTGCTGATCATACCCTGAGCCAGCGCACCAAGGAAAGAGTTCCCAGCTCCAGTAGGATCGACGACTTTTGTTTTCTGGTCTGATTCAGATTGGTGATAGGCCGGTAGCCACAAACCCTTCTGGCCTTTGGAATAGCTGTAGCTACCATCTTTACCTGCTCTAATAACTAGTGCGCCTTTATTATCAGGACCAATACCGGACGCCAAGATCTTTTGGACAAGTTTTCGGTCGTCGTCGTCGGTTTCATGCCAACCGGGACGGCCAAACATCATTCCCAGCTCCAGCTCATTGGGACTGACCAGGTCGACTACGCGACAGGCTGCAAGGAACTTCTCTTGTTCCTCTGGTGTGCATAGATCGGGCACGGGCTCCCAAACAAATATCGGTCGTGGATATTTGTCTGAAGGAGCCGATCCTCGTCGCCGGAGAATCTCTTGAACGATTTGAGTACATCTTTCGGATGAACACACCATGTGGAACGTCTTGGAAAAAAGCTGGGCATTCGATAGCATGTAAGGTTCTAAGCGTAATTTCGGGGTTAAGTATTTAAAGTCTTGTTCTGTTAGAACGCTCCCTACACAGCAGGTACGAATTCTTACCTCTTTTCTCATTCTCGCCGTAACCATTCCACGCTCGTGTAGTCAATCGGCTCTTGTCCTCTCGTATCAAACACCCGGTATTCCACGATAGGATTGTGTTCATCATATCTGGAGGAAAGTCGTACCCAGCGTCCACAATCCAGCTGACAGCCTTGCCATGGTTACTGCCAGCAACCATACGAGCTCCCACGACTGCAAAGGACCCTGCCCCTCCTATGATCCCATAGACCGACGGCGTGGGGGGCTTGAACTCGATGTCGTCTGACACATGTTAGCGGATATCCACGTCTTCGCAGACTCTATATAGCTCGAGCACATGCCTATTATGAACATGCCTAGAGTACAAAAGTCCATGTCGACTATCGGCTTGTCGACTTTATGACTCTCGTCCGACATCCTGATAATGATACCTAGGGATGAATATGTCGTTGCTGGTCATCAATTGCATTGAAATAGACTGTAGGATTGAGCTACTAGGTGAACACAGCGTTCTGCTTAGTTAAGGTACGAAAAGAACATCTTCACAGCCAGCGTCACCAACAAAGCGTTATCGGTCCCACTGTCTGGGTAGGAGCGGAAAAGCCAACCTTCAGGCACTATTATCTCATTCTAACCAGGATAGAGTAAAAAATGACTCAAATAATAAAGACAAGAGGGATAACGGAGGTAGGAGCAGAGAACCAATGGATTGAGTGGAAGATGCTTAAACAGATGCTGAGCGACGACAAGACTAAGATTTGAACTCATGCATCCATTAGATTGAGCATATCTTAACCCTAAATATTCTCAGCAGGGTTAGGGTAAAGGGCTGTGCGGCCAAGCTTAATTGACAGCTCGTCATCTCTCTTCCCTTCTCCTGACTTACATTGTTTCTAGATCCTACAGTCAACATTCACCACAACAATCGCAATCATGGCTGGGAATCAGATGCATAATATGACCACCCTCATAAAGAGGTATGACATCGGAATACATTTTTTATGTTGATTCGGAAGATGGGAAGGCAATACAGGATGCTAATGATAGCTCACCCACAGGCTTGAGGCAGCCACCTCTCGTCTTGAGGATATGGCAATGTCGTTCGAAGGAGCCGGACAAGCGAATCACGTCAGCCTCGCGACTCCTGTACAGCAAGCAGCTATAGAGCCTTCGACTCAAGCTCCTTCGCCCCCTACCCCGACCCCCGAACCGGATCCACCACAAATCGAGGACTTTGATGCCTTGATCAAGAGCGACGTTCAGGCGTTCGTTGATCTCGGAAAACAAATTGGAGGACTGGTTGGAGAGCAGGTACCATCCCTCGCTCCGGAAACTATGTATACGTGGAACGTGGGTTGACATACTATCAGGCCGAAGCAGTCCTTCAGGCATTCCAAGCCGAACGCACCTTTATTCTCGTGACTACAAAAGCAAAGATACCTGAACCGTTTCCTCCGGAACTCATGACCGAACTTCAGAAGGCATCGGATACTATTGGCAATATTCGCGAATCCAACAGAACATCCCCGTTCTTCGACCACTTCAGTGCTATCGCCGAAGGTACTGTTGCGCTAGGATGGCTTTTCGAGTCCAAACCGGCGGCATTTGTCAGTGACAGGGTGGAGGGAATCCAATACTACGGTAACAAGGTCTTGAAACAATACAAGGATAAGTGAGTACTTTCGATGGATGTATCTATTCTATGACTCGATTGCTGACCTCGGATAGGGAACCACTACATGTTCAGTACATTCAGGCATACTATAAGGTCTTCAAGTCGCTTTCCGCATACCTCAACAATCACTATCGAACTGGCTTGACATGGAACAACCGGAGCGACATCAGCGCATTGGATGCATTGAAACAAATCCAGTCCGGCTCTACCAAAGCAGCACCCGCTGCCCCTGCACCGGCGGCTGGAGCACCTCCACCACCTCCTCCCCCTCCCCCTCCTCCTCCACCACCAGCTGATCTAGCTGTTCCTTCTCCGCAGCCCAAGGGAGGAGACATGAATGCGGTATTCGCTCAACTCAACCAAGGCGACTCCGTCACCTCCGGTCTCCGCAAGGTAGACAAATCCCAGATGACCCACAAGAACCCTAGCCTCCGCGCAGGGTCTACTGTCCCAGAGCGATCCGACTCCCAGAGCAGCTTGGGATCACCCATCAGCCGCGGCAAGTCACCTGCACCGGGCAAGAAGCCCAAGCCCGAAAGTATGCGGGCCAAGAAACCTCCTCGAAAGGAATTGGAGGGCAGCAAATGGTACATAGAGCATTTCGATAATGTCTCTGAAGTGGTCGAAATCAACGCCCAGCAAAACCAATCCATCCTCATCTCCCGCTGCAACAAGACCATCGTCAAAGTGAACGGCAAAGCAAACGCAATCTCAATCGATAACTGCAGCGGCCTTTCTATCATTGTCGAGTCGCTGGTCAGCAGCCTGGAAGTGATCAAATCCACCAAATTCGCGCTTCAAGTTGATGGTGTTGTGCCTACTCTGCTTTTGGATCAGGTCGATGGTGCCACGGTCTATCTTTCGCCTGCAAGCATCAACTTGGAGATCTTTACCAGCAAAACCACTGGCACAAACATTTTGCTACCACCCAAGGAGGGTACGGATGACGATACAACCGAACATCCTCTTCCGGAGCAGATCAGGAGCTATGTCAAGAATGGTGTGCTCGTTAGCGAGATTGTTGAGCACGCTGGTTAGAGACCGAGTGGAAGCTGTCTTTTTGGTGAGTTGATGGTATATTTGCAAGCCTCCGTTGTCTGGTTTTGAATCATCTTGTGACTTAGATAGCGCCTGGTATATTCTCGTTCTTGTAGATTTAATATTCCGCTCGTTGGTGCGTGATGCGAGACTCAATAACTTTTAACATTTGGAGACCATCCATGACCCTGGAGTATCTTATGTTGTCACCGTCGTGCCTAGGCCGCCGTGCGTTGTGTATCCGGAACTGAGTTCCTCTTCCTGTTCGCTGTTGTTAGAGGGCGAGCAGCGTCTGCCGTGTTCAACAATATTTTTTCGAAACACCAAATGTTCCTGCAATTCCTGCAACACTCTTCGTCATCTGCCAGTTGACGACCCTCCCTCATCAAGCCATATGCTATGACAACAAAACCTAGCACACAGATTCCAATCTACTGACCGAGCTATTCGAATGCCTTACGGAACCATTACATATGGTCAGCTTTTAATTCTCTTTAAATCCCCAGTGAAAATGGACGTCTTTGCTCGCTTCCAACTCGAATCCTCGAATCCTCGAATCCTCGAATGGTGGCATGACGTGCCCTTGCCCACATCGACCGCTGACGCCTCGCCAGTCTTTCAATCATGGCATAAATTCGACTCATTCCGCCAAACATGGATCCCATTCCGCGCGTCTCAACCAAGCACTCAAGATGAAGCTGGCTCAAAAGCTCCAAGCTAGTCCTCGTGAAATGGAACGTCTGATGCCACCGCCTCTAGATCAGAGACTCGTATCTCTGCTATCATAGCGCATCTACAGACTTCGTTTCCAGTTGTTGATGTTGTTTTCCTCCGGGAAGTATCACGGCCTGCTCTAGCCACTTTACTCGCAACGCCTTGGCTTCGCGATCACTTCTACTCGAGTGAAATGGATACTTCCAACTGCGGCACTCGGGGAATTCACAAATATGACGCTTGTTTCAAGATCACTGGTAGACGGTTTACGCGGTGCTGCACATAACGTACCTGCTCTCGGTCCAATCTGGGGAATCAAATACCCCCCAGCCATTTTCGGCAGAGATGCGCTCTGCTGTGACATTTTTTGTCTCGTCTGGATGTCGTCCTTCCCAGCCGTGTCCGCCTCATCGACGTGCATTTGGATTCCCTTCTAATCCGCCCATCTCCACGGTCCAACCAGCTCTCCGTTGTCGCGTCCTACATTCGTGTCGCTGGCCGTGGTATCGTGGCAGGTGACTTCAGCGCTGTTCTGCCCGAGGATGACGCACTCGTCAGTGCCAACACGTATGGGTCGAGCTTCATCCGGATGAACCTGGCTTTATCTGGGGGGGTTGATGGCGGTAATCAGCCTTTTCCACTGAATCGACTCGACAAAATGGCTGTGTTGGGGATGAAGGGTCATGATATCGAGGTGATACAATCGGGCAAGTGCTTGAGCGCGGGCAGCCAGATAGAAGGGCAGCAAGATCCACAAGGAGAAAAGCAGAGAAGTGATTACAGTCCAAGTCCTTTATGGAGCGATCATTCGGGTCTCTTGTACACCTTGGGATTGTACTTTAGTTAATGCAAATTGTAGTAACAGGTGTATTTTTGTTGTTTCGTGATTATAAACATGTATTGATATTTACTAAGAATATCCATATTTTCAACCGAAATGGAACTAATTACATAACTGTCCCTATCCCAAGAAAACCGCTTTCCAGAAGCAGTACTGCCATTACATGTCCACGCCAGAATCAACCCGGCATGACCTATAGATAGGTGGCTATATACAACTCACTCTTGAGAATCCGAAGTCTGCTCGCCATTACAACTCCACTCCCTGAGTCTCTGAGCCAGTAGACTTTCGCCAATACTGGAATAACCCGAAGGCGAAGTAGCGAGTTGATGGAGATTGCCGTAGAACTCGCTGTCGTTGTTGCTCATTTCTGCGTCGTCGTCGAGATTGCTGAGATTTGCGGATTTGGGTGGTGGTGGAGAATCAAGTGACATTTCGTCGAACGGTGGACGTGTGGTCGAAGAGTTTTTCGATCGCCAGATATCGTCGTTGGAAAATAAGGCCGGATCGGCGTCGTCGGTGCCTCGAAGATTAGAAATGTTGAGCCTGTATGGCACAGGTTGTACTTGCTTATGATTCAAGTGTGTAGGTGAATCGGGATAGAAATTGTCATCGAACATTTGGTTGCCGGGAAATCCGACCCCAGCGCTTCGTCTCCGATGGCCTTTGTCCATTGCTGTCGCATTTTCAGAAGTACTACTCGACTCCTTCACGGGCTTGTAAGGGCTATATCGAGGCTCCGGATGCTGAATCTCATTCCGCAATTTCTCCTTCCCATCAGGCACTCTATTGGCGAAGACAACGCGAATGGTGGAGTGGAGGTAAAAACGTCCTTTACTCGTGCAACAAATATTCAAGTGAATAAGATATCTCAAAGTAGGCTTATCTTTCGGGTCACTTGTCGGATTGAGTGAGGCTTCGGGACGGTCGGTCCCTAAATTCTTTCGCGCCGTCAAGGGCATATCAATAATAGGGCCTGCCGAGTAGCTGCGCTGCCTAATGAATGTTTTCGTGCCGGGTTCCATGTCGTCGAGATCATACGGTACTAAGAACAGTTTGACGGCTGTTTTGTTGGGATTTTTGATGACAATCTGAAGCTGGCCCCTTTGAGGAATGCGATAGGAACCTCCCGGAGGAGCCCTCGCTGCATCGGAACGTGTCGATCGTTTTTCACGCCTCTGGCGCTCGCCGCAGTTGGGGCTGGGTATGGGTGTGCTTGAACCACTATTGTCGTAAGCTGGCGTTTTTGGTACACGAGGCCGCTTCTTTTCGTTTGAATCGTTCCGAGGTTGTGCATTTTGAAGATCAATCAACCCAACGTAAGGGCTAGGACTGTCGTCGGAGATGGTACGACCAGGTCCGGATGTTGGGTAGCTGTAGAAAACAGCGGGAAAAGGTACTGTGATATGTGGTGGACATCTCAGATTAGATTTACATTTGCCTCGCCCCAAGACGCCAATCTGTGCAGTAAAGTCCAGAGGCTGTGATGGAGTCGTGGACATTCTGCCACGTAAGATGGACTCTTCGTATGAACCAACCATTGAAGCATGTATACGAGGAGATGAATCTGACGCAAAAGATGGCCTTCGCAACCGGAACGGCGTTTGTGGTGATGACGATGCAGGTTGGAGGCTATAAAACGATGACCGATGTGGTTGGTAAGCCTGGAGACGTGAGTCTTCGCTACCATGAGCGGAAGCAAATGACCTGCTTAAATTGAAGTTTCGTGATGAATTGGGTGGCGAGCCACGTAACTGCATGAACGTCTCTGGCGGTAGCGTTCGCCGACGACTACTCTTGATACTCTTTGCGAGATCATCAGTGTATTCACGCTTCGTCGAAAAATCCAAATCAGTGTTGTTCGCTTGATGTACCAGAGGACTGGTCGGCGCTTTGAGAACGTAACTCGACGAGAAAGATCCTAACGAAGGTGCCCGAGATCTTGCACCTCGTAAACTCCTGGCATGCTGCCCTGTCAAAGGGCTTGCTTCAGCATCTCGGGTTATGTGCCTCGCAGAGGTAACATGATTGAACCAGGGAGTAGTAGGAGAAGAGCCGTATCGTTCGAAAGAAGGAGGCTGTGGTGAATTGTCATACCCGGTAAAGTCTGGAAATTTCAATTCCCGATTCTGAGCAGCACCTTCCCTGAAGTCACCGGAATGCAGTGCAGAGCGTGGACGCTCAATCTCGGATGGGTTTGCTAGCTCAGATCCGTCGTCAACGCCGGTAATATCTGACCGAACGTTGTCCATGTCTGATGTCGAGTCATGGTTTTCCTCAAACTCTAGCGAAAAGTTTGATCGGATAGCTTGATCTGTAGATTTTCTTCCTACATTTTGATGCGTTTCTCCCCGCTTGATAGACCGAATAAGCTCTTCGCGGGTCCGATATTGTGGTGTCGATAAGTGATAATCACATGTCGAGCTATTTTGAGGAGATTCGCTAATGTCTATTTCTTTGAACTGATCTTTCTTCCATCTTGAGTCTGCAAAACGATTTCCATGGATTCCCGCTTCACTGTTAGCTTGTCTGGCTGGAGGCGTCGTAGATATTTCCGGATAATGGAATATAGGCATCTTAAACTGTTGGTAGGCCGCCTGTAGCTATGTTGATTATAACATTGCCAAGGACTTTCGGCCGGAAGATCTCCCTTCGGTAATGAGATTAAGCAGGAACAAAAGGCTGACAGTCACAGATAAAAATTGACAATCACAATCAGGTGGCGGTCAGATAGTCGAAATGCGGTAATCCGGCGGATGTCCTGCCTGGCAGTTGCGGGTAAAGCGAAAAAGCGAACGAGTCCAGAAGGCGATATGCGGACTGTATTTGCCAGCAAGATAGAGAAAAATAAGATGACCAGAGCCCGGCGAGCACGACGCAAGTTAAATCAAAGAGGTGAGTGAGTTGGAGATTGAGTGAGGTTGAGGTTGAGGTTGAGAGTCATCAAGTGACCACAGCCGGCGGGTCCTCAGGCAACGCTTTGTGAGGTCAGCGGGCGATCTCCGGCGCTCTCTCACGAGTCACGGGTAATCGGGAGCCCCTAACCCTGCTGGGACAGTCACTATTGAGTCACCACCAACGCATAACTTACAGTAACTTAACTTAGACGCCGAGAGGTCGTGGTGCCAACGCTACCCTTGATGCGCTGGGGTGCCCAACCACGCACCACACTTGTCACTTTTCAGGAAATAGCAGAATATCCAAACAAATGAACTAGACAGTAAGTAATATGACCCAGAACGACAGTGCAAAATAATTGCGTAGAAGGGACATACTAACTTACATGAGTTAGTAGCAAATCCAATGATTCAACTAAGCGCATCTTGGCGCCTTCCTAGGGTGCCACTGTGCCGGGTGGGGCCTGCCATTTCTGCGGAGTCGAAAAAATTCACTCTCTCGTTAGAGTCGACACTATGTAGTCGACTCTCTTCAACTCGAAGGAGATAAAACATCAAGTCTATACTACCACGATCCAGAAACTCCCGACATGTCCACCAAACGCCCCCGCGAAACCGAAGATGCAGCAAAGACCGCCACCGACAAACAGGAGACCCACAAGCGCAGAAAAGGCTTCACCGTCGGGCCTGAGAATCTCCCAGATGGCACATATCGCCGCAAAGGTATACTCAACTCCTTCGCACAACCAAGTTCTATACCCTCATTCTAATCTTCTCGGTGGACTGAATAGCACAAAAAATAAAACGCGACCTCATCCAGAAAGCCAAAGTGAAAAAAGCCTACGCCAAAATCAAAGCCGCCGAAGAAGAATCCGCGCCCGCTGTTCGATCTCTATACTACGAAAATGAGGAAACCGTCCCTAGTACCACTGCCATCACAAATAACGAATCCGCAGACGCATCGGCTGGACTGGAACTACATCCCGACCGACAAGCCATGCTCGATGCTCCAGAGGCCCCTCCAGCAACAACGATAGAAAAGCCGAGATTTACCAGAGAAAACAGTAACAATAGAGACCGCAACCGACAAAAACGACGACCAAAGCCATCCGCCTTTCAGAAAGAGCTCGACATAGCCGAGAAGCGCAGAAAGGAGCAGGAAGCGCGTCGAAAGGAGATGGAGCTCAAGGCTAAAGAGCGGCAGGCGATGGCGAAGGCGAGGAGGCCTGATCAGTTCGGAAAGCGGAGGCTGGGGAGGGAGAGTACGGTGTTGTTGAGTAAGATTCAGAGGACGCTAGGTTCTCAGTGATTTTTCTTTCCGAGACTTTGATTTAGAAGATACCCTTTCAGTCGGCTACAGTATGTTTTATGTGTATAATGAATCTTGCAGTTGAAAAATGGACATGCAAATAATCGTAGGTACTACCTAGGTGTGCGTAGCTCCCTTGACACCGGATCTTACTTTCCTGAAACATGCAAATTCGCCCTTGGTATGCTCCCGCAACTTCTTCAATATACCCCTCATCTCTCCCAACTCAGCCTGCAACTTCGTCCGAGCCTCGTTATTAGTCCGACGATCAAGCTCAAGATAGATCTGACTCTGAATCGAAGACGCCTCCTCAGTGACGTATTGCGCCATTGTCTGCGCGATGAACTCCGTGTCGAGAGTGGCCTGCATAAGTGCGGGAAGTGTGTATTTGGGGCGTGACTGAAATGCGGTGAGTAATGAGGTGGAGATCTTTGTGACGAGATAGGTAAGCACGCTGGTCAACAGCGGGTTTGCTTGAGCTGAGGATGAGGATGTCGAAGGGAGAGACGTTCCTGGTTGGACGGGGATCGTTGTGGTGATTTCGGTGTGGACGAGGACGAGTGTCAGCATGGTAGTATATACATATGGCTTGACTTGTTCCGGACGGTTTGTGGTGGGAACCCAGTCGGCGGCTGTGATGCCTTCTTGGATCACGGCATGTAAAGCGGCGCTCGTCGGATTGGTGTATGACTGGAAGAGTCTGTCATCGATTTGACCTAGTACGTCTCGGATGGTGTTTGCTTCATCGGTCAATTTCACTGAGAATGCCGTCTCGAAATTGGATACCAGCTGAGGCACAAAGTCGGTTTGAAGTGCCTTGAGATTTGATAGAGTCAAAAGCATCCGAATATTCTGTAGTCAAGTCAGTACTCACCACAAGTCACTGTGAAGTCTAACTTACTCTATTTCTTGCATCTACATTATCCGTTGTGATAATGCTAGATGCAGCGTCGATGCTCCTCACCGGAACAGTAGGTTTCAAAGCCCATTCCTCTTCATCACCCACTTTCACCGGCCGCTCGGCATTTTCAACAAGACCACTAAGAGCTTTGTAGACACTAGTGACGAACTGCGTACGCACCATCTGTAGCAATTTGGCCGGAGGTGGCGTAACGACATCCATTGACCCAGCCTTGCTCATTGCTTCTGAAATATAGAGAATCTTCTGCATTCCAGATAACACTGTGCTTTCAAAAGCAACAAAAAATCCCGGCATCCTTGTGAGTTCTCGTCTTTCCGGGTCTCGAGTCCAATCTTCAAGCATTTTGCAGTTTTCGGCATCTTTGTTCCATGCAGCGCAAGCAGCCCTAACGCACCTTTCGCGAGAAAAACTGACAAGATTCTTCAATCGGTCGTAGGAAGTGCTTCCTGTCTCTATTGGCGACATTGCTGACATGTCACTCGCTGCTGTGCCGATAAGGATGAGAAACTTGCTCAAGTAGTGAACACTGCTCAAGGAGTTAGAATACGGAGGCCAGAATGCAAACTCTTCCCATGCCTCACCACGTCTGGGTGATGGAGGAGGCAGGTTCTTAGGATCGAGTTTGAATCGGGATTCCGTAGGTGTAATTCGGCTGACAGGAGTGCTGGGACTTGGTGGTATGGGCGAGGCGAGAAGAGAAATGTCTTCTGGTGGAGGGTCAACAAATAGAGATAGAACGCTCTTTCGGATCAAATCGACAAGCTCGATAATACCGTCCTGTAGCTGTCTCACGCCGTCACTGGAAAGACGATGGTGTTTTCGGCTTTCACCCTCGAAGCCCGCAGGGAGCATCTTCTGTTTGCTGCCGTTGATGAAAGACTGGGCTGTCTCCCAGAACTCCGTAACCTCGCCGAGCAAACCAGTTTGCATCGAAAGTAGCTTTGTAAGATACGTATGAATGCACTCCCACAACTCAATGATTTGATCAGTGTCGAGTCTATCCTGCGACTCGGCTCCATCTCTCGTTGTTACCCGCAGGAACGTTGTCATAACCTGGGTACTAGGCTTTTCTCCAAGTGCGAGTCGTCGTCTTAGAATCTCGATCTCCACACAGGACCGCTCGCAAAATGCTACAATCTTTGTCTTGAGCAGGTCGTAGCGGCTAAGAAGCCAAATCCATACAGGGTTATCCTCCACACCAAGTTCCAAGAGAGCACCAATAAGTTCCATATACTCTTCAACCGGTCCTGCTGCAGTCATATGAGAAGACGACGTATTGACATCACTCAAACGATGCCATAAATCTCGCTTGAAAGCCTCGACCTGCTGCTCGACATCCACCCACATTCGCCCGGTCGCTAACATCGTATGACTCTCTTGATCGGTCAATTGCCGCCCGCGTGTTGTCGCACGGTCTGCTAGCTGTCTAGCCTCATTTCTGAGAGTCTTAGCGCGGCGATATTCGTCGAAGACTGTCTGATAGTCCCGTTGTTTGATAGCCCTGGCAATATTGCCTCCCACTTCATACACAGCTCGATTCCTCTCGACCGCATTTACCAGTGCATAAAGATTCTGCTCGCGGTCTCGTCCACCTAGTGCAGGTCCCCATAGCTCTTCCGCTTTGACGGATGCCTCAACCAACGGTGTCCGTATGCCTTTCACTCCGTATTCTGCCTCTTTTGTCAGAGCAGTTTTCTTTGCGGCTGGGGCCGGGGCTGGAGGTGCAGCTCCGGTAAGCGAGTAACGATATTGACCGCTTGCTCGGTGCGACTGAGGCCTGGCTTTGGCTGCTCCTTGATCCCGCATCTCCGTATATACACTGTCGATGGTCGCCTTTGCGCGCACGAAACGTTCGAAATTGGCTTCCACTAGCACCTTTAGCGAAGCCGATTTTTGATCGATAGATCGCGAAAGAAATTCAAGACCCTCGAGAAGTGAGTCGGTAGACGCATCTTGATGCGCCTGGGCCAGAAAAAGAGCGGGTGAAAACGATGTCGACGACAAGAGGAATCGGTTTCGTAGGCGGGGGTCTTCGTCGATGGGTATGCGTTTCTGCTTGAGGATATACATCACACTGTCAGATGACCCTAGCGGATCCGGCTCATCCTTGACAGAGACATTATCTCCCGATCGAATGGAGCCCGTTCTCAGATTCCTACTGTTGATTCCAGCAAGAGCCGAGTATCTTGTTGACCGTCTGTTTGATTTGGGACCAGCCCCTGTCGCGACCTCGTCGGGTTCGGAGACGTCGCCCTCATCTAGTTCAGCAGGCCACTGATCTGGAAAGGGATTCTGTATGCCGTAATGGCTCGCGACATCAATGTCCTCAGCCATGTCGAAGGCCACGCTGTGGTAAGTCGGCGTCGTACTCGTAGATCAGGCGCCGAGCGGGACTGGCAAGCTCTCCTGTCAGGAGCTGCACTAACGCAATGGAGAACTTTCGATGTTGATTTGCTGAGAGCTAGCAACAGAAATACTATGTACTATCATACTATGTAAAACAGTAAAACGCTCATAACATTAACGCAGCCAACAGCAGTGCTACGTCGCATTGACCGATCGATCCACCGCGACTAAGGAAGTCAGTCCAGTTGATGTCACAGCAAGCCGAGTCCAACTTCCGAAACGCGGAAGTTGGCAGAGTTTCGGCCACTCGTTTTTCTGCGGGTAACAATTTTAGCAAACGGCAATCGGACCTTGGACAAGCTAAACCGGATAAACTCTTCCCTTGGCCTCGACGACACGCCTTTTTCTCTCTGTCCTTCTCCTCTCTACGCTGAAAAAATTCCATACTTGGGCGGAGTTTGTGTGAGCTTCCTTTTTTTTTTAAACAGAAAAAAAGTCTTTACTTGTTTTCACTACCGTCACAATGATCTCTGCGCGTGCTTTCGTGGCGCCTTCCCGCCAATGCCTGCGGGGACTGCGAACTGTGCCTACCCAAGCCTCTCCATTTTCTCAGGTAATGTCTTCGGTAAAGCCTAAGCTTGCACCTCAATTGCGCATGACTAACATCGCTCAACTCATAACAGGCCCGTGGATATGCTGCTGCCGCTGGCGGTAACCGTGTTGGCGCATTCAAGGGACAGAAAGGCTCAGATGTATGGTCTCCAACGCGTGTCGTCTGCCGATGCTTCCGCGACGCCTCTTGCGAAACAGAAAAGGTCGACTAAACATGGCATGAATAGGGCAACTACACCGTCACTCTGATTGAAGGTGATGGTATCGGACCTGAGATCTCTCAGTCTATCAAGGATATTTTCTCTGCGGCCAAGGTACGTGCTAGTTCCGGCTAGAGAAGCACTTCGGAAGCTTACCTTGACATATCATAGGTCCCTATCAAATGGGAACCCGTCGATGTCACACCCATCCTCAAGGATGGACGAACCACAATCCCAGACGAGGCTATCCAGAGTGTGCAAAAGAACTACGTTGCTTTGAAGGGTCCTCTTGCGGTTCGTCTTCCGTTGTCCCGATAGTCGGTTACGGTACTTACTATTCTTGCAGACCCCCGTCGGAAAGGGACATGTTTCATTGAACTTGACTCTCCGCCGTACATTCAACCTCTTTGCCAACTTGCGACCCTGCCGCTCTATTGCTGGATACAAGACCCCATATGACAATGTCGACACCGTGTTGATCCGTGAGAACACCGAGGGTGAATACTCCGGCATTGAGCACGTTGTTGTTGACGGTGTTGTCCAAAGTATTAAGCTTATCACTCGGGAAGCTTCTGAGCGTGTCTTGCGCTTCGCTTTCCAACATGCTCAGTCTTCTGGCAAGAAGAAGGTTCGCGTCGTCCACAAAGCCACCATCATGAAGATGTCCGATGGTCTCTTCTTGAACACTGCCCGCGACGTTGCCAAGGAGTTCCCCGACATTGAGTTCGATGCCGAGCTTCTGGACAACACCTGCTTGAAGATGGTCACCGATCCTACCCCATACAACGACAAGGTTCTCGTCATGCCCAACCTTTACGGTGACATTCTTTCCGATATGTGCGCTGGTCTCATTGGTGGTCTCGGTCTTACCCCCTCTGGAAACATTGGTGACGAGTGCTCCATCTTCGAGGCTGTCCACGGTTCCGCTCCTGATATCGCCGGCAAGGGTCTTGCTAACCCCACTGCTCTCTTGTTGAGTTCTATTATGATGTTGCAACACATGGGTCTCAACGAGCACGCCTCCCGCATCCAGAAGGCTGCTTTCGACACTCTTGCTGAGGGAAAGGTATGTATTACTCTACAAAAAGAAAGTGCATTGGCAATGCTGACGGCTATTTAGACTCTCACTGGTGATCTCGGTGGCTCTGCCAAGACCCACGAATATGCTGGCGCCATCATCAAGCGCCTTTAAGCTCTTTGAATATACCTGACGCGCTCCATCTTGTACTATTTATGCATCTTTAGATCCGGTCCACATCTTACGAAATTCCCCTGTTGCATGTAAGACGCGCTCGATCATGAAACAGTTCTTTTACATGTACTCGAATGTGCTAGTAATCAAAATAGAAAATATTCAGGCGTTCGTTAATGTCTTTTGGCATGTCTGTTAATTACACAGGAACTCCGTACAGTGATCTTACTAGACAGCTATTTGGTATTTCTAGTCTGGCAGAGTCAGGTAAAATACATCTAGTATACAAGACATACATCTATCAACATACAACTGCAATCAGCGCCGTCTCCCAGTCCGCCTTGTCGTCGTATTAGCCGCAGCAGCACCCTTTTTATCTTTCTTCGACTTTGCTGTTTGCGTCCGTGTACTTCGCGTCGCCGGAGAACTTGCGGTTTCCGCATCACCCTCCTCTTCCTCCGCGTCATTATCATCAGCGTCACCCGCATCGCTATCGCCTTCATCTTCGCCATCTTCCTCGTCTTCCGCGTCCTCCATTTGTTCGTCTTCGGTGCCGGCGCTCGCCGAGGATGGTCGTTCGATTTCGACTTGTAGTCGTGTACTGCGCGTGCCGCGTGTGGAAGCTCTGGTGGGTTTCCCGCGACGGCCACGGGACGGTGCGGGTGACGAGCGCGGTTCTGTGAAATAAAATCAGTCAACTGTGCATCGGGCAGCTTTGACACAGTCATAAACCTTACCATCAGTGTCGGCGATTGTGCTACCCCTCCTAGACTCAGGATGTACAGACATCTCCGGCGACTCTGATCGCTCTGCGGCCAGTCGTTTCGCAAACATCAATTCTCCGTATTCGTCTTCCGGTAGTTCGAAAGGACAGTATTCTGATTCTTCCGAGTCGTCTGCATCTTGAGAGATTATCGAGTCCTCCTATAATCACTGAATCAGTCGAGAACACCGGTATCATAATGAAATAGATTGTATTACCCTCTCGTCCAGCGCAGGGAGATTGTACAGCGAACCAAGCTTCTTCCAAATTCCTGGAATCCGTGTATGTTCTTCGTCCGCCGACGCATAACCTTGACTCTTCATATGTTCCGCTATAGCCAGCATCCTAAAATGTTTGTGCATTCCTGGCGCCATAGATCAACAAATTGTCTTTCTCAACCACAAATAAGACTGAAGCATACCAACTGGCTTCCATCGTACGATGCTTTTCAGTAGCGCAGTCTCTTGTTCGTCTGTCCATGGGTCGTTTACCAAGTCGTATTCTGTGTCTGATTTCGGGGCGCTGTCTGTGGTGCTGTGTGCGGAGGTGGGCTGTTTTGTCGTCTCGACTTGCGGCGTGCTGGATGTTGCGCGCGATGCGAGCTTGGGGCGTTTTCTGGGAGGCATTTCGTGGTCGTGTTGGGTCAGAGTGAATAGATCTGGTCGTTCTGTTCGCTGATGAATATGGTAATGCGACGAGGCTACTAGCGTAGAGCGGCGTCCAATCTTCGAGATAATTGTACCTTCTTGACCAGACTTCACGACGCAGCGGCGGAGGACAAGCGGAATTAAGCAGTGGTCTGTGCACGAAGTGACTCTTACTAGCCATTTCCAGCTTAGCCTTCCTTGGCAATCTGAATTGTTGACGCGATTCCCCGCGTAGACCCTCCGCTGTTCTTAAGTCATCATAGCACCTAGCCGGTGATGTTGGAAATATGAATGCCGGCGATGACATAGAAGATCCCTTCAAACTCAAGGATCTCTGGCAGGCCTCGAGCTTTGCACTTGAGGCACTTCCACCGCTGGAATTGACGCATTTCGAATTGGCCATTTCAGGTACCTAGAGGTTCTCTCCGCATTTGTTTGACAGTGACTGATGATACTTGCTATAGACATTCCAATAGGACTGTTCAGCTCCCCACTGCACAACTTTGACGAAAATGACTCCCTACTCTACGAGATCAATGTCTTCGGAACCGATAACACAGAGAACCTCTCGATCGAGCTTCCCGACGCAGCGCCGCCTACCACCGATGACGATAAGACGGATACAACCTCTATTGAGGAACAAGAGCAAGACAGCCCATGGAATATAGATTCGTTACTAGAGTACCTTGAAGAAGCACCAAAAGATAGACCGAAACTCGCTTCCTGGGACGGTTTCCTGGATCGCAATTACAAAGAACCTGCATCCGCATATCTGAGTGAATTCGGCAATAGAGGGTTTGATGCGGCAATATCACATCAGGCCACTGTGAGTGGTTTAGAGAATGCAGGTCGGATAATGCGATCTTCGGTATTCTTGGATTGCCTTATTCGTCTCGGACTGGGGTGGAATTCGATGCTGTTTCATTATAACGAGCAGAAGAGGATCTTTGAAAAGAGTGTAAAGGATATACGTATTACCGGGCTTAGTCTTACGGCGCTTGATGGCATGATCAGTGACATTTCGCGATGTGGAACGGACGTCCAGAGGATGCGCAAGTTTGTACGAGCGAGTCCATTAGTCACCGAACGACCTTCCGCACTGTCGACTTTAGCCAGTGCGGTCTCTGTGTTGCTGTACAGTCTTGAGAAACAGCTCTCCGGTCACCTACGTGTCAATGTGTCATTGATTCAGGTACACAACTTGTTCCAAAAATGCGGTCACCTCGTTAGCACACTGGTAGATATAATCACCGCAGCGGAAAAGGCCCGGAGTGAGAGTGATATAATCTCTGTTCTTTTGTCCAAGAGTGAAGATCATGAACAACGCGTTCCTTGGTTGGCAAACACTTTATATGAGCTTATCCAGCGATGTACGAAGCCGTGGCTATCATCTGTCGAGACATGGATCGGACTCAAAAGTGAAAAGCCTCTTCTTGGTCAAGGGAAATCAATGGCCAACAGCTTTGTCGAGGTTGAGCAACCTCAAAGAACAAACAACACGGTTCTTGGACCGGCGAGCGTGGACTACATCTATCACCCGGAGTTCGTCCCTTCATCATTGCCTGCGGAGCAAGCACACCTACTATTCGAGACCGGAAAAGCACTTCGTCTGCTCAAAAAGAATCAACCAGATCATCCTATTTCAAGGGCTGATGTCGTCGAATCCGCAGAAGCTCCAAGCCTTACATGTGCTTTCAATTGGGCCCATATCGAGCAGATACAAAGAAGGGCTAATGAGTACGAAAGCCGGCTTCGTCGGGAGATCACGAGGTACCACAACGGCGACACTTCGAGGTCTCGTCCTGGGACGCGGCATGGTGAGGTTGAACCTGATAGAAAAGAGCTGTATGCGGACGACGTTGCCGACAAAAAATTCGAGCTCATTGATCTCGACGATGGAAAGCATGTCACCGGATTACTTGCTGGCAACACACACATGGAATCCGATAAACTGTACCAAGCTACCGAAGAAAGTAGATTCTTCAGTCCACAGACATTGATACAAAACGATACAGCCTTTGGCCCTCCGCTCGGCTCGGTTCTGTACCTTTCTTTAGCCCCAACTCTGGCGGTTCAAGCAAAACTTGTCGACTATTCCTGTCTACATCTACTATTCAAGAAGCATAAGCTACGATATCATTTAACATTGCAATGGCGGTTCCAGCTTCTAGGTGACGGCACCTTTTCTTCGCGTCTATCCCACTCTCTGTTCGACCCCGAGATGACGAGTGGTGAGCGGAAATCAGGCGTCGCCCGGGGGGGATTTCACACAGGCTTACGACTTGGGAATCGCGATACATGGCCACCAGCTAGCTCTGAGCTCCGACTAGTCCTTATGGGACTGTTGAGTGATTGTTATAATGCCGGTGAAAACGACACGATCTTGTCGGAAGAACCAGAAACAAAAGAAAAGGAATTACCTGGAAACTTGAGTTTCGCTATCCGCGATCTCACCGGCAACGAATTGATTAAATGCAAGGACCCCAACGCCATAGAAGCCCTGGACTTTCTACGCATGCAATACAAGCCATCGGCCACGATCGAGAGCGTAATCACGCACAAATCCCTCGAGAAATACGACCAACTCTTCAAATACCTCTTACGCCTACTACGCATGGTCTCCGTCGCCAACGGTCTCATCCGCGATTCAACAGCTCGCAACTCCCTATCCGGGGATACGCACAACATCTTCCAGCAATTTCGCATCGAGTCCCACCACTTCATCACCGCCCTGAACGATTACATCTTCCAAGTTGCAATCGGCACAAACTGGCAACGATTCGAAAACACGCTGTCCGCAATCGAATCCTGCATTGACCGGGACGATGTAGACGGCACCATCGAAATCGCCGGTTCACTGCACCGATTACGCAAATACCACGAAGACGTGCTCGATCAAATCCTCTTTTCGCTGTTTCTGGTGGACCCGAGAGATCCGAAAAGTCAGTCTCGTCGCAGTGCGCCGTTAAAGCAAGTCAACAAAATCCTTGAAGAGATTTTCGGCACGATACTGGCGTTTATGCCTCTTTCGAGACTTGATGGTGAGCATGGAATACGCAGTCAGAATGAAAAGACTGTGTATCGTCTTCATGTCTTGTTTAGGAAAGATGTGACTAGATTGATAAACTTTCTGAGAGGGTTAGATGGAAAGAGGGCGGGTTTGGCGGCATCGAAGGGTAGCAGTACTGGTACTCGAGGGATGTCGGCGAAAGGGACGTCAAGTATTTATGAGTACTTGCTGTTGCGGCTGGATATGAAGCATTATTACTAGAATAGACGTGGAAGAAACGTACATCAAAATAATAGTGTCTTAATTCGTGTCACGATATGTGCGTTATCCGCGATGCAGTAATATCTCAATCTATTTACACGTATATCCACCCCAATACCATCAAACGCCCAACGAAATGCGCACTCTATATCGAACATTGCACAACCGCAGTAGCATCAATAGGTATAGCTAAAAGAAAACAAGATCATTTTCATCCCATCCCATCTTCAACAAACTCGCCTTGGTAGCCTTCTCCATACCCTCCGGTCCACAAATCAAAGCCAAACTATCTCCGGCAGCAGACGGAGGAGCATACTGCTTCAATAAATCCTCTCCTATTCTACCCCTGAGACCCTTCCAGCCATCAGACGGCTTCGTGAGCGTGTGCACAATCGTGCATCTCTCATCCTTCAACGCAGCGTACGAATCAAGCTCTTCGCGGCAAAGGATATCTTCTTCCATCCTATTCCCATCCAACACAACACAACGTGTCGGATCCTGCGCGTTCGTGACCACAGCTCGCAGCACTTGGTAAATAGGCGTAATACCACTTCCGCCACATATCATGCGGAATGATTCCACGTTTCGCTGCTTATCATTCAACAATACTTTGCCATGACCCAGGTAGATCAGTTTGCCGATGGGACCTTTGATTTCGACGGTGTCGCCGATGGAGAGTTTGTCGAGGGCCATGGTCATTTTTCCGCCCTTTTCGGTGGAAGTGGGTGCGTAGACTTTGACGAGGAGGTCCAGAGTCCCTTGCTGGTTTGTTTCGGAGATGGGTGTGTAGGCGCGGATGATGGACTCGGAGGTTGTGGAGTCTTTGAGTTTGACCATGAGATGTTGACCCGTGGGGAGGCCAAGGGGTTGGAGGTCGTAGTCGAGTTTGAAGGTGAAGATGCGGGTATCCCATGAGATGGAGCGCTTAGCGCAGAGTTCGGCTTTCTTCCATACTTTTGGTTGGAGGTATTTCTCGTCTGGTATGGATGAAGATGGTTGGTTTTGGGCCTCGTCGTGTAAGGCTTTTAGGGATGCTTTGTCGAGAGTACCGATGTGGTAGTCTGGCATCATAGCTTTGGCTGTTTCGCTGTCTGCAAAATTGTCAGTGGTGTCGACGAAACTGTGCTAGGAACGAACGACTGACGAATTGCAAGGAACTCCTCGGAAACATCCATGCTTGCCGCAGACACGATACTCTGTGCACCACCAGGATGTCCCTCCAAAAACCTCGTTCCATCGTACACCTCGCCATTGACAACAAACCAAGGCTCTTCTGGAGAGACGTGTGCCTTAAACTCCGTAAGATCAATAGTCCGATTCAAGCCGTCCTTCTTCATATTGATCTCTTCAACTGCCTTCCCACTAATGGCCTCCGCCTCTTCATTACTCATCACTTCACCCCAGTGACCGTTCGTGAGATCTCCACCAGCCTTCTTCACTCTCTCCATCCATCCACCAGGCATCAGAGCCGGCTGCGTAGGATGCTCAAACCGTATAGTGTCACCATCCTTGATGATAGCAACCCTAAACCAGGGGTTGTTCATCATACCAAGAACAGACCAGTACATATCCCGCGGCTGGATGCTGAGAGCTTCGTCCATAGCGCGAACAAGAATTGCGTCGCTTTCGGAGAAGTCAGGGATGGGGATTTCGAGGTTCCAGAAACACCAGCAGAAGCAAGTCTCGCGCCAGAACATGTCGACTTTGCCGCCGAAGAGGTCTGATTCGTATTCACGGTATTTATCTTCGGGGTACTCTATGTTTGCCAGGCGCCAGGCTATGGCGATGTTAATTTTTCTGTCTTTTGGTATGATATATATTTATGACAGATTTGCTCACATTTTCCTTTATCGAGAGATATTTCAACTCGGTTGATTCGCCGACCACCTCCGGCGTATGCGTATCCTTGCGCAGTATACGTAGCAGTGGGACCAGCCTTTGCGGGCCGCAATACTTCATCATGCTGAGGATGGACAACAGCCGAGTTGACATTCAGATCATAGATAGCGTATCGGTCATCGTACCACCACTTAGGCTCTTTGGCAGATTGCTCAGGAGAGACCATAGTCCTGACTATATTAGCCAAGCCCAATCCACTCCGACAGGCAGTGACAACTTACGGGAGCACTCGGTTGTCATAGATGTGATACCAATTATCGCTAGGCTCATCAGTCAAGATCAGCTTTGTCAACCATTTGACACTTCGACCGCCAATCTGTCCTGGTACAACGGCTCTCAAAGGACGGCCGTGGTCAGGACGAAGGTCTTCGCCGTTCATTTTGTGGGCAAGCATAATGCCTCGGTTGGGGTCCATGACCCAGTTGAGTTTGACGGATGTTCCGTAGTATCCGTTTGGCTGTTTAGATTAGCATGGAAGTCATGGTAGCGAGGTATAATGTGTCTAACCAGTTTATCCGCTCCCTCCATACAAACATACTTGGCTCTTCTCATTGGCTTCGCTCGTTTGATGACGTCCCGCATCATTGGACCTGTGAAGAGGGCAGTCGAGAGACCGGCTGCGCCCCATGAGAAACCCTTTGACTTGCGAACTTGGTTTTGCTCTTTGCGTCTGTTGCCGGCGCATACTAGGGTGATGGGTGCTGTGATTTGATCGAACTCTTGTAGGATCTGTCTAAAGTCAAGCGTGATGGGATTCTCAACGAGTCTATGACATACATTGGTCAATGTCTTCTTCAAGATTATGACAGGGTGGGTCTCACCCCTCGATGCTGAGTTCCCATGTAGGGATGTCTGCATCCCGGACACGGGGGACGGGTCCATGATTTCTGACGTAGAATAACTCTGGAGATGTCAAGAAACCTTCTGAAAGTTAGTCGAACGTCCAATATAACAACCGGGGAGGTGTAGTTGTACCCTCTTTGAATAGTGCGGTCAGTGGAGGCTCCACGTTAAAGGGGTGAACACCAGTCAACCTGATCAATCGAGGATCACGAGGTACATGATTGTCTGGTGTGTCTTTATCGACACTCAGAATCTCAGTTGGTGCTTTGGATGGTGGCGGCAGAGGAATATCGGGCAGTATATCAGAGATGGTGGAAGCGCTGTCGGTGTCACTCTGTGATATCGAGCTGTTTTCACTCTCACTGGAGACAGGCAGGGAATACTCCAGCATCCCCTGCTTGTATGCCTGCGTTTCTGTCGCCATATTCTATGATTATAAGTGGTGTATACTCTTCCCCATCTAATCACCTGCTACAAATCAAAGGGTCTTTGGTGATGGGTGTTCCAAGGATCTTTGAGTAGGAAGAGCAGTCAAGCAAAGTATATTGGAACTGAACAACCGGGGCCGGACTCATAGGGCTAGGATATAATAACCCTTTTGAGCAACGAAGTCGCAAAGTGCACCCGCGGAAATCCAACGTACTGCAAGACTTTCTAGTCAAAAACAATGACCTGTGCGACGATGTACTAAAGGAACGACAGCCGGCCATGCCCGTCATTTGCTCCCACGCACCAAACACCGAGAATTATTGGTCATAGGCGGTGCAGGAAAAACGTATCCTAGAGAAAGTGGATCGACAGTGGGTGGCAATGCGGTAGGTGGCCGATACTATGTGTTTCTATCCGAGCCTCTAAGCCTAGATGTCAGTACTGGGTCCTCTCAGAAGATTTCCACGGTGATAGAGGACGGTGATGAAGAGGCATTACCACAGAGGAAGTTGGCGATTACTCAATCTGGCAGAGATTAGGGCATCGAAGTCATGTGGCCAATCACATCCACAGAGAGAAGTCCTTATCTCCCGCTAATCAGATGAGTTCGTGCGCTTTTCCATAACGGGAATAGCGCGAAGTGATCCACACCTTCCGCGGAGGATTTCTCCTAATCGGCCATCTTGATCTTTACTCTATGGAAACTACATCTTCTCTATGTTCTACTCTGTTTATACCCAACATACGTAGCCGTACATCAGATGCTTGCGTGATGCAAATACGTACAACTGCATGGATCGGTCGCGACTGCGGTTGAGGCGCCAAGTCGCCGCTATCGAAGTCATGGTTGCCGCCAATCTGGTTCCCCATGGAGATAGACTTGCCTGATATGTAAAGAAGACTGTCCCTATCTCAAATATTTCAAGGTCATCCCATTTCTGTCGTAGATGATTGGCAAATTTGCCTCTTGCAAGGCCGATCGAGCCTAAGATTTGAGACTGAGAATTGTTGCCCCTCCTGGATTAAAACTCACGTATATCCCACGGGGCTCTGCTTTTTTCTTTTTTCCCACGTAAACTGTGGAAGCGTCACAGAAAGCAGAATAGTGACCATCAATGGCGCCATTGATGCACGAAGATCCGTCGATAGAAGGCGTTATCGCCGACGTCGACAGACATCATGAGAGTGCGGTCGAGACAGTGTCTCCTCGCAAGAAGATTGTCATTGTAGGGCTTGGAATGGTGGCCATCTCGTTCATGTATGTATCTTGCAAGCCATTTGAAGGGACGAACCGCTGACGTGAATAGTGAGAAAATAATGAAATGGGACGCCGAGCGAAAACAATATGACATCGTGGTGATTGGCGAAGAACAACATCTTGCATATAACCGAGTCGGATTGTCGACATTTTTTGAACACCGCAAAATCGAAGACTTATATTTGAACTCGCAAGACTGGGTGAGTTGAGAAACAATGTGATACTCCCGATCAATGTAACTGACCGGAATAGTACTCCTCCTTCACAGATGGATCATTCAACTATCACTTAAACACACTCGTGACGGAAATTGACTCGGCGACAAAAAAAGTACAAACGTCCGCCGGAGACTGGATTTCCTACGATCTACTCATCCTCGCAACCGGTTCCGATGCCGTACTTCCCGAGACCACACCCGGCCATGACGCCAATGGCATTTTCGTGTATAGAACAATCGACGACTTGGAACGATTAATCGAGTTCGCGTCCCATCACAAAGGCGAAACGGGTGTCACGGTTGGTGGTGGCTTGCTCGGTCTCGAAGCAGCCAAGGCGATGACAGATCTACAAGACTTTGGCAGCGTCAAGCTTGTTGATAGGAACAAATATGTCCTTGCGCGACAATTAGATGCTGATGCCGGCTCACTCGTGACTGAGAAAATTCGAGAGCTAGGCTTGGATGTCATGCACCAAAAGAAAGTTGCTCGCATAGAAACAGACGAGAGAAACAATGTGACTGGTATCACATTTGAGGATGGCGAGAAGATTGACTGTTGCTGTATCTGTTTCGCCGTAGGTCTACGTGCTCCTTCTATTTGGACATGCGCTCATATAGGATACAGATTGGTGTCCGACCACGTGATGAACTGGGCGCCAAAGCAGGCATTGAATGCGCTCCTCGTGGAGGATTCGTCATTAATGAAAGGTAAGTGTTAAGTCATCCAAGCACGGACCCAGAGTTGTATTGACTTTGTAGTCTTGAAACATCGGTATCAGATATCTATGCCATCGGAGAGTGCGCTAGCTGGGAGAACCAAACATTCGGTATCATTGCCCCCGGTATCGAAATGGCAGACGTACTTTCTTACAACCTCACACACCGTGGTGAAGACCCAAGGAGATTCCACCGCCCAGATCTGAGCACCAAGCTCAAGTTGCTCGGTGTGGATGTGGCCAGTTTTGGCGACTTTTTCGCAGACCGGGACGGACCTAAGTTCCTGCCTGGCCGACGACTTTCAGCTGAGCATGTCAGACCATTTGAAACTTCAGAACAACGAAAGATTTCCACCAACAAAGTCAAGGCGTTAACATACAAGGATCCCTTTGGTGCTGTCTATAAGAAATATCTCTTTACAATGGATGGAAAGTATCTGTTGGGTGGTATGATGATTGGCGACACCAAAGATTACATCAAATTGAACCAGATGGTCAAGTCTCAGAAGGAGTTGGATGTTCCTCCGAGCCAGTTTATTCTTGGCTCACAGAGTGGCGGGGAGGAGAATGCCGATGATTTGTGAGTTTCATCCTGTTTACAATACCCAATGAGACGCACTAACGGGTGATAGGCCAGGTGATACTCAAATTTGCTCTTGCCACAACGTCACTAAAGATGATGTGGTCGAAAGCGTCAAGAATGGCACTTGCTCAACAATCGCACAAGTTAAATCCTGCACCAAGGCTGGAACTGGCTGTGGAGGTTGTATGCCCTTGGTGCAATCTATCTTTAACAAGACCATGCTTGAAATGGGTCAAGAGGTTTCCAACCACTGTAGGTTCGATGACGATCTTCTGCTATAATTCGCTAATGTTTTATTAGTGTGCTCCCACATCCCTTATTCCCGTGCCGACTTGTACAATATCGTTGCCATCAAGCAGTTAAAGACTTTCGAAGAGGTCATGAAGGCATGCGCAAAGAACACGGAGTCTCTAGGTTGTGAACTTTGCAAACCGGCAATTGGTTCCATCTTGTCCAGCCTCTACAACCCTCACCTTATGGACAAACCGGTACACGAGCTTCAAGACACGAACGATAGATTCTTGGCCAATATTCAACGCAATGGAACATTTTCGGTTGTTCCCCGTGTTTCCGGTGGTGAGATCACACCGGAGAAACTTATTACTATCGGTCAAGTCGCGAAGAAATACAACCTGTACTGTAAGATTACGGGTGGTCAGCGAATTGACATGTTTGGTGCCAAAAAGCAGGACCTTCTTGCTATCTGGACTGAACTGGTAGAAGGTGGGATGGAGAGTGGTCACGCTTATGCCAAATCTCTCCGAACAGTCAAGAGTTGTGTCGGAACTACTTGGTGTCGATTTGGTGTTGGCGACAGCGTTGGTATGGCAGTCCGACTTGAGGAGCGATACAAGAGTATTCGTGGTCCTCACAAGTTCAAGGGTGGTGTGTCTGGCTGTGTCAGGGAGTGTGCTGAGGCACAAAGCAAAGAGTAAGCATCTCTTCTTTCTAGTATTGAATTGTCATCTGACTAGTTTTAGCTTCGGTCTGATTGCTACTGACAAGGGCTTCAACATCTTCGTTGGAGGTAACGGAGGTGCCAAGCCTAGACACGCCGAACTTCTTGCCAAAGACGTTCCTCCAGAAGAGGTCGTCCCAATTCTCGACCGTTTCCTCATTTTCTACATTCGCACTGCCGACAAACTACAACGTACGGCGCGATGGGTCGAGAACCTCCCCGGCGGTCTCAAGTACCTACAAGAAGTCATCTTGGAGGACAAACTCGGCATCTGCGCCGACATGGAGCGACAAATGGAGGAGCTTGTGGGCAGCTTCTTCTGTGAATGGACGGAAACCATCAACAACCCCGAACGACGAAAGTACTTTGAACAATTCGGCAACACTGAAGAAACGGTCGAAACCGTCCAAGTCATCAAGGAACGGCACCAGAGCAGACCCGCATACTGGCCCAAGGATGGCGCAGAGGTCGACTTCAAAGGACACCAATGGTCTACCCTGTCGTGGCAGCCAATGATCCTGGCTAGCCATTTCAGCGACTCCAAACCAGAAATCTCATCCACCAACGTCAAGCGGGGCGACACCCAATTGGCCATTTTCAAGATCAAGGGCAAATACTACGCCACGCAACAGATGTGCCCGCACAAGCGTGCATTCGTTCTGTCTGACGGTCTCATTGGTGACGACGACGCTGGCAAATACTGGGTATCCTGCCCATATCACAAACGAAACTACGACCTGAATGGCGAACAAGCCGGTCGCTGCTCGAACGACGAGAGCATGAACATCGCTACTTTCCCTGCCGAAGAGCGTGAGGATGGCTGGGTTTATCTCAAGCTGCCCCCTACCGAAGAACTGGATGCTCTTCTTGGAACGGAGAAATGGAAGATTAAAAGCACTGAATCCGAGGACCCTTTTGAGAAGGTCGACAAGATCTACAAGGGTACGAGGGGAAAGAAGATTGGTGATGTCAAAGTTGCCGCGAAAGAGGTCTCTTGCGGTGGTGGCGTCAATAGCATCGATTGGTGAGAGATCAAGGAGATAGGTTAACGAGGACATGATTACTGTGTATATAAGGACTGCTTCCAGGAGTTTGGATTACTTCATGTAGATCAATATACCATCTTAATTGCTATGTTATATTTTACCAACATTGTATCCTTGTATGCGTCCAGATTTTTGCTCACGTAGTTAAAGCGGAAATCTCTGAATAGCTTCTATATTTGTATACTCTTGTCGTCGTAATGTATGAAGCAGAAGCAGCAAGTAGGGCAACATAAATCACGTGCCAGCATTAACCATTTTCGTCGAGAATCTTAAGCATAAACCAATCACAGCCCTCCTATCCTTATCTTTCAGTGGATCTCAGTACCCACATGGCAGATCACTAGCCTCTCGGCTTATCAAAATCCATTCTCCTTGCTCCGTAGACTCCCGTCCCGCGAACAAAACACAGACAAACTCTGCAACGATCCTCGATAAAGGACCCTCTTTGAGGCTATGAATAATATTAATGCTCCATCTCCAGCTTATTTCACGCTGTAGTCACCACTCCAGATTGACTGTATCTCCACTGATTCTCCGGAGAAGTCCTCCGCGGACAGTACACAAAAACCGTTTTGACATGTTGGCCTAATTCCTACTAGGTACATCGTGGAAATGGATTTGTGACTAAACTTTGTTATTTCGCCTTCCACGTTCTTTGCCTTATCCTTGGCTTTGGAGTATGTTTGGAGTCGATTGTTTATCGTCCATGACGACGCGAGTCTTGACTATCTGTTGTCATCCCACTCGGATCCCTGGCCAGACGTCGTGGCCTGGCTTGCCCAATGCCCAATGCCGAGAAATGAATGGTGTTGGATTCAGACGAATGTTAATGCGGCAGTCTGGTCGATGTATTTCCTGACCCTTCCTGTCCAATAAATTGCAAAATTGTTATCTCGAATTGCTTGCTTTTTCCTCCGAGTAACCTTTCAGGGTGGACATGGTAGATCAACTAGCCTAGATCTTAGAATCCTATCAGTAGACACGCAAAGCCATAGCCATATTTCGTTTTCTTATTTTCCTTAAGGGTCAACATATCAACATCATATTTGTTTGAAGTCTTGTCGTGAAATTTGGTCTGATAGACCACGTCAGTCCGGTGTACAAGGGCCCTTCTCCCTTTAATGCGCTTTTGGCGCGATCCATCTAGCCCTTCTTATCATGACTTTTCTTGGACAGAGCTTAACCTTAGCGTCAAACCAAACTTTCAGGCTGTCAGCCTGGATAGTCTGACGCTGTGGGCTATCTCCGCCTTAACATATTGAGTTTGGTTATATCAATTCAAAGTCAATCTAATCGCCGCGGAAATGCTTCCGGTAGATTTCGACCATCTCCAGAAACTCGATATAGATTCAGATTCGACTTAACCGGTGGGCTGTATGATGTCAATTCGAGACAGGCTATCTATATATGTCGACTGTTCTTGCTTCCATGGTTCACACTTATTGTTCAGATCATCATAAACCAACAATAACAACAATATAATAGACTCCAAACGGGGCAACGAGGATAACTAAAACGGTGGTACAAGTCGACCAATCTACGCAATCCAATATCAAAACCTCGAAGACATCGAACCTCCCAACACTACATATCGAACACGACTTTTTAGCCCCGTATTCGACCATCATCACCTGGGAGGTGACAACCAGCAAAATGCCTTCCTACAACATGCTCACAAGCACATACAAGGCTCCCGAAGTCAACCCTCTCACATTCAAAGCATTATCAATCCCGATCTTCAACCCGATCAACAAATATGGAAGAGTCTTCTTCTTCTCATGGCTTGGGTTCTTTGTTGCGTTCCTGTCGTGGTTCGCTTTTCCACCTTTGGTGAGTTTCCCCTCTAAACTCGAAACTGTTCGCAAAATTGGAGGCTAATGGTGTTTAGTTGACTGCCACCATTAAAAAAGATCTCCACATGAGCCAATCGGATGTAGCAAATTCTAACATTGTAGCACTCTTGGCTACGTAAGTATTTGCCCTCTGCATCAAACTCAAGAACCGAATACTAACATCAATGTAGTCTCCTCATGCGATTCATCTGCGGACCCATGTGCGACAAATTTGGACCTCGATGGGTCTTCATCGCCGTCTTGCTTTGCGGCGCCATCCCCACTGCCATGGCAGGTCTGGTCACCACTCCCTCTGGCTTGATTGCATTGAGATTCTTCGTCGGTATCCTCGGCGCCAGCTTTGTGCCTTGCCAAGTGTGGACCACCGGATGGTATGACAAGAGCGTTGTCGGTTATGCAAATGCCTTGGCCGCTGGTTTGGGTAACGCTGGTGGTGGCGTGACTTAGTATGTCTTCCTTAAGGTCGATTTGATGACGATGACTTGCTAACGATGTGATTAGCTTCGCGATGCCCGCCATCTTCGACTCTCTCGTCAAAGACCAGGGTCTCTCTGACCACAAAGCCTGGAGAGTTGCCTACGTCGTTCCATTTATCATCATAACCGCCATCGCCTTGGGCATGATGCTCCTTTGCGACGACACCCCTACCGGCAAATGGTCTGAACGTTATCTCGGGGGCACCGAGACTCCCATGATCGCATCCCATAACCCAGACTCCTCAGCCTTCTCTTCCGGCGACACAACACCCCGCGTCGTCAACGAAAAGATTGACGGCAAGATCTTTTCTACTTCTTCCGCTGCTTCCGACACTGAAGCCCAGGTCGACAACTCCAAGGGCGATGTCATTGAGGAAATGATCGTTGCACCGACGTGGCGTGAAACGTTGCAGGTTGCTTGCAGTCTTCCCACCATCTCCCTCGCTGCTATGTATGCTTGCTCGTTCGGTGCCGAGTTGGCCCTTGACGGCGCTTTGGGCAATTACTACACCAAGAACTTCCCTCATATGGGCCAGACCAAAACCGGGCAATGGGCAGCCATGTTCGGTCTTTTGAACGTCGTCACTCGTCCCCTGGGTGGATATATTGCAGATGTGATTTACCGCCGCACTTCCTCCGTCTGGGCTAAGAAGATCTGGTTGACGTTCTTGGTCATCGTGACCGGAGCATTCTTGTTGGCTATCGGTCTTACAAACCCAACCAGCGAATCGACCATGTTCGGATTGATCGCTGGATTGGCTATCTTCCTTGAAGCCGCCAACGGCGCTAACTTTGCCCTTGTGCCTCACGTGTACCCTTTCGCCAACGGTATTGTCTCGGGCACCGTCGGTGCATTCGGAAATCTGGGAGGTGTGATATTCAATATTGTCTTCAGATACAATGGCACCCACTACGACCGATCGATCTGGATCATGGGTGTTATCACTCTGGGTGTTGGCGTGTTGCAATCCTGGACTCGACCTGTTACCAAGGAGGCGGTGATTCCGGGAAAGCACTGATGTGATTGCATGTTCTTTTCTTCTTCTTTTGTTACGATACCTTTTTTTTAGACTATTCCGGTTTTAGCAAGCACTGTCTGTACTAGCCGGGCTTTTCATGCAATTTCATCTTTCAAATTTTTTCAATTATTGTTGGGGAGTGATAAACCAACAACCCCTAAGCCCATACTAGATAAGCCCCATACAAGCACTTTACCTTGTAATATAACCCAGCAATTCAGCTTCCTCCAAGACTCACTTAGGGGCTCGCTGAGAGGCTTGAGATCGCTTAGAGGCTCGTTTAAGGGCTCGTCTAAGGGCTTACTCGAGGGCTCACTTAGAGGCTCGCTTAGGGGCTTACATAGGGCCTTACTACAGGGCTTTCTCGCTTACTTAGCTACTTCCTTGCTTGTTTGCAGGCTTTGGTCAAGTAAATCACGAGATAGAGCTACTTTGGATGCAAGAAGTCTTGATTGAGTAATCGTGCTAAGAAATTGTATATGAATTTGTTCTATAATAGTCGTGTAAGAGCTTGATGGTTTAATAATTCTGCCGTAGGTGACTATATCAAACCCCTTATTTGTTGCCACTTTAAATCTATGAAAAAGTCTTTCTCAACTGTTTCACTAGCCATGACTCCGTTTGTCGATCGAATTGTTCTTTTTAAGCCTCTCGAGCCTGTCATAGGAGTGTTTTCCAGAACAAGGATCCAGGTTTACGAGTATGTGTAGCAGATGTACGATGTATGAAGTGCCAGAATGGCTAGGGCTGCGTGGCTGTCCTGAATAGATAGATCGGAGCTGCCCGGTCCAATGATGGGCTGTGGTAGACCCCCGTACAGCCCTGTTCCTGCGACTAGAGGACGTTTGATGATGTGCGTTGCATGAAACGACCCTTGAACGCCGCCAAATTGGTGTCATGTCGCGAGAAGAATGATCCGATGGCACCACACCTTGTATGTTGCCACGTAGTTGAAGATTTGAAGCCACTCCATCTGAGAGACACGTCCTAAAGGAAATACGTTGGTGGCAGCAGCGTAGGACTCCGACAGTCAGGAAGTCTTAGGAAGAAGGATAGAAGACAAGAGTGAGAAAAGCACTAGGCTGTATCTGGACTAGCATCGCCGTGGCGGGGCCGCTCCAGCACGTGTTTTGCCCACTAACCATTTAAAATTAATAATTCCTGCTCCGTAGTGTATTTTTTTGATTGGCCAATGACTCCACGTAAGTGCAGGTTGTGGCGGAGGCCTCTCCTAATGCGGCTAGTCTGTGCATATGTCAAAGCCTGAAACTGAAGGCAGCAAGGCAGACACCTCTAGAAATAGAAATCCCATCCGTGGAAATACGGAAGAAGCTGAACGAGAGATCCTCGGTGGGTTTTGCGGGGAAACAAGCAAACCTACATCCACCGTCCGTCGCCCAAAGCTTGTCCTTTGTTCCATCTCAAACTGGCTCGTAATTCAACAAAGAAACCCCCGTCCATGATGATGGTATTGTTCCATGTCCACAACCTGTTATTTCCGTGAGAATGAGTCATGTCGTCGGCGAACATCACCATGAACGAGACTGGAAATAGTAACCCCAATACCTCCACCAATCCGAATCCTACCAATAACAACAACAACGACAAACCTATCAATCCGAGATCCCGTATATTCCGCCCATGTCTGACATGTCGCCGGCGCAAAATAAGTGTTTGTATTCCCGGGATTACCGAAACTTGATTCTCGGATCGGCCCTGAGCTGACTCGCGCGGGAAAAACAGTGCGATAAGACCAGACCCAAATGCAAGAGATGCGCACAAACCGGCTATCAGTGCGAAGGATATGGCGAAGAACGCCATTTTGTCTATGTCATCCCAACACGATCTGCAACTCCATCAGCAGACAGTAGCGGAAGCGGCCGAGGCAGGAGCAGAAAAAACAGCAGCGTTGGCAGCAGGGACAATGACAATTCGAAAAAAGTCACGCTACGGTCATCGCGACAATTACCACCAGACCACTTGCAACACCAACAAATATGGAAACCGCATGGCACCGTACAGCTGCGACAACCACAACTTTCCAGTGTAATGACGCTGAATTCGCCGGACGCCAACCGCATCCAAATGGTAACCTATTTCGTCGACCGGTATATGCCCGACCGCATGTCGCAACGAAATGAGAACATCACAGCCATGACATGGTTGATGGGTCTGCCGAACTTGTTGGGCAAATGGAAAATTTTGGATACGTCCCTTTCGGCTTTGTCGCTTGCGTATATAGGGGACATGCATGGGAATAAACATACTTCACGACAGGGAGAGCAATTCTATAACGAAACATTGCAACTTATGAGAGGTCGACTAGCTCGGAATCAGATAGATGAAGGCATGCTTGCGGCTTGTATTTGCATGTCAATGTATGAGGTATGTTCCTCTCCCCTATTCATAGGAGGGAACCTCAAAGCTAACTGGTCAAGATATTTCATACGAGTGACGGAACAAGCGGGTGGATGTTTCATGTAAAAGGCGCTTGTCGATTACTCGAGCTCAGGGGACCGCCATCACCAACGTCACCTCTTGATATGAATCTGTTTCGTCGAATACGAGCTGTAGCAGTAAGCTTTCCCTAGGCACAAGTGGTGGCACTGTGACTAACGTTTGTAGCTTTGGGACTCATACGCCAGTGGTAAGACATCGTTCTTAGCAAAACCCGAATGGCGCGGGTTATCCGATACACTCTACGACCTACTCCTAGACATCCTCGTCCGCCTCACAGCATTACTTTCAAAAGCAGATCATATTGATAGCATGGCCGCAAAGGGCGATGAAGCGGGTGCAACAGAAGCCGCTCGAAAACTAATGTGGATATGCCACTCTCTACGAGACGACCTCATCACTTGGTACGCAGATTTCCAGACCAAGGAGACCGGACCACTCTTCTATCTCGAGCCTGAAGAGCAACATCCATACCTCGACCCCGACTCGGACCTGAATGACATATTCCCTGATAGCGTCACATTTCAGACCCCATACATTGCCCAATTATTATTGCTGTATTGGTACGGCGAAGTCGTCGTCCACAGCGCCATGTCAACCGCCCACCGCCATCTCTGGGGCCAGAGCCCCAGTAACATGGAAACACCATCCCCATCCTCAACCTCGACTTCCTCCCCCTCAACAACCGCCTCCGTAACAACCGAGCGCCTAACCGAAGCCAGGCAACAAATGACCATGCTCGAAGGCGAAACGCTCGCCAACATTGAAACAATCGGCGAATACTTCGCCGCCAAGATATGTCAAGCCATGGCCGGCATTGGACGAAACAGTCTGCGCGGGTATGGGTTCCAGATCGGCATGGTACCGCTCTGGTCTGCGCAGCAGTACTACCAGAATCGCTCACCGCGCAAGTACATGTGGTGCCGCACTGTGCTTATGAATTTTGGCAGAAAGGGATTTGTCGTTGGGCAGAGCCTCGGGACGTTGGCATTGAGGCAGTATCCTGGTCGATATGTGGGGGATAGTAGTTCATCTGTTGTCGAGGAAGTGATCTCATAGCTCTTCAACCTTTGCATAGTACATATGTACTTGTAGGGTTTTTTATCCGTCGTCCAGAGACATTTCTATCTTTCTTTGAAACAATTGGTGTCCGGGAGTTACGAGTCATGAATTCACGAGATGGGATGGTCCTCGGGAGTATACGGACTAGGTGTTTCTTGGGAACTGTATAATATAGGATTCCGGCTGGGTTAGGTTATAAGCAAGTATAAGGAGCTCACTAGAATGTCATTCGGTCCTGTACTGAATTTAGTTCATGTTTTTGTTTATTGTATGTTGAATATTGCGTGTATACAATCAGTTGACTGCGATCGTAACGATTAAGATAACGTGGACACCAATATATCACATTATCATGGGTATCATTCTCCCATGTATGGCCCGACTATCGAGCGAAACCTTGATCAAGATGTAAAACGCCAACCGTGAAAACCCGTAGAACGCCGTGCCATGACGAAAGCAGAGATGTCAAAATGACAAGCAAGTATAACATAAGAAGATAGCAAGCCGAAGACGAGGATATAATGATTGTTCACCACACGACCAGGGAACGCTAATCAACAACCGGAGGCGACAAATCCTTCAAAAATTCATACCCCGTCTCTTCTTCCGGCTTCTCCGGCTCCAGGCCAATCGCAGACCTCAAAGCTCTCACCTCAGACTGCAAAGCCTGGATAATCGTCGTCGGCGCCTGATCCTCTTCACACCTCAACCGGTACGCCGTACGCAACATCTCCGCCAGCCGCATCGTCTGCGCATGCCAATGGTCGCGATCCAGACGACTCGATAGATGAGCGTCGCGCTCGGCTTGTAGAAGCGCGTTGTACTCTTTCTTTTGGGCGAGGAAGTACATGTTGTTGTTTTGGCAGTAGTTGCGGATTTGTTCGACCATGATGCCCATGCTAGTCTCGAATTCGCCGATGAGGCTTGTGTTTTCGATTTGTTCGCGTTCGAGGGCTTCGACGGTGCGACGTTCGCGGGCGAGGGCGCGCTCGAGTTCGGCGATTCGTGCGGCTGTTTTTTTTTTTTTTTTTTTTAGCTTGTTGCATTTCAAAATGTGGCGAGGGTCTACTAACCGGAAATCTCCCCGCTGACTTGATGAATATCCGGACTCGTGCCTTCAGCAGTAGATCGACGCTGCATCTATGTTAGCAACAATTCCATCCCACCGACCTCTTGCGAGCATGGGACAGACAGACCATAATCTCCTCGGCACTTTGCACAATTCCCCTCGTCATTTCACGATTATTCTTGAGAATGTCGCTAAACTCCACCACCATATCATATAAATTATTCAAGTCCATCTGATGTCCCGCATTCATCGGCAGCCCGTTCATCATCATATTATTATTATTGCCCATGCCGTTTCCGCCGCCAACACCGCCTACAGCACCTCCAACACCACCTCCTCCTCCACCTCCGCCGCCGCCGCCGCTACCGTTCATTTGTGAGGGTGATGGAGACATGGATTGTCGCGACATGTTGGCCATGTTCGTGACGTTGGGCGAGTTGTCTATGTAATTTCCCATTGCTGCAGCGTTGTTGTTGCCGTTTGTGGTCATGCTCTCGCGAAGGGGGGCACGAGAGGTCTCACGAGTAGGTGCACTTTCGAGGAGATGTATCAGGTCGATTGGCATATCGCGAGTTGAGAATCTCGTGGCGGAGTGCTGCTTAAGTAACGCGGATGTTGTTGGGTGGTTCGTCACATCGTTGATATTGGCAGCCGGGGTTGACGTGTCGCTTTCTATTGGACAGGAAGAGAGGTCCAGACTCCAAAAGCACAGACCGCCTACCCAAACAGGAGAGCTCATTCAAGGTCACGTGGTCTATGTTTGATATTCGAGTGTTTTTCAAGATGATTCATGATTTCTAAGATGAAAGCTGTAGTATAGCTAGAGATATTGAGAAGCTAGTTTCTAGCTACTCTTATCCAATGGTAAATGGTTCTCGTGGAATGTGCACCCTTCAAAACATAAGATTTGAAGGTCATAAGTTTTGACTCGATCAATCTCCGTTGACCAAATCATTAGGCTGGTACTGCAGCTGCATTGCATGTCTGTTTATGCTTCATGGTTGCTGATCTGGGCCAGTGATTACCAGGACGGTTCTGTCCGTAGATTCTGTCCATAGAAGAGTGGGGCCACTTATTGTTCCTCTACAGCATGAAGCCGCTGAGTAACGCGACCGAGTTGTAATTGACTTGCCTTCTCGTCATCACGCTCAAGTCATATCGAGCAGCGCCGCCAGTCTCTCTCCAGGGTCCGTAGAAAGGATCGTCTCAGACCCATCATCTGTGCGAATAATGCGACCACTATTCACCCTCCCCGCAACCCTTGCCACCAACATGCGCATTTTATCGATTTCGCGGACCAACTCGCCGTCTCTCGTCAGAAGATTGGGTTGGATATTTTCTTGCGGGTTCTTGAATGGTTCAAGAAGTGCTTCCAGTTGCTTGTATTGCGCCAATTGCTTTTGTTTCTCTTGGCGTCTGTTATCTAGTGCAACGAGCCGTTCGTAGAGGAGTGTGTATCTGCGTCACTTCTTATCAACGATATGTAATGGTGTGGAATTGATAAAGAAGTGAGTGTACCTTTCTTTCTCCTCGGGCGATGCATCATCTCCGCGATAGTGAGAAGGTAGTTTCTCTATAACTCTGATACATCATTAGCCCACTGATTGGCGCGCACGTCGCAAGCTCGATGCGTACAAATGATTTGACAGATCGGAGCCAATTTCTACCCCTGTCGAGGTCTGATTTGAACTGAGAACCTCGCTTTTGACTGACTCCCAATACAAACTCTCAATCTGTCGAGCGACGTGTTGAATTGCTTGGTTCGGATAAACAACGCGATTATGCTGTTTCAATGTCGTGTTCACTATCATGAAAGAATCAGTCTCCAGCCTTGATTGCTTGCATTTGAATTGAACGGACACTTTTGCACGACTTCCTCTACCACCTTGTCGCTCAAATCATCCGCTGTTTCCGGCGCAAAGTCCCTCCATCCTTCCTGAGGCGCGATGGATGCGGATAAAATTCGGATCTGAGTCCGTATGAAGGAGGTTTTGATCTCTGATATCGTTCGTGATTTCTCCATGGCTGTATATTTGATTTGTTGTTTGTTTGGGGAAGACGAGAAGAGGTAATTATGTTGATTTGAATCACGTGTTGATAAGCGTGCACGCGCCGATTATCGCGACTAGGTATCATCCCCGCGTCCAATGATAACAACGATATCTCAGCCTCTCTCAATTGTTGACAGCATTCATGAGTTCTACGATTATGGTATTGGTGGTTGCAATATATTGAAGTACTCATTATGATCTTCGATGCTTTACATTTTTGACTGAATACTATTTTCATGTCTGACGAACAAAGCGCTGGCGCTGCAACTAAATCCTATCGGTTAGCTCATGTACATTTTGCCTCGGTAAATTGTCTTCTTTCAGCCGGCCAGTCTGAAAGGATTCATGCTTGAGATATCTCGCAATTCAGCCCTTCGAGACATGCTAAACCCTCAAGATTACACGTTCTAAACATATCAGTCAAACCTCCTCGAAGATGACTGCCAAGCCTCGTGCACTTCTTTTTGACGTTGGCGGAGTTTGTGTAAGATATATCTGGCCCCTTTGAGAACTCCAGTCTAACCTGATCTATAGGTCGTGTCGCCGTTCCAAGCAATTCTAGACTATGAGAAATCCAATGGAATACCACCTGGATGGGTCAACTTCAGCATCTCACGAACAGCCCCAAATGGCACTTGGCACAAGCTAGAACGCGGTGAAATATTACTAGATGCAGAGTTCTTCAATGGCTTCAAACAAGATCTTCAACAGCCCCACTTATGGAGGGAATATCAACAGCGATTGCGCGAGAAAGAAGGCAATTCTTCCTCGACTGAAGCACCTCTCCCCAACATCGATGCAGAGTTTCTATTTTGGGAAATGATGCGAGTATCTCGTGAACCAGATCCGTTCATGTTCCCAGCTCTAGGAAAACTAAAAGCTTCTGGGAAATACTTGATGGGGGCATTGTCTAATACGGTCATTTACCCACCCGATCATCCTTTTAGTGAGGATAAAATAGGGCTACGGAAACAATTCGACTTCTTCATCTCTTCGGCGCATACGGGTCTTCGCAAACCACATCCAGAGATTTATGCACATGCACTTAAGACGATAAATGAAGTTGCAGCGCAAAGGGGTCAGCCGCCTATAAGTGCATCTGAGATTGTATTTTTGGATGATATTGGGGAGAACTTGAAGGCGGCTAAGAAGGCGGGGTTTGGAACGATCAGGGTTGTCCTTGGGAAGTCGCAGGATGCGGTCAAGGAGTTGGAGAATATTACTGGACTGCAGCTATTGGATGGTACAGACAGGCCAAAGCTATGATGTGTATATGATTGAGTAAGAATATAGAAGACATGAGTGAGCTGTACAGCTTGTTAAGCGTTTGATGCAATGAACGAAGGTATGCTTCAAGGCCCGTAGAATTACCTTACTTGAGGTGCATGATGATTTCGTGAGACATATGCTCATCAAAGAATAGTCAATAAAGTATTCGGGCAATTGAACTCACCATTCCATCCAGATAATCTTGAAAATATCTGCCGTCGTCGCCCACCTCGAATCGCGGATGGTTCGTGGCCAACCTTTTTACCCGCGGTAGCTTCAGATGGCGCTAAGCGAAGCACCCGCACAAAAGCGCTATCTACTTATCCCGCACCATTCCTCAACTTTTCTCTCAGTCTAGCAGCCAAGCCATACTCGACAAAAGGACATATTCACGGTCCCACGACAAATTCGTCAAGATGGTGAGTTGATACAATTCTCAAGAATGGCTCATCTTCGCCATTGTTTATCTCTCTTAAAAATCCTCCGAAATGTGTTCTCAGAGTCGTGCAAGATGCTTCGGAGGGGGGATTTCTGAAGCGCAAATTGCTGACTCGCCTGTAGCCTTTCACCAAGACCGTTAAGAACAGCGCGTACTACAGGTTAGTCTCCAATTCTGTTTTATGACCTAATTTCAATTGTCGTTACTGACTTTTGTCCAGTCGCTACCAGACCAAGTACCGCCGTCGTCGTGAGGGAAAGACCGATTACTATGCCCGTAAGCGCTTGATCACCCAGGCCAAGAACAAGTACTCTGCCCGCAAGCACCGTCTTGTCGTAAGTTTGACATTTCGCTTGATCCATGAAAGATTTGATCTCTAACAATTGTAGGTCCGCTTCACCAACCGCGACATCATCACCCAGATTGTCTACTCCGAAATTACCGGTGACAAGGTTATCGCCTCCGCTTACGCTCATGAATTGAAGCGCTATGGAATCGAGCACGGTTTGACCAACTGGTCCGCTGCCTACGCCACCGGTCTCCTTCTCGCTCGCCGTCTCCTCAAGAAGCTCGAGCTCGACGACACCTTCGAGGGTGTTGAGGAGGCTGATGGTGAATACACCTTGACCGAGGCCGCTGAGACCGACGACGGTACCCGCCGCCCCTTCAAGGTCTTCCTCGATGTCGGTCTCGTCCGTACCTCCACCGGTGCCCGTGTCTTCGGTGCCTTGAAGGGTGCCTCCGACGGTGGTCTCTTCGTTCCTCACTCCGAGAACCGTTTCCCCGGTTACGACATTGAGTCCGAGGAGCTCGATGCTGAGACTCTCCGCAAGTACATCACTGCCGGACACGTTGCTGAGTACATGGAGGGTCTTGCCGACGACGACGAGGAGCGCTACAAGTCCCAGTTCTCCCAGTACATTGATGACGAGATTGATGCTGGTGACCTCGAGGACTTGTACCTTGAGGCCCACAAGGCTATCCGCGAGGATCCTTTCAAGAAGGACGAGGATGCTGGTGAGAAGAAGAGCAAGGAGGAGTGGAAGGCCGAGAGCAAGAAGTACCGCACCAAGAAGCTCTCCAAGGCGGAGAAGGACCAGCGTATCCAGGAGAAGATTCGCGAGTTGGCCGCTTAAGTGGACGACTTGCAGTAGATGTTCTGATGACTTGTACTCGAAAAGTTTCTTCTGTTAAGAGCTATGATGCAGAACAAGAAAAAGCATTGACCTTCATACCCATCATGAAATCTCTCTTTCTACCTTTTCATTTTTTCTTTTTACTCGTATCATTGTCACGGTTCATGGATGATATCCTGTTATGTTTTTGCATTTATTTGTTTTTCGGAGCAATAGGGCGGTCACAAGGAATTTATTATTTTTTATTTTATTTTTGTCTTCAATCTTCCATGAACCCGTTGTAGCCCGTAGAAGTGTTTTGTAGATGTCGGAGGGACTTCGACTCAGCTTGTCTCGACATGTCCCGAGAGAACAGAGTCTGTAGAGAACACAGCGCACAATTCCCGCTCCAAAGTGGGGAGGGAGTAAACTCAAAAAGCCGTTGTACGTAAATGTGTAATACCGAATACCGTTTCGTACAGTACCACTCGAAAATCCCCAAAAGCAAAGAAGCAAAGACTGGTCTAATTGGCCACGACTGCCAGATTATCAGTCACATGACTCGCCTAGAACTGCCTGTGTTTCCATGCAAGGATGGGCTGGTGTCACATTTCTGATCGATGGATTGATTATGATGTGCATAGTCAACAAGAGCTTTGGTCATTTCATTGGATTTTTAAACACCAATATATACGGACTATGTACTATGTACAACTGAGCGGATAGCCACACAATCCCCATTTGTAGAGCCTCCGATGACGGACAGACTTTCGCCGTACTTCTCCAGTCATTACGGATCCGTACGGAAAGTTTGGCAGTTGTGGTATTCGATGGCGCTCTCCAGCGAATAAGACAGTGGTCTCGTGATCCACAGACAGCATTTCTCTGTACTTCTCTGGATGGCACTAGGTAAGTTACAGTCTTGCTTACAATCATTCCATTGTGGTCCGGAGTCCTTCGCATCAACTGTTTTACTAACGACATCTTGTGCTTAGGGCTGGAAATTTTCTCTTTGATTTATATTCCCTTAACAAAATAAATCTGGGGCCTATATCGTGCTCTCTGTGATTACACTGTTCTTGTTCTCTATTTTCACACCCCTCTACGCTGTGCCAGTTCATGGCAAGTCAAGATGTCGCCTTTATGAGAGATAACGTGACATCATCCCACACCTGACCTCCAGAGCCTCGTACAATCAGAGGACAACACGACCACACTCAACGAGGAAATTTCGGTCAATATAGGTGTGCCGTTGTGTCTTATCTATCGTCGTCTTCTACATCAACAATCTCAAGGTTAGGGCAACATGGAGGGGTCCAATACGGTGGATGTGAGCTGGCTCCATCATTCACATCGAGGTATACACTCATCTATCGTTGAATATACTTATTTATCAGTCCTGTACTAATTCATTGATAATTGTAGCGGACCAGTTACTTCGAACCAAGTCCGCCACTTCCTCAGTGCACGAAAAGACGAACGAACAAGCGGAGACCAAACTTGAGAGAAGCGGCTCGTATAAGGAGACATCGCGTCGATTACCCGATGAAGCCCCGCAATCTACAAGTAATTCCCAATCAAAAGCAAACGCCACTACCACGGAGCCATCACCGTCTCATGCGCGCAATGCGCCGGAGAACAAAGTAGCGGCAAACCCTCCAGCTACGCCCGTCAAAGGAAGTGCTCCGAAAGCCGTATCAGGAAGGCGGAATTCGTGGATATCATCGATCAGCTCCAAATTCTCTACGGGCACAACGCCACCGGGACCAGGCGCTGCTCCTCATGTCGCACCAAAATTGAGTCCACCGGTCAAACCAGATATCAATCCGTTTGGTGCTTCGTTTTCTCCCAAGGATAAGGATGCGCTCATCGGCGAGTCTACAAATGCTTTTACGACGTCCACGGCCTCTTCGCCAAAGAATCCTTCCTTCCTACAGAATGCCTTTCGAAAGTTCTCGTCAAATAGCGGTGGAATGGGAAAGTCCACAAACCACGGCGGCATATGCGAGCGCCGGATAATGAATGTTGATCCCAACAGAGATAGATGCAAGGTTCCGGAACTGAGTCAAGGGAAATTGAAGCGTGTCGCGTTCTGTGTCGATGTTGAAATAGCCGGCTTTGCTTCGCGCGAAGATGATGAGGTGACCAAGCGCGAGCCTACGAACGTGCCTACTTCACAGGCGTCCAAGCTAAAGACGAAAGAAAAGAGCGAAGGATCAGCTTTGAAGAATCCCGAGACCGCTGCGGAAATAGCAAATGTTCCAAATTCTGATTCTGGTGATCAAAGCCCGCCAACCCCAGCCGTGAATGGTGACGCCACCGCTAATGGTCGTGGTAAGGAGCCTACTAAAAAACAGGAAAAAAAGAAACGTTCAGAAGAGGAACGAAAGGAGCGCAAAGAGAGGAAAAGGAGACAGGCAGAAGAAAATGGAAGTATTCCTATGCAGTTCAGACCAGGAGAAGACGAGCAGTCCGCTGCGCCAACAGCAGCACCAAGCGGTTCACGCTCCAAGACACAAAGCCATCCTACCACGGATCCTGTACGTATCTATCGCCGTTGCTGTCAGCTCCGTGAAACTCCAGTTTTGAAAAAACTTGTGGAGCAGATGACTTCACCATCGTCGACACTTGTTGAAGCTCCTGGAACTGTGGCCGTACTGGATCTTACCGATTTTCCCATGACGTTGCAAGATATTGTCACTTTTAGTGATTGGCTTGCGATTGTTCCTGTTCGAAAATTGATACTTGAGAACTGCGCCCTTACAGACGAAGGAGTGCGTTCAATATTGGCCGGTCTTTTGTCTACAAAGACCATGCAACAAGCTCGAAACAGACGACGATCCACAAAAGAAAAGCTTGCATCTGTACCTCCACTGTTTGGAGTTGTGGAAAAGGTCTCGTTGAAAAACAACACCAAGATTGGCCCTGAAGGATGGCGTCATATCTGTCTATTTATACATCTTTCCAAGTCGCTGAAAGCAATTGATCTTTCTGGCATCCCTTTCCCGAAGAAGATTTCCGATGGTCCAAGCCCTTTGAAAGCGGGTGATCTGGCGACAACACTGGCAAACTCACTCACGACCCGTTTCGGTGGCGATCACCTTGAGGAACTACTTCTCAGCGAGTGTCAGCCGTCTACAGAAGATATAGAAAAAATCTGCAATGCAGCAGCCGCTATCAAGTTGAGACGGCTGGGCCTGGCTAACGATAATATAACTCGGGAAGGATTCGAGCATGTCGTCCGCTATCTTCGAGGTGGTAATTGTGAGGGAATCGATCTCGGAGGAAACGAGTTGCACGATCATTTGAGGCTATTAGCGGACGCCCTTGATACTAAAAACCCTCTGTTAGCAGTCAGTCTGGCAGACTGTTCATTGACTCCGACTACAATATTCCCTCTGCTCCAAGCATTCCCTACTCTACCCAACCTCCGGTTCATTGACTTTTCACATAACCCCGCTCTATTCACTACTCAACCGGACTGCTTGTCCATGCTTAGGAAGTTTCTTCCGAGAATGGCGGCTTTGAAACGCATACATTTGGCGGATGTGGATCTTTCTCCTGACCATGCCATCGCCCTCGCAGAGGTGTTGCCTGAGTGCCCAAGTCTTTCTCATTTGAATATACTGGAAAATCCAAGAATTGCAAGTCTCGGATCATCTAGTGACCCAGCTGACCAAGAGGAAGCATGCGCTGTTTATGCCTCTTTGATGGCTGCAGTTCGTGTTTCACGTACCCTCGTTGCAGTGGATATCGAAGTCCCCAGCGCTGAGAGTAATGAGGTTGTCAGGGCATTGGCCTCTCAGATTGTCGCCTATTCTTTGCGGAACCTTGGTGCTCTCGAGGAGCTCAGCGATGCCAGTCAAGTCCAACGCTCAGAAGTGCCGATTCCCGAAGTCCTTCAGCATCTCGTAGGACACACCGGTCCTGTTTCGTCCACCGAGGACGAACCTGCCCCTAATGAAGACTACGTTATTGGAGGAACAGGCGTGGTTAAAGCACTCGGTGTGTGTCTCGGCAATCTCGATCGTCAGCAAGCGGAAGTCGGAGGGGGGTCACGACCCGGAAGTCGATCCTCAACTCCTGTTCCGCAAGTCACATCTTCTATTCATAAGACGAAGAAAGCTCGAGATATGTCGAAGAACCTGCTTGGGTCTGCACGTAACATTCAAGCTAGAATTAAAATCGCGCTTGTTCGGGAGGATAGGGCTGGCAATGATGCTAACTACAGTGAGTTATGCTTCGTCTTATTCTCAAACAGCTTTAACCTTTGGAACCAGGGCGGCTGCAATTCCTTGACCAAACTCTCCAAAAGATCATCACGCGGTTTGAAGAAGAGTTCCCCGAGTGTCGTGTATCCGCAGACAACCAAACCGAGGAAACATCATCTCAGCGATCCAGCGAAGACAGTCACGAACCAGTTGCGGCGGTTGATAGTGCTGTCTATGTTCCCGATATACCTACTGCAGAGGACGAAGATGCAGATCCTTTCGCCATTCGCCTATCGCGTAGAGGTTCTAATACCTCGCTACACTCGCGAGCACTGACATCAGAAGAAGGTCGTCTTCACAGAATCAGTCAACATCTCCGACGAGACTTCCTGAACCCCTCACTCATTGCTCCGGAAGATGGCGGCGCCGTATCCGGAGATGACTCCCATATCAATGCCATTCGCGAGAAACTCGAGAATCTCAAAGGAGACGAGAAAATGGGCACTCACCCTGAAAGCGTTGGAGCCGACAAGGCCTTTCACGAACTGGGCTCTACCGTGGAAGAACTATGGATTATTCAGCAACAAGATCAAGACGCTTTTGAGCGGTGGAAGCAAAGCCAAATCGCCGCTCAGATCAATGCTGGCCTACGATCGCCGCCATCTCAGGATGGGGAGTCTTCTTCATCGCGGCCCAGTAAATGAACATTTACCGATCTTGATGTACAAAACTGAACTTATGTCTCTCATTTTATCTTTTCTGTTTAGTTTTTCAGCGTGCCATGAAATTTACCCTTTGGTTGTTCGTTTCCATGTGCCATAGTTACTGTTATTATTTGATGAGGCATGACAGCGTTATGTACCAAGCTCTTCCATTGATGTTGTGGCGTCAGGGGCGATCTATCAACTTCCGCTCTTTTTATGACCACTTTGTATCTTGTATCATACTTTTAACGATTCCTTGATCGATATTCCAAACATACATATAACATAATCCTATACCCTAGTGCACACTGCATAGGCCCCTCACTATCAGCAGCGAAGATCGCGGAGATGGACGAACTTCGATTTCCGTGCCGCGACCCATGTGTTGAAGGCGTACAGTCAAGATCCGGAGTACGATGTACACTAAGCTCATGCCCTGCATGTAAGAGGTAATGAATATTACTGATTTTGCAGGGGTGCCTGCGCTTATTAATGTTGACAGTGAAGATCGCGGAGACGGTTGAATTTCGACTCCCGTGCCGTGATCAATTTGCATACCGGTAGGTATCATGCAGAAGAAGCGTTGCATTGCATAGGTAGCATAATGATGTCAACTGGTAGATCGAAAACTTGAGTCCAAAGTATATAAATTCAAAGGGCTTCCACAAGAATTGTTAACTTTCCATTTTTCCCATGCAAACAACACGAATCAGCAAAACTTCATCGACCCCGAAGCTCCAACCTACGTACAGTATCAAAAATGGCTCCTATCCACATCGGCTCCTTGGTCTACAACTACCAAGCCATCGACGTGATCGGCCCTTTCGATCTGCTCGGATCCGGAGGCAAACTCGTTCTCAACGCAGTAGCCAATTACACCAACATCGACAAGAATCTCCTCGACCGTGCCCCGGAGTTCGTCTTCCACCACATCGGAGAAACGCTCGATCCAGTCCCGCTGCTTACGAGTTCTCTCGTCATCAAACCCACCGACACGATTGACAGCTGCCCTGAACTGGATTATTTGTTGGTTGGTGGGCCCGACGTCGGGAACTTTGAGCTATTGCCCAGATATGCGGATTTCATCCGCAGACATGTAGCAGCTGGGAAAACAGTGTTTACGACCTGTACCGGCGCGGGCGTTCTCGCCTCAACGGGCGTTCTGGACGGGAAGAATGCTACCATCAACAATCTCGAATACGAATGGGTTGCCCAAAAATACCCCAAAGTGAAATGGACCAAGGAAAAGAAATGGGTTGTCGATGGAAACATCTGGACTGGCAGTGGAGCGGTTGCGGGAATGGATATGTTTGCGCATTGGTTCAAGGAGGAATTTGGGCTGGATTTGCTTATTCAGGGGGCCAAGGGGCTTGATTATGAGCCGAGGGATATTGATGGGTTGTTCAAGGTGTTTCCGCAGCGGTATGATGAGGACGGGAAGCAGCTGTCTACACTTGAGTTGCCATAAGCGTTGAGCAGCGCTGTGGAGAAAGAAGGATATCTCTTGCCGCTATGAAAAGAGGTCTAACATTTTAGATTATGCTAGAGTCTCCATCAACAAAAGATCCCCCCAAATCTTTTCTTCTTCTATCCTCTGAATCTCCATAGCGATAGCATTTTGTAGCGTAGGCTGGCTGGGAACCTGGGTGATCTTGCGGCTCGAATACCGCAATGCAGGGCAGCGGTGTAGCCTCTGACCAGACGAGGCCGTTCTATTCATAGCCTTGAGCTCATGATGCGCATTACGACTATCATGAACCCCTGCGAGACTCCCTTTTGCCACTGCATAGGAAGTTCTTACACTTTCCATGACCTCGGGAAGCCTCGAGTAGAGGCTTTTGGTAGGAATTTGCCGCTCTGACGATGGCTTCATAACCTGTAGATAAGATAACAACGTGTCGAAGTATGCTTGTAGATCCACCGTTTGCTGTGCAATCTCCACGTTCCATTCTGGTACTTCTGGCAGTCCTACAGACAGTCTGTACTGCACGAATATCGACAAAATAAGCTGATACCACGTGGCAAATGGCAAGCTACCGTGGTCCGCGATGGGAATGGCAAAAAAGGAATCTAAAGAGTCTTTCGCGGAGCTGACGCACTTGATCAAATTACTTATGACCATCGGACGCACAGATAACAGCGTGGGATCTTCCTGCGCTTTTGTAACCGGCGGGTTTCTCTGTCCATATCGATACACCATGCCCATTTCTTGGATCCGAATCCTGACGATATGATAGGCATTGCTCAGCAATACTAAAACCGCAATCAGCTAGCTGGAAATCACTGAACTCCAGAGAACTAACCTGTATTGCGAAGATCCGTCGATAGAGAAGACCACCAGTCTTCCAATCGCGTCGTGAATCGTTCCGCATGAATGTATAAACGAGGCCCATGAAGGCCCTCTGACCGGTAAGTCTCACAGACCTCTTCGGCAAATTGTAGCACTTTCGTCACTGGAAATAGCAAGAGATCTGTCTCAAATTCTGGATGTTGTTGCAGCATCATAGCGCATGGAAGCATGTCCTTGTGATATTGAAAATTGTTGGGCCTTCCCGAAGACATTGTTATTCTTTGAAGGTCAGCTCCAGCTCATCGGCGCTTGTCCGTAGTGAATGAAGTGGATCACATCTTACATGCTAGACATGTAATAGCAGCCCAGATAAGCACGGCATGCTTCACGAGTCAAGATGTTATCCAGCTCGGTCCGCTGCTCAAGCAAGTCGGCAGCCTCCTGGTCGAGATTAAGGTCGATTACCATGCTGATTGCAATCTGCACGTACAGGTAGTCTTGCTGACTTCCTGGAATAAAGTGGAATTGGAACCTGAATTGGTCAGTTTGCCTCTTGCCTTGGATAGAAGAATTGTGGAAAGTGAGACTTACCAAGCAAGGTGAACAAGTAGACCTTGAAGTAGATCTAGATCTTTTTCGCCAGCCATGACAACCCGCTTACTGAGAGATTCTTTAAATTGTCTGATCAGAGCATCTTGAAGGTGGCAGTACTTCGAGGAGGCAGCAGCAATAGCTGCGAGCAAGAGGAAGGGGCGATCTTCGGCCATTGATGAAGCGGTCCAGGTTTCTGAGAGCTGCACAAACGGAAAGTAGGACGCCATACCACGGAACTTGTCGAGAAGATGATTGAGAACGACGGGACTGAGTCCTAGGTCGGTGATCCAGGCGGTGTCGTCCATAGTGGTATATGCGCCGGATGACTGTTCCGGGGTATTTTCAGTGACATTCTGATCACTACTCAACCCCTGACCTTCGTCCAATTCAGGACCAGCCAAGTACCCTTGGCTCATCATTTCAGCCGTTAGACTATGTGAGCTACTGCCGAACTCATCGGGAACTGCAGGCATCCCAAAACCGGTCACAACGGACGGTTGGACTCCACCATGAGGTGCACTCGACGGACTCGAGCGTGAAAGGAGACCGATGATATTGGTGAGCTTGGACTCAAGATCGGCTAGTCGCCTTCATCCTCTTCCTGTCAGCATGCTACTGCATGATGCACGGAACGCCCTCCATGGTAACTTACGGTTTCGTACGTTGTGAAATTCGAGCTCGCTGTCTCGGTTCTGGGAATATGCATTGAGACTTCGATCTGGCACATCTGCTCAAATTTGGTTGAAGGTAAGTATACGGTTAGGGTTTGGTATACCTAACGGAATATGACCCGCGCACTTAGTACAAGGTTGTCCCTCCTCCGGTTGAATACATTTCACTTTAAGAGCACGGCATGCTTCGCACGCAGATGCCGCTCTCTTCGGCGGACGAGATGGGACGGTCGGAGTTGCGTTAGTCATTGTCAATTGCTTATCTTAAACTTAGTGTTGCAAGCTCAAAAACGATGCTTGTTTGAGACGCCGCCAATCAGTCATTCTCGCTGACAAATCGACTGCTACATAACGACCTCCCTCCACTTGGCTACACAAAGAACAAAAACCAACCCCTGTTAGTTTATCAGAACTTATTTCCATTCCCAAGCTCGTACGGAGTAGAGTTCCTTGATTTCATGTTTTGCGGTGAGTACAGCTAGGGTATGACCCTAGATAACCCTGAATAACCCTATGGTGCGTCATGGGCCATTCACATGCAAAACAAAAGTCCGGGGTTCTCCACCCTTTAATACACAGCATTACACACTACATGTCTGCTCAGTGCTTATACACAACACCAAGTAATTGTAAGTGAATAGAAAAAGATAATGCAGAGTAGTACCATAAAACTCACGTATGGATACCTACAAACGATTCACTGAGTTTGCAGAGTTCAAGGGTAGAATACTTAATTCGACTGTTCCTGTATTGTAAGCGCGTAACGGGCCCGTAAGAACATCCTCGGCAGATTGGCGGGCGGAGTTGCCTGCTTGGAGACGAACATCATTCCATCCCATTCACATGTTACCACCTCGCGAGCTCTCTGCCAACTCAGCATACAACTCTTCCTTGATTCAGTATCGGTATACTCGACCTCCTACGAAGAAGCTACCTGACCACGTTTCTAGCCGCTAGCCTCAGCAGCATTGAGGATGGTTCAGTCTTGTCCTCGCCGTGTCTCGCGCTGTTCGACCTAGGTGATCGCTGAGCTTGCCAACCCGCCTACTCCTCCGGAACAACATAACAACTTACATGGGTTTCTAGGCAATCTTTTGCCTCGTTCGTATTCGCCAAAATGGCAGCGCTATCCAAGATCCACCTCCCAGAGCGCTCTATCGGCCAGACCATCTCACATCTGACGAGCCTGTACGTGAAACATCGCACCCGAATCTCGCGCGCCGTCTATCTCGCCCTGTTCCTCGCCCTCGCGAAACGAATCCACAATGCGATCGGAGAACAAAAAGCAGCATCGCGGCGACAGGCGGAAATGCGTGAGCGGCCGGGGACGAGCAGTCTCGACAATAATACAGAGAATAAGAATGCGGATGAAAAGAGCGCAAGCAGGAAGAGAGTGGAAATCAATCTTGAATTTTTCAGGAATCTGATGCGCTTGTTACGGATTGTGATTCCGGGATGGAAGAGTAAAGAGTTTCGTTTACTCTTGAGTCATAGTGTGTTTTTGGTCTTGAGGACTATATTGAGCATATACGTTGCTGAGTTGGATGGGAAGTTGGTTAGTCATTTGGTGCGTGGCAAAGGTAAGGAGTTTCTGAAGAGTCTTGCTTGGTGGATGACGGTGGCTATACCTGCTACTTTTACAAATTCTATGGTCAGTTTGTCTCAAATTCGTCTCTCTTGTTTCATGTCTGACGAGTATAGCTATCTTATCATCAGTGCCGCTTGGCGCTTGAATATCGCAAACGGCTCACAGAGCATGTCCATGACAAGTATCTGTCAAACATGACTTTCTATGCACTATCGGCTTTGGACGACCGAATCAAGAATCCAGACCAGATGGTCACTGTAGACATTTCCAGATTCTCGGACAGCTTGGCAGAGCTTTATTCGAACTTGGCGAAGCCCGTTTTGGATATGGTCCTATATAATTACCAACTCTCAAAGAACGTCGGCATGGAGGGTTTGTTCCTCATGAGTCTTCTGGTCCAGCTATCAGCGAACATGATGCGTGCATTGACGCCTCCATTCGGCAAATACGTTGCCGACGAAGCTCGTCTGGAAGGCGAATTTAGATTTCAGCATACGCGCTTGATAGATTACAGCGAAGAAGTCGCTCTCTATCACGGCCACGAAGCCGAGAAGGATAACCTTGACAAAGGTTATTTTACGCTTATAAAGCATGTCAACCGTATTCTTCGACGACGGTTGTATCATGGTTTCATGGAGGACTTCGTCATCAAGTATTTCTGGGGTGCATTGGGACTTATGCTGTGTAGTGTGCCGGTGTTTTTCAAGATTCCAGGACAGATCAGCCAGACTATGGGTGATCGGACAGAGAGTGCGTGGTCCAAGTCTAGCTGAAGTGTCATTCTGCTAACATCTATCAGGCTTCGTCACTAATCGACGACTCCTTCTCTCATCATCCGATGCATTTGGCCGTGTCATGTTCTCGTACAAAGAAGTATCAGAACTCGCCGGCCACACCGCTCGAGTCTCATCCCTCCTCGACGTCATGGAGGACGTAGCCGCCGGCCGATTCGAGAAGAAACTCGTATCATCAGCCTCGACAGAGGAGAACGCAGCCGTGCTCGCGGGTCGCGGAACAGTCACCGAAAGCCCCTCCATCGAATTCACAGATGTCCCCATCGTCTCACCAAACGGCGACGTTCTCGTCCGAAAACTATCTTTTACTGTCCATCCGGGCGACCACCTTTTGATCGTCGGACCCAATGGATGCGGTAAATCCTCCCTCTTCCGTATTCTGGGTGGTCTCTGGCCCGTCTACGGCGGAACCGTCAAGAAACCCAGCTTCGACGACATATTTTACATTCCGCAACGCCCCTATCTCTCCCGCGGCACACTACGACAACAGGTCATATACCCAGACGGCGTCAAAGAAATGCGCGCCAAGGGCGTCACAGACGCCGATCTCTTCGAAGTACTTTCAATCCTCGAGGTTTCCAACATAGTCGACCGCGAAGGCGGTTGGGACGCAGAGGAAGAATGGCGCGACGTTTTGTCTGGCGGTCTCCAGCAACGTATCGCCATGGCGCGTCTGTTTTACCATAAACCGCGCTACGCGATCCTGGACGAATGCACGTCCTCCGTCACCCTTGAGATTGAGAAAGTAATGTACGAAACCGCCAAGAAGTTGGGGATCACGTTGATGACCGTCTCGCATCGACGGAGCTTGTGGCAGTATCACAAGAAGATACTGCAATTTGATGGACAAGGCGGATATATATTCACGGGATTGGATTGGGAGAAGAGATTGAAACTGGAAGAGTATGTCCCTGCCCTCTTTTTTTTTTTTTTTTTTTTTGGTCTACGTACGCTAATTATGTGATAGTGAGAAAGAAGATCTCGATTTACAATTGAGAGCCGTTCCGGATATTGAGAAACGGATTGCGGAGCTCTCGGCAACTTGATCATATGTAAGCGTTCATTTGTGGAATTTACGATGACGATGTACCACTGAGAAGATATCATTTATGCAAAGAGGATGTACGATCAAATACTCCATATGAATAGACGTATAGAATCCCATCTTTCGTTTAACTTGCTCATTCAATTCATTAATTATGTATGTATATATGTAACTAGGTATTCACATGTACAACGCTAACAATCACCAACCAACAATAAAACGGGGTAGTGCTGTCTATTTCACGACATCATCATCTTTCTCTCCTCTCGTAGTATCATCAGCCTTGCCGAGCTCTCCTGTCGGAGACGAAGCCGGACTAGGCGATACATCAACCCCTTTCTCCCCCGTCTCAACAGCAACCATCTCCGGCGCAGCGATCGTCGCAACAACATCATCATCATCATCCCTAGTAATCATTTGCTTTTGCCCTAAAGGCGATTTCGGAATGCCGTCAACCGCACCCGTGGAGCCGGAGACGGAAGTCGACGATGCAGACCCCCGGCGCGGGATGTCTAATGATCCTTTCCGGCTGGTGGATGACTCGCTGTCGGAGTCGCTGCGGTGATGATCTTTCACGCGGAGGACGCTGCTCCAGCGTTTGCGGCGGCTCATGCTTCGGGTTAGACTTGGTGTTGATGATGTTGGGAAAGAGGATTCTTCGCTTTCGCGAAGGGCGGGTGCAACTGTTGATTTGTCGGCGTTTTTGCCGTTATCGGTATTAGGTTGGTCGCTCAACTCGGTCTTCTCGTTAACACTTGGAAGGCCAGAGGGTTTCTTCGGTGTTGTCTCTGAAGATGATGTTGGCGATGATATCGTACTTGAAGTCGTAGTACTCCTCCGATCTTGCCATTCCTTGCGTCGCTCGCTGGCCCATGTTCCCCATGAACTGATATACGCACCCGCTCTTTGGCTTGCTACGTTGACCGATGCCTGTGCCTGCGAAATATCGACAGATGGTGATCGACGACTGCCGAACCACGACGAGAAAGCATTTTGATTCTCATTAGTAGGAGAGGCTGCGTCATTTCGTGCTGATTGCACAGACTCGGCGCCGACACTTTTACCATCAGAGGACGATCGCTCTGTACTTCCAGCCCCAACTCTTTCTTCGTTCTTTTTCCGTTGCGCTTCCCGTAGAGCTTCGATATCTGCCCAGAAGCTATTGAAGGCGCTGCTCACTTTCTTTTGCCCCGATGCTAATGTCTTGTTGAGTGCTTCCCGACCCTCGCGGACGCGCTCATCTAGATGCAGTTCGGAGACCTGCTGAGCCAGACGGCGCTGAATATCGTCTATTGTAAGTCCGCCTGCATAAGGATGTCGAGGCTCGACGATGGAGAACAGCAATGCGTCAGAGGTTAATTGATGAAATAGAGCGTAATTCGGCGTCGTCTGCCAATGGGCCACGAAGTCTGCGTTGAAATCCAGCGTTGGGTCTCCCTCCGCGTCGGTCGATTGTCCCTTGCTTCTAGCTTCTGCCGCCTTCCCGGGTGACAAGGGTTGTATATGCTGTTGATGGTTTGTGCTTGCCAATAAGGCCAGCAGATACTCTTCAAACTGCAGTCTGATAAACTCCTCGGAACCGACATAGCCGTGCGTCTTAGGCTGTTCTGGATGTGCCGGGTCCCAGGTCTCGTTGATGGTTTGTGTGAGAAAGTCCACCCATCGTCTGTCTGCTGCAGTCAATGCCAGCGCTGCTCTTAGTGAAGGCGAGTGTATGCTAATGGTTCCTTCGTCTAACTGCACAAATATAAGCATGACACTCATACATAGGGCAAGACAAGAGACCTACATTAATCAGAATATCGCTATAGCGGTCTTTCTGCTGGAGTAATAGCGAGTTTGTCGATCCAACCACGTAAGACTTTGTTCCGTGATCAGCTAGCAAGTCCAATTGCTGCAATGGTGTATAAGGCCCAAATATGCTTCCCTAGTAAACGGTCAGCTTTTTTCATGATAATCGTATGTATGCCAACCCACCTTGCCGAAAAGCTGTAATGGCAATCCCATATAAGCCAGCACTAAGTCCGGAAATCAGCCATCACTCCTTCACTGTATAGATGCGAGTAAACATACATGAACTGCGTTCGCTCGTCTTGAGAGACGTAGCCTTTTCAGCATTCTCGGCATATGAGTCAAATGCAGGGTCGGCACAGTCTTGTAAATTGCCGAGTAAACCGGGTATCAAAGATAATAAAGAAAATTGTATCATGCATAGGCGTTCGCAACGAGAGCCGAAGAATAGCATCTATACAGTTGTTAGTATTGAGTCGTCAGTCGGAGTAGTGACATGTGTACCTTTGGTTGTAATAGTAAGCATTTGAATAGAACGAGTGTTTGCGATTTGAAAGTGTGAATCATTTCTCGTAAAGATAGACCTTGTCTGGTTAGTCTTAACAATTTCAACGTACGGAAAGATTCTGTACCAAGATATGTGTCTCTTTGCGTCTCCTCATTCTTCAAGCTTGCGATTAGGCTCTCTCGGAATTTCTAGCATTGATGAGCACTTATGCAGAGCATGTATGCGTGGTCAAGCGCAACGAACCTTGAGTATATCAACATCCGAAAAATCCCTAGACGCAACATTTCAGAAATTCGTCCCCAAACACGATAGATCAACGACGTATAAATTATACCTTTGCGCAAACCACGCCGAGGTCACCATCGACAACTTCTCCCTCAACGGCCCAAAATATTGCGGTCCATCCGTCACAACCACCACCGCCTTCTGCACGGTCGACCGAGTTACATCGGGGGAACGAACAATCAACGAACTCGCGGGGATCTGTCTCGTACAGGATATGCCGAAAAGTGACGTCGCATTTTGGGTGGAGGTGGCTTCGCGTCGGAGCGTGAAATATGAAAAATCTTCCGTCGAGCTAGCAATTCCGTTATTTCAGTATTCTGGTATTCTCAAATAGGGGCAGTATGCGTTTGCAGTCGTGGGGGAAACGCCAAGTTTGTATCTATGTGATCCTTACTGCTTGCCGGCAGCAGCCTCAAGAAAAGAGGAGACTCACGCATGTGCTCCATCCGACAATGCCATGAACGGCAGTAACGACCAGTCATTCTCCACAGCTGGATTCGATCCTTCATCGGCGAAACATAATTCTATCTCAGGCCCTCTACTCGCGTTGCCGCATTGTTAGCACATCACAGATGGTTCTCTCTTAGCACAGATCAACCCCGTCGTCATGGCGCAAGTACAGGAAGAAAAACAACAAACCTGGCATGATGAAAATCTATAACCAGGACAATCGGATCCTGGCGCATGATAGACTCTTGAGTCATGCTCGAGAGAACGAAATTGTGAGGTGTCGCTCTCGATTCTCAATTTCGAGGTTCGGAGAAAGATGAGCTTTGGACGGACGGATAAAACAATCCCGCGCTTGACGAATTTGATCTTATCGGGCTAATTGTCATATGATCGGCGCTTCTGAGATGTGTCCGTGCTGGCATGCTTGTACCAGTCTGATTGTGTATCGCAATAGATGAATACAGATCAAAATATAATACAATCTGATCGCGATTGTTGGTACAATCGACCACAAAGTAATTCAACATGTTGGGGCGGCTCTTCTGCGGGGAAGCAAGCGCCAATCTGGTTACAGCGTCATGATCTTCATGCTCTATACTCCGTAGATAGGAATCTTGATTCACACTCCTCGTAATTAATGCAGCTATAAATAACAGTATGGCCTTGAGACTCAAGCTACCACATGAATTGAAACTTTCGTCTAACATATTCCCTCCACTTGCTTTGAGACTACCTCCGGCGTGTCTCTATGAGCCGTCTTGCACTAACATGTCCCCCAGATGAACGCAATGGCGCATCAATTAAACTCAAACAAGCGGCCGGAATCGGGTAATATCGAGATCAACGGAAAATATTTGCTATAGACGTGTCGCATGACTGGATGTATGCCTTGTTTATATCAAATAGAGAAGAAAAAAGCTCAAAGGCGGAAATCAGCGCCAAATGCTTGCCCAAATATGTAAAAGCACAAAAGGTCTCGATGACCCTGAACAGCGTGAAGTGGCTTTCGTATATGTAATGAATCGCTTCATTTGCCTATGTACGACAAGGAAATTGGTCATGCGACTGGGCGACCCCTGTCGGCTTACTGTAAAGGAACTTGAGTGGGATCGGCGGATTGGTCAATGTTATGATAATCCAATATTTCCGAGTACCTACAGTAAAGAAAAACGCCTAATTAGTTACTTGTCGACGTATATATCGGTTATTTCTTCGTACATCATGATCTTCCAAGTGTCCACGGGCAAATCAGCGTCATTAAACGACCAGTCGAACTTCTCCTCGGCCACCGGTTCGTCGGTAGGATCGTGGTATGGAGCAAGATATTCGTGGGCAAGCGCATCTCCGGCCCTGATTCGCTTCTTGGGGTCAAAGACAAGCATCCGCTCGAGCAAGTCGATGGCTGAAATTCGTCAGTTCTGACCATGCAAGTCTACAGAAAGAAAACATACCAGCTGGATCAGCGTTCTTGAACTTGGCAGCAAGTGGTTGGCGTTCGCGTTTTGGTAGAGACTGCACAAATCGCAGGGTCTAAAAATCGTTAGTTGGTTCAAGTAAGCCACCAAAGACGGTACGCACGTTTTCACTGCAAATTGTCTCAATAACATCAGGAGGAGGAGTGCCTAGAAGCTCGGTGATGATTGAAAACTGGTGAACATGATCTTTTCCAGGGAAAAGAGGCTTTCCATCCAGCATTTCGGCAAAGATACAGCCGGCACTCCAAATATCCACCTCGACGTCATATTTCTGCCATGTGAGCATGATTTCGGGGGCACGGTAGTATCTCGTTGATACGTAACCCGTCATCTGAGGATCTTGAATTCGAGCTAGACCAAAGTCGCAGATTTTCAAATCGCAGTTTTCGTTGATCAGGATGTTGCTGGGTTTGAGGTCACGGTGGACGACGCCAGCGGAGTGGACATATTTCAGACCGCGCTATGCAGCGTTAGCAATGAAAGAGGCTTAGACTTCGGGAGAGCGTGCTGCACCAAAATTTGATAGAGGAAGTATTGAATGAATTGTTTCTCAAGAGGCCGCGAGGTAAGGAGTCGGTGCAAGTCAGTTCCCAGGAGCTCGGTGACGAAGTAACTGTAGGCAAGCGATTAGCTGCAATGTCATTTAAACTCTAGATTTAGAGTCACATACATGTCTTCTAAGGGTGAGATGAAGATATCGCTGAGGCTGATGACCTAGAGGAAAAGTCAGTATCATCCCCTGGAAAAAAAAGAACATCCAACGCACGTTTTCATGTCGTAGATGCTTCAGAAGCTTGAGTTCACGGTATGTGCGTTTTGACAGTACCGGAGTACTGAACGGCTTCATAATCTTCTTCACGGCGACCGGTTGGCCAGTCAATTGATCCCTCGCAGAGCTTTTGGTCGTCAGTCAGTACCCGCCATGTAATTCTCAAGGTCACGCCACCACCGAACGAGTGTGTACATACCAGACCAAGCCAAAAGCACCCATTCCTACGGGTTGGAGATCGGTGTATCTATTGACATATTAGTGAGTTTGACCTCGAGTAAAGCTTTTGTAGTGAAGAAATGCGCACCTGCTGGTGATCTCAAAGGTCGTGCCAAAGATCTGGGCACGCACAAACTCCGCCATGATGGGCGCGTTGACTGGTTATTATCGTAATACAATAAAATCGAAGAGCGAGTAACGCGACGATAGTCTTGCTTCTCTGTAATGAAGTTTATCGTGATCTCTTTCTAGACGACAACTCTTTTTTTTTTTTTTGTTTTTTTTACACTGTGGCGCGCAGTATGGCTGATGGCGAAAGGTGCAAAACCAGTGTGCTCGAGGAATGCGAAATCAAATGCGGGTGGCGGGGGAAGTCCAGACGTCTCAGGTTGACAGAATGAAGACCACAGCGTCAGTCAGGATGGAAGAAGCGTGAGGATAAATTGATATGAGCAGATCAGGAGACTGAAAAGGGGAAAAAAAAAAAAGTTCAACAGAGGTTGACGTAGATGAGAGTCGAGGAGGAGGAGGTTTAATGTTAATCCAGTTTGAGCAAAAACCTTGGAAGTTGGTGGTGGTGGTGGGGGAGCAGGAGGGAAAGACAGAGGGAAGGAGCAAAGGGTGTACGGAGTATGTACTACCTAGGTAAATTGGGGGGGGGGGAAAGCAAAGCAAGCAACTCTGAGCGAAAAGCTGCGGTAACGGCAACGAGGGTTGCTCCTTCTCCAATTACAGGCCAGGACGTGGGAAAGAGCACTCCCAGACGATTACTTCTTTCCTCTTTGCTCTGGTTCTGGCGTTCTAGCTCCTGCCTCCTGCCAGTTTCCCAGAAAGCAGACAAGAATGACGTTGTTGAATCCGCCCAGTGCGGCTTAGCGCGTGCAAAGGTGGATCTCCATGGCGCCATTCCGGCGGCTGACTGGCTGAACCCGGCCGGTCGAGACTCTCAGAACTTCGGTAGACTTCTGTAGCATTTCCTCTCTAGTCTCGTCCCTCGACGCTCTACATACTAGTACATAGTGCTTTCTACTGCTTCTTTCCATACCAGGTAACTAGTTAACTATATCGCGATGAGTTAGTATACCTGTATGTGTACTACTATCTACGAGGAGGCGCCCGAACCAACGCTAAGTGGCTTCCACATGATTCCATGCAGAATGTCGGTCAAGAGATGCACCTTACAGTCTATTCTTCAACCGCAGAAAGAATTTATTTCGCATGTCTTAACAAATTCGTGATGAATGCGGATACAAACGGTACCCCAGTCGGCTCTGGAGCAGCATCGTCTCGGCGTCCTTGGGCGGACATGTCAACACGCGCATGTACTATGTATATAATATGCACCCCGTACCTAGGTTAAAGGCCATACACAAATGTTGAACACAAAGTACATAGTAGAAACGGCCCAAATCTTGAAATCGCACACTACCGCTGCTTAGCTGGCACGATCCGATTCGACAAGGTCAAAGCTCGTCTCATCCTATCTTCCATCAGGGTAACACTGAATGCAATCACTGCAATGTTCATGTGGTCAGAGTGAGGCATGTAGGAAACTCGGCCCTCATGATAGTCGACTCTCATACTGAGTCGTCAGGTTGAAAGGTAGTTTAGCATCTGACTGTTCCGTGTCCCTTGATAAAGAACAGATAACTTGATGATCGTTTGTTGTAAACCTACCATTTCCGGTCTAGTCGATCCTGCATCTGCCTCTGACATCATCCCTCGTGCTGTCACTTTTTTGTTGGCCCGCAGTTTGTTCGGTTTGTTTTGGGGAAGTCAGGTGACTCCACCATCCGTCTTGTCTCTGACTCTCTGTGAAGAAAATGCGATACGTCATTTGTTTTATACACAATCAAAAAAAAAAATCAGAATGGGGCTTGCAGACATTTTAACCTTACGCTCAGACTGCTGGTCACCGTCAGGCAAGGTGAAACTGATCGCTGATACGCGTTTCAAAAATAGATTCTCCGGTCGGCGTCCACTACGGGATCTGTTAGGGGAGTACGTACATGCATACGGAAAGCCTCGTAGATCCTTTTGGCTCTGTGGCAGGGGCCAGATGTTTCAGATAGCATGCCATTATCGATATAAATATAGTAGTGCGGCAGTTTAGGGATGTTTGACAACCGAATAATGAAGTGATACAGGGCAACATTCCAACCAGTCACGAACTACATGTTTGGTACGAAAATCTGCCTAGGCATAGAAGTCAAGGACTCCTCGGGGAGCATTTCTCATATTAAGGTCGTTGACCGATGAATCCACGCAGGCAGATCGAGTATGCATGTAGCTAACATCCAACTTCCGCAAAGCCCTGCGTCTGACCGAACACAAAGTTCGTTCAGAGTCAAATTATCAAGGAGTGCATCGGCAACACCTACTACGTAGTATATTTGGTCTTGCAGCGTTGCTACATATCTCGGCTGCATGACTCAGTATGTTCTCGATAAGAGTAACGATGCCCTCCACGTTGCTTCAATATTCAGATGGCTATATTTAGCGCGGGTAGATCCAAGTGCGTAGCGATGGAAACACCCCTGAAACATCAAAGGAACTGTGTAGTACTCCTGCAGAAGGGGAAAGAGTTCGCTTCTTTGTTTGAAGTTTCCCTGAAACGCTGAATTGTCGATCCTAAAACGTGCTGTATACTCCGTACATGTATTGAATTTGCATGTGTCGTGGGCCTTGCCCTTTCTATAAATACTTTCAGGATCATTAAGGGGTGTCGGTTTTCGGCAGGCGACTCGCAGATACCTACAGACCTAGGGGCAAAAAAGTCAAGCCAGTAACTCTTCGGATCTTCAGCCGGTGAAGCTAGATCGGCATTTGTGATGTGTGACTTTGTGACAACTCATCTAGTTCCCTTTGCTCGATATTAGCCGTTTGCTCCATCTGAAAATACGTACACACGGATGTTCTGATGGTCAAGGGTTAGGGTGGGATCCGAGAGAATTAGACTATCAAGCTGGCTGAAGCACAGACTCGGACCCATAGTCCCATACAAGTACAAACCTTGTGCCAGTTTTTATTCAGAATGGCTGCTCAATATCGTATCGTTGACTATGTTACAGTCGGTAATTGATGAATCATCAGTTGAGTTTGTTTCGCCTGATCTTCTCTACATCACGTCCTGCTGACGGTACTCGCAAACGTTGTTCTACTGTCTGCGGTCAGCAAAAGATCCAAAGCCTCATTTTTCAGAGCGGATTTTGAATTTCGAAAATATGATTCTACTACTATGTATGCAGCTACTAACACCCAGGTAAATCCCCGGCATGACACTAACGAGAAACAGGCAATGCGCAGCGACAGCCTAGGGCGCAACATGCGTAGCCGCCAATCAAGGCGGGAATCGACTGGTAGGCTGAAACCTCAGGCTCTCAAAGTTCCCAACCCGCAAGTCTGATTGTGGCATGGGTGAAGAGCCAGGGTTAATTATCTCACGAGTCACACTGCCCTCACAGACCGAGAAGGATCGACATTGTATCTGACTTCAACTTTGTAGATTTCAGGCGAATTTGAAGTCAGGCTAGGAGACTTGGTAGGCTATTGAGCAAACAAAGTACGCGCTAAGGCAAGAGTCGGTAAAAAATGTAATTTATTCTGTGTATTTCGTTTGGATCACAACTTCACAAGCAACCCGTCAGCTTGTTATTGACTATGATTGGTGGTTATTCCATCCCCGCCCGCCCACGTGAGCTTACCAGAGTTCCCGCAATGGCTGGATGGGTAACTTACCGAGTTGCAACCCGCTTACCTGGGTCTTTTACATACATGCTTACATAGTAGTACGCGGAGGGTGTTTGTATGGAGTAACTAGGTACTACGTAGTATGTTAGTGTATCTAGTGTATTTTGATCATTTATTTGATCGTACATATCTGGATTGAAACTAGATGGGGATCGCAGTTCACATTCTCAACATCGAATACACCCAGTACGATTCATGCCATACACTTATTCAATGCAAGCCTCGATCGGGAAGTATGTAGACTTATGTCAATGCCTGGAAGTAACTATCGTCTGCGAGGCATACTCGGGTGCAGTCGATTTTGTCAGGAAGCGCCCACAGCGCCCCATCAAATGGGTTCTATTGGGTGGATCGATACTGGTCTGCTACATACTACATAGTATGTACATTCACAATTCACATTCGACCGTCGCCATTATTGACAACTCTTGGTTGTAAGCTGTAAATTACCCGCGGACTTTGAGGTATGGATTATGGATCATTAACATACATAGGCAGCTTCGGTGATTCGTACCGCAGTCGATGAGTTAGGTTGTAAGCTCAACTTAACAATGAATACATCTTCACCTCGTATGTATCATCTCGCGATACTTCGTACATAGCACGCACACACTGCGACGTCGGTATTTCATACGGTCTCCGTACCGAGTGGTACGGACGTACGTATCAGCCAGTGTCCAGTGCACGCCCGCTAGTACGTAGTTAAATGACATTAATGTCCACTTTCTACGGCGACGATCTTTAGAAGTGCGTCTCTCTATGAAAGAACCCACGAGTCGTCATCTTCTCCTTTTCTTGTCCTCATTCCGTTGCCATTTTTTGCTTTGTTTTTGTTTACCTCTATGTACCCAACAAAAGAAGTTCAGGTCGAGCAGGATCATACAGTGAGTGAGTTGCAGGTGTGTCTGTCTGTCGAGACAACGTTGGAACAATGGATAGGCTAACCAAGCGGACCGTCAGCCCAGAGCCATAGCCACCTTACCGCTCCGTATTTAGCGCTGGTAACCTTCCTTACCTTACGGCGTACGCTACATAATCCTCTGTCTAGCGCTCGGCACCTCAGCTACTCGGGCCTGCTTCCCACTTAACTTCTCCTCCGTCCAAGCTCAACAACCACCACCACACACCACACACCACCAGAGATCGCTTTCAGCCCTTCTCGGCTGAGACCATCAACATTGAGCGATCTCGCAATACAGCCACCTTTACGACTACGTCTCTCTCGCTTTCACGTCAACTTCGCACCTCACGTCCGACCGCCCAGACACAACTCAACACCGCATCCTTATTCCGTTGCAGAGGCGCAAGTCTTCCGTCCCAGCGACACCCGTGTCATCAGCACTAAAACTCTGACGTCCACAACCTTCGCAGCCGACGATAATCACTTCAAGCGCTCAATATCATTTTTCAGGGGATACCCGGCAGAGGTGAATTACAAAATAAACGAGAAGAAAATAGGTATTCTTTGTTAGTGTACAGACGGCTTCGAGCCACCGCGGCTGGTCTGGGGTTCTGAATCGTTGACAGCATCGACTCTTTGGGGCGGGCGGATTAGACTTACCTCATCGGCAATTCCACGAATTTGTTCTTCTCGACTTGGATTTATCAATACGTTGAATCGGGTCTACGACTACATATTTCGGATATTGACCAGAATTAATCACATCTGGTTCGGCCATCATGGGTGGTTGTGTCAGCTCAGAGTCCAATGCGGACCTTGAACAGAAGAAGCGAAGTCAGATGATTGACAGAAGATTAGAGGAAGACTCGAGACGATTACGGCGAGAATGCAAGATTCTTCTACTCGGTAGGTTATTTATTTTGGCATTGCGAGATTTCAGACGGTCGGTAGATACTAATCCCGTGTTTGCATCCGTCCTACAGGTTCCGGCGAAAGTGGAAAATCAACCATCGTCAAACAAATGAAGATTATTCACCAAAATGGTTACAGCGTCGAAGAACTGACAATGTACCGACTGACCGTCTACAAGAACCTGCTCGACTGCGCCAAATCCCTGATCGAGGCCTACGAACATTTCGACATGGAGCCGACCAGTCAGAAAGTGCGGGATTTCATCACATACATCTCCGAATACAACATAGATCCCGACCCTTCTATACCGTTAGATCCGAAAGTTGGCGATGCAGTGACATTTATATGGAATGATCCGTGTACCGCTTCGGTAATGGAGCACCAAAGTGAATTTTACCTGATGGATTCAGCACCATAGTATGTTTGGTTTGCTCTCAATTCATTTTTGCCGGGATTCGCACTGACAGTGACAGCTTCTTCGAACATGCGAAACGAATAGCAGCGTCAGATTACATACCTAATGAGGCCGATGTGCTTCGTGCGCGTACAAAGACGACAGGTATCTACGAGACGAGGTTCACTATGGGCCAGCTCAGTATACAGTACGCTTGACTACCACTTTTATCACGTCCAATTCTGACCAGTCAATAGCATGTTTGATGTTGGTGGACAACGCAGCGAGAGAAAGAAATGGATCCACTGTTTCGAGAACGTCACATCGATCATCTTCTGCGTCGCACTCAGTGAATACGATCAAGTCTTGTTAGAGGAGAGCAATCAGGTATGGAACACAAACCGTGTGCAACATGAAATGGAGCTAAACGGTGTTTAGAATCGGATGATGGAGAGTTTGGTCCTTTTTGACTCGGTGGTCAACTCGAGATGGTTTATGCGCACGAGTATAATCCTATTCTTGAACAAAGTTGATCTCTTCCGACAAAAGCTTGGTCGATCGCCTCTCAGCAACTACTTCCCAGATTACTCCGGCGGCAATGATGTCAACAGAGCTGCAAAGTATCTATTGTGGAGGTTCAATCAGGTCAACCGAGCTCATCTTAACTTATACCCACAGTACGTTCATCCACCTTTCCCGTTTCGAGATACCGCATCACTGACTGTGTTCCCCCTCTTAGTCTCACACAAGCAACCGATACAACTAATATTCGTCTTGTTTTCGCCGCCGTCAAAGAAACCATTCTACAAAACGCCTTGAAAGATTCCGGTATCTTATGATAATGATGATATCCCTTTTCTTCGTTACTTGCTGGCCAACATCGTCGAATCATTTCTCTTCCGCTTTTTGCATGCAACTTTTGATGGGAAACATCCTCTTTTTTTCTGGTTTAAGGAGCGCGTCGTGTTACTTATCTGTTATCTGTCGCTGCAGGCCTTTTTAACGATCAATGGGGGCTTTCATTTCTACTACCATGCCCATTACTTTTTCACCAATCTCGACGTCAACATAATATTTGTTGTTACCATTTTGATATCCCAGGGATCATTCCAACGATCTTCTTACTTTTCATCATTCTGAATACAGAATTGGCGTTTATCTTTTCTTTATCTCTTTTGCGGAGGCTTCTTCTTGATCGGCTTCATGATGGATCCATTTCTTTCTCTCTTTCTCTATCACGTTCAAGCATATTTCTCCTGTGTCCTCCAGTGGGACTAAAGATCTTGTTCTTTTCATAATCAATCAATCGGATCAACCAAGCATAAGAAGGCCATTACTGTCTAGTAGTAATCAGCAGGGTACGATATCTATATTACAGTATTTTTAGAACATTGAACCGCTCTAGTACATCGAGTGGGCACCGATAAATCAATCTATTTAGATCTCCTTCTGACATCAATGGCGCAGAGTAGGGCTCCGTCAGGTCCCGCGGGACACTTGTTGGCACTACGGAGACGTTTGACCGACTGTTCGCTACATTGAATTATCTACTTCTGTTCGGGTCATGATGAGCTGATTCTGCATCCAACATATCGTACAATGAGGTTGAGGTGTGATTGGCTCGTTTGGTGCGAAGTCGGGATTGCTTGTCATCATGTCATGACATCATCGGAATATCGTATGGTCCACATCTCCAGCCATGAAGGGCAACTAGATGTCATGAGCACATTCAGTATTCACTATCTACTGACTGCAAACATTATCACAAGCCTACAAAACACCACGTTCTGGTCCGTATACATGTGCTTATGTTGTTGATTGAATAAATAAGCCGACTCTTGACCTCGTATAAGTCTATAATGTCTCCTCCAAATGTCCTGATTTGGCCCCATCGATTTCCATGGGATGAACATAGATTAAATACATACCTAGCGCATATAGCATTTTATATACGAACAGCTGGTGTTGCTCTCAGAGCTCTGTACTATCGTTAGAATACCTGCATAAGTTTCCGAAATGATCCGGATGTAGCGGGTACCTAGGTAGTCATGCTTACCCTTTGAGTAGTAACATTGAAATAGGTAGTTGATACTTTTCTACTACGTATAAATCGATACCTTTTCGTGTATTGATATTGGTGGCGCTATACCGGCAATGCTACGTATCCAACTTATCATCCATCGGATCGATCAGATTGATTGACAATAGTGAATTTGACCCTTCGAGGCTTCGAGCTGGTTGTTATCTTCTTGGATACCGCATTCTGCATGTATCTGTATATAGATAGCTACATGTACAATTATTGCTCTGAGACAAAGTAGCTTCGTAATTGTTGACTACGTACTTGTCACATTGCAAGTCAGTCGACCCTCAGCTGTACGGGTATCCACCCCCGCACAAAAGCATCCGAATCTAGACCTTGTCAAGTAGGTAGCCGCTAGCGCCGCATCCGGCCTAGCAGTGCTTACTATGTATCTAACGTTCCAGTGGGTAAGTGCCCAGCCTGCCCCACCTTCCCTTCAATGCTCATGTCGTCCGATTGCCCGTTCCTTCCTCAGTTGCATGATCATTTTCAAAAGAGGCAACTAGCTCTTTCCTTCCTTCCTTCCTTCCTTCCCTCCTTTGTGTGATTGACCTTGTTTTCAAGGAAGCTACGTGGGGCACGGCCACCTTCCCGCCGTAACGACCGTGACTGCCCGCTGTACAGAAACAAGTATATGTAGGTTTAGCTTACCCCTCTCTTGTGTAGCTTCATCTTTTTCTCTTTCTCCTCTTTCATACTCCGTTCCCCTCTATACCTGACTGACTAAACTCGCTCAGACTCAATTACTGCCCAAAGCGAGTACACTACCCCTCGCATGTGATTTGTCTCCTCTGTATCAATTACGAACCCTACAATTGCATCTACACCTCAACTCCCAATTACCGATTTTTGATTCAGTATCAGCAATACCACAACAACACATAAATGTCGTCCAAACCTCTCGCACGAGAACGCAAACCGTCCATTGGCGTCCCAGTCGCCGAACTGCAAGCCGTTGGGCCTGGCTTCAGTCGTCCCAAGCACAAGAGGACATTCACGGGCTTTGGCCCGGCGGAGATCAAGGCAGTGGAAGCCAGTATTCCGGAGCATCTCAGGGAGACGTAAGCACAGTCTTTCAATGCGTTGCCACTGATCAAATCCGTTCATATTCTAACTGCAAACAGATGGAGGAAATATGTATGACACCACTCGAAGCTCGATTACCGGCAGTGTGATTTTGAAACGGACCTGCTAACCATGCACGTTACAGTCCGCCACAAGCTTCGAGAACAAGGAAGATTTTGAGGTACTTCTTAGATGCGTGATCTAAAAGATATGAGCTAAAGCTGACTTTGCCAAAGCGAGAGTTTGTTCGACATGTTGAAACGACTCTGGCGCGTTCGCTGTACAATTGCGATGATCTGTAAGTGGCCGATCACCAGGTCACCGCGAAAATGCAACGCTAACTCTTTAATTACCATAGTGCCGCATACTCAGGAACGGCCCTCGCATTTCGTGAAAGACTGATTATTGATTGGAACAAGACACAACAACGCCAGACTTCAGCAGACCAGAAGCGTGTTTACTGTAAGCGACTCTCTTATCTGGCTAGTTGCCCCAGCACAGTCGCTGACAGTCATCGGTTTCTACAGATCTGTCCCTCGAATTTTTGATGGGTCGCGCTCTCGACAATGCCATGTTGAATGTGGGCAAGAAGGACACTGCCAAAGGTAAGAAAGCCACCTATTCTTGTGATTCGACACCTTGCTTATCAGCTTCTGTGCATAGAGGGTCTAGAAGAATTGGGCTTCCGCATCGAAGATGTCATCAATCAAGAACACGACGCCGCACTCGGAAATGGAGGCCTCGGCCGTTTGGCTGCCTGTTTCCTTGATAGTATGGCAACACTCAATTACCCAGCCTGGGGATACGGGCTGCGTTACCGATACGGTATCTTCAAACAAGAGATAGTCGATGGCTATCAGGTCGAAATTCCAGACTACTGGCTTGATTTCAACCCATGGGAGTTTCCACGCCACGACATCACTGTCGATATTCAATTCTATGGCCAATCTGTCCGACACGAGGACGAAGATGGTAGAGTAACATACAACTGGCAAGGTGGTGAGATTGTGAAAGCCGTCGCATATGACGTGCCAATTCCTGGTTATGGCACCACAACCACAAACAACCTTCGCTTATGGTCGAGCAAGGCAAGCAGTGGCGAGTTCGACTTTCAAAAGTTCAATGCCGGCGAGTACGAAAGTGCTGTATCTGATCAGCAACGCGCCGAGACAATCTCAGCAGTTCTTTATCCTAACGATAATCTTGACCGCGGTAAAGAACTTCGACTGAAGCAGCAGTACTTCTGGTGCGCAGCTTCATTGTATGATATTGTGCGCCGATTCAAAAAGACAAAGCGTGCATGGTTCGAATTTCCGGATCAAGTTGCTATTCAGCTTAACGATACCCACCCCACGCTTGCCATTGTTGAGTTGCAACGCATTTTGGTCGACCAGGAAGGTCTCGAATGGGATGAAGCATGGAAGATTGTCGTCGGTACTTTCGGATATACCAACCACACTGTCCTTCCAGAAGCTTTAGAGAAATGGTCTGTTCCTCTCATGGAGCACCTACTGCCCCGACACCTTCAAATCATCTACGACATCAACTTGTTCTTCTTGCAAGATGTAGAAAAGAAGTTCCCCAATGACCGTGATCTTTTGGCACGAGTGTCCATCATCGAGGAATCTCGGCCCAAGATGGTCCGTATGGCTTATCTGGCCATCATTGGCTCTCATAAGGTCAATGGTGTTGCGGAACTACATTCCGATCTCATCAAGACGACCATTTTCAAGGAGTTTGTAAACATCTATGGCCCAGATAAATTCACCAACGTCACCAACGGTATAACTCCACGCAGATGGCTGCACCAGGCAAATCCCCGGCTATCAAAATTGATAGCATCCAAGCTGGGTGGTTATGATTTCTTGACCGATTTGACGCTCTTGGACGGCATCGAGCGCTTTGTTGACGACAAAGACTTCCGCAAGGAGTGGGCTGAAATCAAGACGGAGAACAAAAAGCGACTCGCTAAGCACATCAAAGACACGACTGGGTATACTGTCGACCCAACAGCCCTGTTTGATGTTCAAGTCAAGCGTATCCATGAGTACAAGAGACAGCAGCTCAATATCTTTGGTGTCATTCACCGGTACCTAAAGATCAAATCGATGACACCGGAAGCACGCAAGAAACTGGTGCCCCGTGTGTCAATCTTTGGAGGCAAAGCGGCCCCTGGATACTGGATGGCAAAGACGATCATCCATCTGATCAACAAAGTAGGCCAGGTGGTGAATAACGACAGCGACATCGGTGATTTGCTCAAGGTCATCTTCATTGAGGACTATAATGTGAGCAAGGCTGAAATTATCGTACCTGCCTCGGACATCAGCGAGCACATCTCAACCGCCGGAACAGAAGCTAGTGGAACCAGCAACATGAAGTTTGTGCTCAATGGGGGTTTGATCATTGGAACATGTGATGGTGCTAATGTGAGTCTACTACCTACAACTGACGATGCTTTGTTCTGGACTGACGTGAATAGATCGAAATTACGCGTGAAATTACCGAGTCTAATATCTTCCTCTTTGGCAATCTTGCCGAAGACGTTGAGAATCTTCGCGAGACTCATAGATACAAGGGCTTCACGTTGGACGAAGACTTGGCTAAGGTCTTTGAGTCGATTCGATCAGGCACCTTCGGCGATGCTAAAGCGTTCGAATCATTGATCGCTTCCATTGCTGACCACGGAGATTACTACTTAGTATCAGACGACTTCAAATCCTACATCCAGACACAGGAGTTGGTTGACGAGGACTTCAAGAAACAGGATGAATGGATTGCCAAGTCCATTAGCAGTGTTGCTCGTATGGGATTCTTCTCGACAGATCGTGTGATTGACGAGTATGCAGAGAGTATCTGGAACGTAGAGCCGCTTGTTGTTGAGTAAGAATACTCAGATCATTCATTAACGTCCAGTATGCTTCATGAACACGGACTCTCTTATGGGTTTACTGAGTAGCAAGTCAAGTATATATACATAATGATAAAGATATATTAGCTTCAATAAGTGTCGTCATGAATAATTGTTACTTAATAACAACTAGCAGGTACCAGTAATATGGTAGGGTGTCCATTTCACAGACTATGTAATGTACGAAAGCACTCCGTCCCCATATGTAGGTATAAATATCTGTACGTAGGTAGAGAAATTTGCCTTTCCCGGTCCCGGTATACCTGGAAATGGTTACCGGTATGCCACACTTGGTTCAATTCCATTTCTTCCCCTTTCCGCTATGAATCAAAAGATCTATCCATCGTCCCTCTCTCTCTCTTCCTCTCTCTCTCTTCTCGCTTAAGATGATAGAGCATACAAAGACATCTCGCCAAAAGTGGAGTGCCTTGTGCGCTTAAAGATAAGGGTTACGCTTCAAGATAAGGCCGACCTGGTAAACCCCCCGAATGTCAACTTTCCAAGGTAAGGTAGAGTAGAGGAGAAAAAAAGAGATCAGAATCCTTCTCGAATGGATCTGGTACGTGATCAGCACGTGGAAGAGTCGTGAGGATATGATTGGCTTTGTTCGATATGTTTCATTCTTCCATACCGGTAGTTGAGCATCGAATGTTTGAAGCATCAATATCATGACCATGCAGCACGCGGAGGAAAAGAAGCATGAGATTTGTCCAAATCTCGGCTAAAGATAGAGTACCTTTTCATAGATACAGCATGCTATCTCGAAGCGAGCATTCATCTGCAAATCAGGGTACTGTATGTTCAGCTGCGATCCACTTCTGCCGATATGGCGCCTATAATCAAGAGAGATGCACGACTCAACACCTACGTGTTCTGCTGGAATTCCCTTTTCGGCTGTTAGCGAGATGGTTTTTGCTATTGCGCTTCACAAGAATCGTACTTGATATACACAGAGAGAGAGTGATATGAAAGGCCCAGAGTGACCACGCGAGGTTTACTGCCATTTGAATCTGGCTCTATATAAACCCGTTACCTCAATATCAGAAACCGAATGTCTTCTTCTTCCTTTTCAAATCTACAACTGTTCATGAAAGGAGCACGAGAAAATGACAAATCCACTCAAAACAACACCTCAAACTGTCGGATTATTGATGCCATGGTTCGGCGCTCTTGCACCCCAGCACTCTTACACCCTAGGTGCAGGAGCAGGCATGAATATGCAGGAACAGGATAATGTATCCCCTAGCATCTATACAGCAACCTTCTATATAGCTAGCTATCCTCCTTAGACCTTTATAATTATAGAGATCAGTCTTTTATTATTAAATATTATATATATATATATTAATAGGCTTATTACTCTAGAGCTATTAGATTATCTTACTATCTATTTATACTTTTATAATATAGACTATAATAAATTAATACTAATTAGTAAAATCTATAGATTAGATTAAGCTATTATTCTTTTATATTTATTTTAAATTAAATTATTTACTTAATTAATTTAATACTCTTTCTCTAGTGCTCTAAATTAAGTACTAAATTATTACTAATATATTTTTAAAAGCCCAGAAGAACTACTCTAAAGCTTTTAAATTAATAACTAAAATAATAGCTATTATTTTAGTTAAAATTAAGAATATTACTATTCTTAATTAGTATATTTAAAGCTATATTAATATTTATATTAAATTATATAACTATATACTATAGAATATATTTAAGAATAACTTTATTATATAGAATAAAGAAATTCTTAATATTATATTTTATAATCTTTTATACTAGCTCTATAACATACTTTATATAAATAATATTTTTATAATATATAAATAGTTATTTCTAAAGACTCTTACTATTATATTAATTAAATCTAAATCTTAAGTATAGATTAAAAATAATATTAAATATTATATTAAGTATAAAAATATATTTAATTTATTAAAAATTAATCTTATATTTAGACTCTTTATTTATAGCCTCTAAATTATTAATACTAGAGAAAATTAATAATATATTACTTATATTAAATTAAGTAATATTCCTAAACTATCTCTAATTATTTAATATAATATAAAAATAAGGTAATAACTCTAATAAAATCAAGCTTAAAAGAAAATATTTACTTTAATAATATCTACTCTAATTTATAGCTTAGTAATCTCTAGTATAAGAATAATATATAAATTAATATAAATATTAAATATACTAATAATATAGAGATTCTATATATATTATAAACTATAGTAGTCTATATATATAGTATTAAATCTTTTAAATCTACAAAAAGTGTGACCCTTTACCGAGTCACCATATCGTTAGTTAGCCTAATTAGTTAGCCTGTCCTGCCCGAGTCACGTGGGTGAGCATGTGACTCATAGTAGGTAGTTAGTTAGTACTCTAGATAGAGTTACCTTAAAAATATCATTATCTTACTCAGTTTATATATATTATGTATACTTATAGGCTATAGTCTTATAAAATAGTAATATATTTAGTTAAAATATAATAGAATTATCTATATTAAAGATCTAAGAATATTAAATTAAAATCTAATTTTATATTAAGAAAATCTTTTCTATTAATTATTATAATAAGCTTTTATTAATTTACTTTTACTTTAAGATTTTTTAAAGATTTTTTAGTATATTAAGTCTCTAGCCTTTTAACTAATTAAAAAAATAGAATTATTATTAGTATATTAATCTAGTTTTTTCTTTATAATTTTTTAATCTATAAGATATATTATAATAATAATAATAACTATTAGTTAATTATAATAAAAATTATTATTAATATATAATATAATACCTAAAGTAGTATAGTAAAAATTATTATATCTATATTAGAAAAGAATCCCTGCTTATTTATATTTATATATTTTATATCTAAAAACTTCTTTTTATTATTTATTATTAATCTTTTATATAAAATACTTTTTTAATTATTTTTAAAATTAATTATTATATCTTATATAAATCTCTAATAAATTAGAAAATATTTTTTATTAATCTTCTAATATTTTCTTAATATTATATTAAGTTTATATATTAATTAAAAATATTCTATATTAGCTTATTAAATAAGAATATCTAGAAATTTAATCTTTATATTATTAATTTATTTAATTATATATTCTTTTTTTATTTAATATCTAGTTAGTTTTATAATTTAAAATTAATCTTTATTATTAAACTTCTAAGAATTTTAGATTATTCTAGATTCTTTAGATATAGAATTTTCTTATATTCTAATAAATAGAATTTTAATAGAAATAGTAATCTAATTAAAAGAGTTAAAGATTTTATTTATTTTTTTAAATCTATTATAGACTATTTAAGCTTCTAAATCTAAATAGATAAATAGAAAATATTAATAAATTATATAAAATTTATTTAATCTATAGACTAAAAAAAAATAATTATATTTAATAAAACTAATACTTTAGAAATATCTATTTTAAAAAAAATTATTATTTTAATTTAGATAATAAATACTACTTTATAATTATTATTAATAAAATATTATAAAAGAGTAATATCTTCTATTAACTTATTAATATTAATAGAGATATTATTTAAATCTATAACTCTATATAAATTTATTTTAAAAATATATATTATAGCTTTATCTATTTTAATTTATTAATAATAAAGATTTAATAATTTAAAATCTTTTTTATTATTTTATTAAACTATTTTAATTTTTTATAAAATATCTTTATTTTTATCTAATATAAAAAACTATATAATAGTAATAAAAAAATTAATTTTTAATTTTAATATTTTTAAATTTTTATTAGATATAAATTTTTTATTATATCTTAGTAATATACTAAGTATAAATAAAAAAAAATCTAAAAAAGATTTAAATTATATTATTATAAAGATATTAATATAGATATAATATATAATTTAAAAATAAAATAAAAAAATAGTAAAATTCTAAGTAAAAGCTATTTCTAAATCTTTAATTAATATTATATAAATAAATTTTATTATATCTTTTAATTAGTTTAGATTATTCTAGCTTAGATTATTTTAATTAAAATTTTTAAAATTATTTAGATATTATAAACTAGACTTTATATTAAATTAAAATAATATTATTAATATAGATAATAATAATTTTAAAAATAATTTAAAGATTATAAATCTTAATTTTAGATTATATAGAAATAGTAAATTTTATTTTTTATTCTAGAACTAGACTAAGTTAGATTAATTTTATTTAAAAATAAAAGATAATAAAATAAAAGAAAAAGATTTAGTTATTATTAAAAATAATAAAATATATTATTAAAATATTTATATATTCTATAATATTATTTATTTATATATATTTTTTTATAATAAAGTGCTTATCTATACTAAATTATAAACTTTATTATATAATTCTACTTAAATCTAATATATAATAGAGTTAATTAATTTTAAAAAGAATACTCTTTATAAAATATTATTTAAAAAAAAATAGATTTTAGCTTTTATTAAATATTTTATTAAAAATTTAGCTTAAGTAATAAAATAGTTTAATAAAATAAAATATATTATAAAATAGATTTATAAAAAAGAAATATCTATAATTTTTATATAAAATATAATATAAGTAGTAATAGCTACTAGAATTATTTAGAAAAAATAATTATAGATATTTATAATATAGAATTATTTTTTTTTAAAATATAAATAGAATATTATATAGTCTAGATCTAATATTTTTTTAATAAATTAGATATTAACTCTCTATAACTAGTATATTATATAATAAGAAGTAGAGGAATATTATTTAAAAAAATAAAAAAAAAACTAGTAATAATAAATTAAAAAAAATAAATATTTTAAATTAAATTATTATTAGTCTTAAGATTTATATTATAATAAATCTTATTTATATTTTAATAACTATTAGTTCTCTAGCTATAATAAACTAAATTATAAATATAGTAATAACTATAATTATTATAATAAGAATAACTTAAAATCTTAATATAATTATAATAATAAAGAAGATTTTTATAAGTTTTAGAATTATAATAAGTATTAAAATAAAAAAAATAAATCCTTCTAAGATTTTAATAAAGAAAAAAAAAATAAAAAAACTAAGATATATTATAATAATATAAAAAAAAAAATAAAAAAAAAATTTAAGAAAAATAGATTAATAATAAAAATACCTAATAATAAAGACTTAAAAAATATAAAAAAAGACTTATTAAATACTAGTAATAATTATATAAAAAAATACTATATTAAAATTTAAAAAATAAAAGAACTAGAAATTATAAATAATTTTATACTCTCTAATCTTATTATTAAAATATTAATTAAGATTAAGAATATATTTTTAAGAAACTTTTTCTATAACTAGTATTATATTATAGTATAAAAATTTTTTTATAATTTTAAAAAGATTAATAAAATTTATATAAATTTAGAGTATACTTCTATTATAATTAATTAAAAATTCTTTTAAATATATATATCTTAATTAGAGATATATAATATTAAGAATATTAATTTAAAAAAATTAAGAAAGATTAAATCTATTAAAATTATTTATATTATACTATATCTATTTAGTAATAAAGATAGTTAATTAATAACTATTAAAATTTATTTTAAAGTAAGAATTATAGAGAATTTAGATATAAAATTATTAATTAATATAAATATCTTAATTAATAATTAAATTAATTTATTATTAGTATTAAAATACTCTTATATTATTATTAGTATATATTAAAATATAGAAATACTAGTTAAAATAATATTTAAAGATTTTTAAATATTATTTATTTTAGTATTTATTTTAAAAAAAGTAATTATTTTTTTATAAATTATAATATATATTTTTATTTATATTAAAAATAAATTATTAAAGAATTATAATTTTCTTTTTAAATTTATATATAAAGGAATCACTATATTTTTATATATTATAGATTTATTCTTTTTATAGATTTAAGTAGTAAATATTATAGCTAAAAAATAAATTATTTTATAATATTTAAAACTTAACATATTATTAAAATATAAGAAAATATATATATATTTTATAAATAATACCTTAAAAGATATCTTATTAGAATATATAAAATAAATAAAAATTTTTAAAAATTAAAATATTAAATTTTTATTTTAATTTATTAAATTTAAATTTTTAGAAAACTATAAAATAATAATAAATAATAATATTATTATTTATAGCTCTAATTATAAGATCTATAAAAAACTAATAAAGATATTAAAGAAATTTAATATCTAAAGAGATAAAGACTTTATAAATATTCTAAAGTATATATAAATATAGATTTATATAAAGAAAGACTAAGAATCTTATCTTTATAGATAAAGAAAGATATACTAGATAAGTCTAAAAAACTATAAATTTATTAATTAAAAGTATAAGAAGTATTACTATATAGATTATATATAATAATCTAAAAAGTATTATTTTTTAGATTATCTAATTTTTATAGTCTAGAAGATAGTAGAAAAGAATAATAAAAAACTATTAAAATTAAAAGAATATATTATAACTAATTTATACTAATTTAATATAGTAATTAAAAAAGATATATATCTAATATTTTTATAAAAGAATATTATTATAATAGTTTAAGAAATAAGAGTCTTATTAATATTTAATATTATAATATTTTTCTTTTAATAGAGAATATATCTAGATAATAGAAGATTTCTCTATATAGTTTCTTATTATAGTTAAGAATAGTATATAGTAGCATCTATAAAATTTATTAATAGTCTTGTAAGGCTGTGGCCTATAAGCGTACGTAACACGTATGAACTGAGCAAGATGATGATTCATTCCTAAGGTAGCTCCATCCGGAGCACTAACTAACTACCCGCTGCGAGTCATGTGCTCACCCACGTGACTCAGCCAGGCTAACTAACTAAGCTAACTAATGAGATAGTGACTCAGTGAAGGGTCACAAATTCTCTTATATAAAAAACTGCTACTGCCCTCAATAACAGGGTAGAGACATAAATAAAGAGATAATATAAAAAAAACCAAATATAAAATAGCTATAAGTAAAACATTAAAAAAAAAATAAAATAATATTAAGAAATATAAAATACTAATAATAAAAGAAATAAAGATATAAAATATAAAAAAAATCTAGTATTAGTTTATAATAAAAAAACTCTAAAGAAAGGCTTTATTTACTATATTATATTTAATATTACTCTTATAATTCTTTATCTTATATACTTTATATTTTTTATTAAATATATATAAAAGATATAGTTTAAAATTATTTACTATTATTATTTATAATAAATAAATTAAAAATATATTAATAATATTCTTCTTAATAAAAATTAATATAAGAAATAAATCTATCTAAATATTCTTCTAAATAATTTTATTAAAAAACTTAGTAATAATATTAATTAATTATATTATTTTAATATATAATTCTAAAGAGATTATTATATATAAAAAATTTTATTTCTATTCTTTTCTTTCTAGGATTTATTATTAATAAGCTTTTATCTATATAATATAATATTAATTCTAGACTTCTTTATAATAATAGTTAAGACTAAATAATTATTTTTTTTTCTTAATTATAACTCTATAATACTATATTTAATAATTCTTATTAATCTAGTAATTTAATAGATCTATTATTAAAAATTTATACTTATTATCTTTTTTTTAAGAGTAAAACCTATCTAGATATTATAATAAAAAATATTTATCTATTTAAATAATAGTATTTAATTTCTTAATAACTAGACTATTATCTATTATAATATTAATTATATAGTTATATAAGTACTATAAATAGAAGTTATTAAATTATAATAATTTAGAAATATTAAAGAACTTAATTAAAAGATTTTAAATAATAAAAAAGTAGTATTTAATATATAAAAAATACTATAATTAGTTATATTATAATATAAAGTTATCTATATTTAATATTCTAATAATAATATTATTTTTATCTATAGAATATTAATAATTATTAAATTTAATACTACTCTAAAAGATAGAAATAAACTCTATAAAAATATAATTCTTTATTATATAGATTAATTATTCTATTACTAATAATTTATAATATAGATATAATAAAAATTAGAACTTATTATATTATCTTTTAAATAATAGTAATTATATATTAAAATTATCTACTATAAAGTTTTTAAAAAAAATTAAGAATAAATTTATATTCTTTAATATAAAAATTATTTTTAATATTAAATTTAGCTTAAACTTTTTTAATTTTTTCTATAATAAGATCTTTATTAGTAAATATTTTTAAATTTAAAATAATATTAGCTTTCTATTAATAGATTTAATAATTAATAGCTTAACTTTTTTTAATATATAATTTATTAAATAATTTTCTTTAAACTAATAAAAATCTAGATTAAATATTAGAAATAGAAGCTTATTAATTATCTTAAATTATTATAATTTATTAATAAATTCTATATATATCTAGCTAATTTTTTAAAGCTTAATTATAGCCTACTCTTATTTATAAATTATATTCTTTTAAGTATTAATTTTATTTATAATATATATATATCTTATATACTATTACTATCAATAAAATTTAATTAATTATCTATTATAGACTATTTATTATAATTTTATATTAGTATTATTTCTAAGTAATATTTTCTCTATTAGTAAGATTTCTAAAGTTTATTAAAATTCTATTATTATCTTACTACCTATTAAAAAATTTATTTTAATTTATTATTTTATATTACTAATATTTTTTTTAATATTAAAATTTATAGCTTTTTTTAGAATTTTATTAAAAATAATATTTACTATAATAGATAGTAGCTTATTATAATATTTATTAATAAAGAAATTCTAATAATAAAAGATAAGTAGAAAAAAAATATAAAAAAATAATTTATAATTAAAAGAAAAGAGAAGAGAAAGAATAATTAAAATTAAAAAATTATTAAATAAAGTAGAGATAATATATAAAAAAGATATAAAATAAAAATAATAGAAAAAAAAAGATTAATTATTAAAAGAAATTTTATTTATTATATTTCTTATTTTAGATATAATAATAAAGATTATAAATTAAAACTAATTATATAATATTAAAATATAATAATAATTTATTTATACCTAATTAGTAAGATTTTAAAGAAATCTCTAGATTATTAAACTATTTATAATTATCTAATAATTCTTAATAATCATCTAGATTATTTTCTTTAATCTAATAATTATTCTAAAGATTATATTTTTTCTATTAAATATAAAATTTTATAATCTTCTTTTTATTTCTTCTGACATACTATATATAATAATTAATAATCTTTTTTATTTTTTATTTTATAATACTATTTTTATTTATCACAACTTCTTTTAGTTATTTAAATCTATAAAACTTCTTAGTAGAGCTGGCAATGGGTTGGGTTGGTTGGGTTCGGGTTGCTAAGACTGGGTTGGGTCTAGGTTGGGTTCTTCTTAGTGGGTTCTGGGTTGGATTAGGGTTAAATGCTAAGACTAGATTAGATTAAATAATTAGACCTAGTCTAAGAATTAGAATCTAATCTAGACTTACTAAGACTGGGTTAGGTTAAATAATTAGATCTAATCTAAGAATTAGAATCTAATTTAGATCTACTAAGACTAGATTAGATTAGCTAATTAGATCTAATCTAATAACTAGAATCTAACCTAAAGTATTAGATTAAATTAGATTAAAATTAGATTCTAATTTAACTAGAATTAATACTTATATAATACTTTATTATATTTTTATTATATTTAATACCTAGATTTCTAATATACTAGATAGTAAATAGTTTAAATTTTAAATAGAGATATATTAATATATATTAAAAAAATAT